>CM073778.1:83185931-83527490 GCA_037158775.1 Hetaerina titia
ATACCTAGTTTACAAGAGAGATATTTTAATACCCATTTTTTTATTCACTTACCGATAATTCATCATGGAATAGATCTAGTGAAAAAATAATTTTGTATTTATTTGACTAACTTTACTAAGTAGACTTAAGAGCTAAGTAACAGACTACTGAGGAAAATTGGTATGCTATTAGTAACAGCCCACGCGTTTATAAAACCAGATTACCTTGAATAAAGAAGGCTAGTTTTAGGATTCCGAAATATTCTGCTCATAAAGAAAGTATTTTTGTTAATGTTGATAAGTAGTTATATGCTCATAAGTGAATATTCTAATTCCATTCCGGCGCATGCATGGCATGCGTGATCGTTATCCTAAATGTTAGAGATTGAATTAAAGGCCCCGATATGGAATTTGATTGGATAAGTGAACGTGAGCACTTGGCCGTAAGCACTTTTAAGAATAGGCGTGCAAAAACTCTGTGAGAATCTGCGGGTAACAAAAGACTAAGGGACTGCCATTCTCAGTTTTTTTTAATATTTGCACGAATGAAAAAATTAATACGGACCGGTTCGTGCGAGGATTTTTAATGGCATCCCCTATAATTGAACTACAGACTCCGGTAATCAGGTGGAATATCTGCACCTTATAAAAAATTTCGGCTACGATACACGTTTTTAACATGTACCCCAGAAAATTTTAAAATAAATTATGGAAACTGTGATTTGTTTACCAAGATAGGATGGAAAAACATATGACAGGATTCTTCGGTGAAAGGGTACGGATTTGAATAAATGTTAGTTGTAACACCTCCATACGATTATCGTGCTGACAAATGTTAAAATTAAACAAACTACTTTATTTGTATTCTACCGGTTACGTTATGTTTTTGATGGACACCGAATGTACAATTTCCCCTAACCAAAAGCACTACCTGAAATTGGGGATCACAGTAAGTCCCTCTTCAACTTTGCTTACTCCATTCCTCCCTTCATTCCATGCAGCATGTCTACCCCATTCCCTCCACTTCTTCGTTTGCCCAACATTCTCCCTCCCCTCTATTACAGTCTTCAACATTCCATCGCCAATCAAAATGATTCGCATCCATCTTTCCTACCTCTTTTGAATATATTACAACTAACCCCTCTCCTTCCTCACCACGCTCAGCACTTTCTCTTTTGTTTTTCTTTCTGTCCATTTTACCTTTTCTATCCTTTTCCACATCCACTCCACAAAAGACTCCAATCTATGTCTAATATCCTGCTTCGAAGATCATGTTTCCACACCTTACAAAACGGCAATGCACGTCAAAGATTTAACGAGTTTTTCTTAACATCCTTACTCAACGCCTCTGTCATCAATTTCTTCCTCCTTGTAATAACTTCTTCACCTCGTGCAATTCTTCTCCGTATGTCCCTACTACTTTGATCATTATGGTTCAAAACACTTCTGACATAGGTATACTGCTCCAGATTTTTGTAGGATTGGGAAATATGGTGAAATGAAAGACGTGGTTGCATGGGCAGAATGCTTTACATTTAGTATTACTTAATACCCTGAAATCCTCGAGCATTTAACATTTTTATTTAACCACATGGGTTTGATGCCAAAAGGAGGGTGGTTTTTCTAAAATGTGGAGCAAAAGAATAAAATTGGATTCCATAAACCGTCTGAAGTTTTTGTATACTTAATAACTTGTGCTTTTAAGTTAAAACCTCTCTTGATTTTTTCTTTTGTTTTATATGCATTAATTTTTCATAGTACATAAATGTGTCGACGACTGTTTAAAAGGTGCCATTCGTTATTTTATATCGATTATGAAATAAAATATTTCAAGCCGTTGCGCTAATAAACGCTAAAAAAGTCTGATTTCATTACGAGTAGGCAAGTGATTTTCCAGCCCGCTGCCAGTGTTCAATTGAGAAGATGCAATTTTCCGCCTCTTGGGTCTTTTAAATTACTGTCGGTTTCTAAAGTGACTCCCAGAGAGCGGTAAATACGGTGTCTCGGACCAAATAGACTATGGCTTTTAATTTCAAGTACTCATTTGTACTCTCACTGGGGAGTTTTTATACCATCTTCTCCCCAATTCAAATGCGCGCCAGTTTATTATATGCCATTAAAACCCTAATAAAGGCTATATGAACGACAAATTATCTAAAACGTGTGTATTTAAAGTTCATACCGAAAGTTCTTTTTGTGAGAACCCTGTTCTACCATCGCAAAACATCTACACGAACCTTGGAATTTTTCGTAATGCATTAATTTACTGAATCCGAACCCATCACGGTTTCAGTGGTATCACGCAGTGATATCTTTTTTTATTAAGCACTAATGAAAAATGCGCCAAATATTTTGCCATTTTACATTGGACTATGAACATGAAATAAAAAGAAAAATATCATACATCCAAGGCCTAAGTGGAAGAGAGAGCACTTCGCATGGATTCATATCCACGAATTTGTTAGTTTTTCATGTGGCTTTACTCTGTTTTACGGCTGGTGACCTAACACCTCCCACCACACGCCCTTGCGGAGTCTTGCGGGGTACTATGTAGATGTTAAACGTAGATATGGGTCATCAGGTGGGTACGTTTGCCCGCTACCGAGGCTAATAAAAGATTCCAATCTGTATCCTTACATGTTTTATACAATAAATGGATAAATAAGTGTGAAAGCTACTTTCAAATATGCCAAAACTAGATTTCGTTCAATCAAATCGTTGGTATCCTCCACAACATATCCAGTGCTCATAGAAGCTACACCTTGAGGGTGTGAAAATTTCACTTTGCTACATTTTTAAGAAATTTCATTAAAATATTTCTCATTTATTCCCGAAAGTTGTGTATTAGGCTGATCCGTTCATAGCTCAGTTGATCACATTTGGCCAGTCTATACTGGTTAGTCGACGAAGTTTTGTCACCAAGTTGGAAGGAAAGGATGGTTTAGTTCAGGTCTTTCCAATTGACAATGAGGAATAGAGTCAGTGCGGTAATCCGACATCATTTTGGTGAAGTACATATAGGACGCCATTGGTACCAGTGTATTTAGCGAAGGCGTGACCCTTATCCTAACCCAAGCCAAAACTCACCTGTCGGATTTTATTTGACTTTCACATATTATCTCGTTAACTTTTGAATGGCATGCACTCGCAAAGAGCCCCATCCTCAGTCTTAATGAATTATAACAAAAGTAAAAAAGAATTTAATAATGAGAAAATGGTAAAACTTTCAAAAGATATTGCTTTTTTGCACCCCAATTATTGATTTAAATCAACGTCGAGGGAAACCTTTTATCATTTGGTCGTAGTTATGTTTGAAAGCCACTACATATAGTATGTCACGCCTGAAACTACGCAATTCTTAAATAAGAAAGGAGAAATTTTAAACAATAATATTAACTAGTAATCTCTTGAATGCATTAAATTACTGGCCTTACCGTGTACAGTAGCTTCACCTTATATTTATTCCATATATTGCTAAATCTTACCTTACGTTTTTCTCCATCGATTAATACTTTTCCCGTCGTATCTTTGATATGATAATAGGATTTTTCTTCCTTATTTCCTGCCATAGATTTTACCGTCCCGTGCAGCAGACCCATTTCACACAAATCCTGTAATTCTTCATATCCTGTCCTTGCTATTTATATCGTTCGTTCGCCCTATTAATTCCATTTTATTATTTGACCTTTCTGCTCATATGCACTTTATTTTTCATAGGTCTGTTGATAATGCGTGTCACCATTATTTGGAGGTAATAAATTTGTCATTTTAATCCAGGTTATTTAGATTTTGTACTCTACTGATGTATTTTTTTCTCGGTTGAATGTATATTTGACCAGTAAGTGAATCATATTTTAAGATAACATGACCTAATAATTCATTCCCTGTCGTAGTTAATAAGATTGAAAGTTAGATGTAATATGTTACATTTCAACAAACATGAATCGGTGCCCAACAATTCGTTTCACAACGGAGGAATTCCAATCCGCAAAAGTACTTTTTGAAAAAATTTTCGCTTCAATTTGACCAGTTTAAATTTATTAGCTTGAAGATAGTGGGAGTACCCAGTACAAAGCCTTATAACTGGCATTTTTGCTATCCCACGAATTCGCTATTTCGTCTTAGCATGATATGATTCACATATATTTGACATATTCGACACCTGAGATTAATACGTACATTGTAAACTTATTGATTAAATTTTAATGTTAAATCGTTAAATGAATGTACAATATGTATTTTTAATTATGAGAGTTAGTTTAGTACATAATTAATCCAATCTTAATATGAGGACGCTGGTTATACGTCAACAATTTGCCTCTCCGGCTACCCCCAGGGTGTGTGGCAGCGTTCGATAGATTATCAGTCAATATTGTCATTGTGGTTTAAAAGTATGCAATAGAAAACGAATTCTCCATGCCAAAATCCGACTTTGCTCTACCTAACGAGATGCGTTCAGTTGATAAGTTGTTTCAATTTATTTCTGGGAAAGGAGAATAGATAGTATATGCCGCTGAGCTTAAAATACTCAGGCTTATTTCTTCATCGATACAAAATTTAGATGGTTGCTTCGTATAGCGCACAGGCTATACACGTATATATGAAGTCTGTAGTGATGAAATGAAGTCAGCTGAAGTGAGAAGCATTTTAATTGCTTTAATTTACTACGCTAAGTGCACGTGATGTACGCGATCATCCGTTTTCCCTCCGCTTGCGTGTTTAACACCGATCGAAATTCATTGTCAATTGAGTGAGACTTGCGGTAATGGTGATGTGGATCTGAAAAATATGCTTTCGTGAATGCGAATATTCATAGAAGGCTTAATATCGCGTGACAGCTGACCCAAGATGCCTCGAATACGGACCTAGTTTGACGAAAGTGGACCCATGCAGGAGTTTTCTTGGCGACCATGGGATCATGGCCTCGATGATATCAAAAATGTCTACAAATGCAAGGAGATTGTATTAACTTTCTGGTTTAAGGAGTACAGGGTTCGTCCGGAAAATAAGTTTATGATGCTCATTGTCTTTTTTGGCTAATGGGGAGTCGTCCACTACGATTTGTACCTGAACGACAAACTGTAAATGCTGCATTTTACGCCCAAGTGCTCGACAGGCTTCGAAAACGAGTCGCCCGAGTCCGGCCAGCGATCAACCGTATGACTGACAACCTGAGCGACAATGCGCCGTCTCACACCGCGCTTGTCGTGTCGGACTTCTTGGCCAAGCACGGCGTGGGAACGCTGCCGCACCCGCCCTACAGCCCGGACTTGGCACCACCGGACTTCTTTCTGTTCCCGAAGATAAAGAGAAGTTTGAAAGGAACGCGATACGAGACTTTGGACGCCGTCAAAGAGGCCGTGACGACGTGTCTTCGAGAGGTTCCCGATGATGCCTTCGCGGGAGCGTTCCAGGAATGGAAACGCCGCTGGAACAAGTGTATCGACTCACAAGGGTCCTATTTTGAGGAATATTAGCTTAAGATATGTAAAAGTGTAATAATTTTTTTTCCTGAGCTCAGTATACTTATTTTCCGGACGAACCCTGTATGTCTGCAAAAATTGAGAGATCATAGAACTTGATCGTGCCCCATATTTTGCTAAATGATGAAAACATCGAGGCTTTTATATAATTATGTCGAAGAAGACGATATGCAAACCTGATGTCTTTAGAAGATACTTATTACGCCTGGGCCTCATAAAAGAGTCAATGTCCATTTTATTTTTAATTATTGCAAGTTTTCCCATTGGAGAATTGAAATGAGTCAGGAATGTAAAATAAGAACAAAATGTGACGGAAACTTGTCAGGTTCAAAACAGAAAATGGATGGTGCAGAGCAAGCGATAGCAGTCGACGATGAGATAGATGTGTATACCGCTCGGAGGGTCGAAACTGTGACCGACGATCACCGGGCTCACCTCACCCCACCAGCGGCCAACCCTCCCCTTCCCAGAGGACACTGTATCCAGGAATGGGGCGGACCGCACAGACTGGGCAGGTCCGTGCGACGGCCGCCGTCCCGCGGGGCGTGTGCGACCACGTGTTAACATCCATGCCGAGCCCTCCCCCATGCGGTCATCTATTCATCGGGCGGGCTTCTGCCGTCTCCGTTCCGACCATTGCATGCATCGAACGTCAACCGATCGGATTTTTTTTTATTTTGATGAGGCGTCGAGCGACGCGCACCCGCAGGAACGGTTAGATTTAATTCATCCGTCTCACTACCAAACTGTCAATCGCGTCGACATCTACATCTGCGTGTTATCCTTCCAGCCGCCTCGGAGTGGATGACGGGCTGATGCCACCCTGAGAACACGATAGTCGATTTGCGTGTCCGGCTAAAGTAACCGCGCTTATGGACGCCTTTCAATTCTGTCTATGTCAATGTTTAAGTTTGAATCACTGCTGTTCTCGTTTTAACCGAGTGCTTTTAGTTGTCATTATCTTATGGCAGCCATAATTAAAAATGACAGCGCGCTATTCCAGCTGTGACAATTTTTCCAATTCAGTGGATAAATGAATAAAAAATTATGCAGTGCACTGCATTTAAAGCATTTTCCGATAGATAGCTCTCTTATTATTTCAGTGAACCAAACCAATCGAGTATAGGATGCTTTAAAAGTAGCTTTTAATTACAACATCTAGGCAAGATACTTGAAATTACTTTTAATTGATTCCAGGAAAAAATTCGCCTTGAAAGAATCACATCAGAAATGCTAGAAAATTCTCTAAAACATTTTTCCATGCCAGCCCCCCAAATTTCGGATAGTAAGAGAACGGATGCCTCGATTACTTAACGGCTAAAGCACTCGGCCGAGCATCGAGGGATCCGGAATCCCGGTCAAGACGAATGATTTTTACACTCTGAAATTCTTGCATTTTGATTACCTAAAATATCCCATTAGTCTTTTCTCCCCGAGGTTAAAAGAATCGGTGAGATTTTACGAGTACCAAATTTCCTTGGGGAATTGTAGGCAGCTCAGAGAAAAGAACTGTATGTTTCACCTACCGTTGGATGTACCTTATTACATGACGAGATCTGTCCAATGAGATATTTCCAGTGACTCACGTCTCTTATCCGTGCATTGTAAATGTTTTCACGCAACGCTTACTTATCTATTAACTTATCTTCCCTCATCATAATAGTTGCGTCTACATGGTAAACTTAATTTTTGGTCTCTTTAAGACCCTTCTCTCGAGCCCTATCTTTTTTTTTGTTTCTGTCCTCTGTTCAATCAGTTTCCATCTCTGCTCATGGCCATTTAAACGCTAGGGGCAGATTTAGTCTTTTTCTAAATTTTCAATATTGAGAATTTCAATGTTTTAGGTGTGATTTGGTGATATTGGAACACAATGACCAAATAATCGCACGTTTAAACCAGATAAAAATGTTTATTGCTAAAGAACTATACTGAATATGATATAGAACAGAGAATCCTGGTCAGTCATAAAATTTGAAAAAGTCCTTTTAAAAGGTCAAAAAATTTGATCATTGGAAAAGTGCTCTTCCATGGACATTATTTCAAATATTACATTTATTTGGTCTTATTATTTTTTTCTTGGGAGGTGCGCGTGAGAAATTTTCACCAATATTTCTTAATAAGCACCAAATGTCCTCGTACTGAATGAGGGAGTGATTAGGGTGTCAAGACGTTATTTTGTTTGCTAAAAAAGTCATTAAGCTATGAGTGGTAATACATAACTTGACGTGTTAATCCTTTGAACTACGCAACTGAATCTGATGATAATCACGGGTCGTTAGTAACCATACCAAAACTTGGCGGTGCCTTAATGAACATTTATACAAGCCTCAAATATTTATGAAACTGACAATATTGTATTTGATAATTTAATTGGACAACTTTTCACTAAATTTATAAATACTGAAGAGATGGCGTGTCTCATGATGCATTCGTCAAAACATTTTCAGTGAAAATGGGGTGGTTTCCATAGGGGGAATGATAGTTAATTAATTTCTAATAAGTTTTTCAAACGAAAATGATTGCTGAAAATGCTTACAGTTCCGCCCTAAAGCTTTTAGATGAATTGTAAAGTTAATCCATTCCATAAAAATTGCATTCGTTTAAAATTGGTGTGATTTTATAAAATATTAATTGGATAAGTCGGTTGGCATGATGTTTTAATATCTGATAATTTTGTTACCATAATACCCAAACCTTAAATCATTTAGACTTTTTTTCCATTCCCGAAAGTTGTGAAATAACATGTCGGCGTTTTTTCGTTGATGTACTCGTTTTCTTTCTGTTAATGCAATAATAATTAAACAGAGTTATACCCGAGCGGGCCATTGCATTTCGTGATAGATTAAAGGATAATTATTTTTCCAAAATATACATCCGACTAAGTGAAATATACTCATCATGTATGCTAATCTAAAGGCAGTAAAAGAGGAAGGCAATTCAAAAAACATATTTTCATTTAAATAATACCTAAATTCCCTATAAGTTAAGTCAAGTTTTTTAAATTATTTGGCAATGAGATTCGTTTTCCCCCAAAACATTGATTTATTCATCAGTGTAGGAGGTATATCTGGGTTTCCATGCGTGGAAACAGTTTCTGTCGTATCAATGGTACAAAGCAAAGTTTTGCGAGTGGCTTTTCCCCCTCCATGACAGTTGTCTCACGACTCGCATGATGAATAATTATCTTCTCGAGGTCAAAGGAGTATATTTTTTTGGTGAGTGCTCGTAGTGGTAAAAATTTGCCACTGCAGATGAATTCATTTTGAATGAAATACGGGAAAGACGCATACTCGTACTTTCGTATGATATTTATATTTCGAAATACTTATTGAAAAATAACAGCCATATAAAAGAGTCATCCTATATGTTTTTTTAGCCCATATCAAATAACTGTAACTGCAAAGGGTTTAATTAAATTAATCAGTTTGCTGGATAATTTTTAGGATAAGTTTTCATTAGTGTTATTCTATTTCATATTTTATTACAGATGTGTTATATTACTTGGTATGATACCGTTGTATATATCTGTATGTTATATATAACGTATATATTCAAACTTTTATTTTTTTTTATATTTTTACATTTGTGATCTGCTCAAAGCCGCTTTCCCCACCTTTCCTGTGTTGGTCTTTTATGTGTTTTCCTATCCCCTTTCCTTATATGTCTATTTCTATGTGCGAAAAATAATATTTATACATTCAAACACGAAATACCGCCATATGACGAATAAATATTCATTCACATTGAAATAGAGATAAGGAAAATAATAAATAGAGATAAGGAAAATGCACAGAGAGGAAGAGGGACCTTATGTAAATTAGGTTGCTGAATTGGGTTTTGTTTGGAGTTACAAAATGTATATTTGATAGTTGTGTCCATCCAAAAAAAAACCTACCTTAGTTGGAAGATTACCTAATAAGAATAATATACAAACTGTAAGCTTTCTTTATATGAGTAGTAAGTTACCTCTTAAAGCTGTCAATTAAACTACATAATCGCATCCATTAGTTTCTTCAGGGTGTTAAGGAAATATTTCCTGCTCATTATCACCCAAACACCCTTATTTTAAGCGGCAAGGAAAGAAGTAGGTATTAGTTTTTTGACGCAATGACAGATAGTTTTGCAATGAAATTGAACTTCAGATTCTGAATCAAATATTTGCATTTTTGTTATTTATCAAACGATCACCAATAAAAATGGTGTTTTCGAAAACATTCCTCCCCAACATTAAAGTTTAGATCTTAATGACAGGAAGTAGCATGAAATTATGCTCCGCGATGTTGTTCTGAGACTCCGGAAACGTTCACGCGCGTGACAAGTGTAACTGGGTTTTTCTTTTCGTACATTTACGATAAAATTAAGAACGCTCCTTGGATGAACACGTCCGACACCTGAGCTTTGCCGCGTCATAACGCACCTTCCCCCTCCGCTCGCCGCGACCTTTTCCGCACTCATTGCGATGGACAATCCATGTTGCCTTGAATGGAACCCGACTTTTTATCCATTCCTCGACTAAAACGGATAAGAGAGAGCACTCCATCTGGCACATAATTTGCGATATCTGCATCAGAATCTTCCGCTTCGCTTTCCGCCTCAGCCGACGCGACGCCTTCTGCGAGTCGGTAGTAGTTGCTCGTGGGTTATTGGGCACCCACGTATAATGAGGGGATGAAACAAGACCTCGGCCCATCCCAGGTCACCCCTTGTCCTCCTATCCGCCCCTCAGTGATGTCTTTATCTCCCTTCAACCCCCCTCTTTCCCACTTCCTGCATCCACCTAATGAGATATCGCTAAATTAACTCGACAGAATATTTTTCCACTCGCGTTTGCTCTCCCGCCGATGGGGAGACGAGAAAGTACCCCGAGACATGCTAGCCGCGAGATGCAGATCTGCCCTCGTGCGGCGCGGCCGGCCGGCCGCTGCACCCGGGTGTTAACTAGCGTGCTCTTTGCCCCGACACCCGATTAGTTCGTCGCACAAGCCATCGCCACGGAGCCTTCCCAGACGCACGTCGTAATGTCCGCTTGAAGGGACGTGGGAATTCGTTATTTTTGAGGATTGGAATAATAAAGTTCTAAGGGTGATAATTGACTCATAAATTCTGTATACAGAATTGGTCGCACTTTTAAAATGGAAACTGTGGTAAATGTTCATTATATTTCCAGTTTAAGAGTAATCAAGCGTTTATGAGAGGGAGAGCGGAGAAGTGCAAGAAAGGTTATTTTTATTATTAGGTAACGACTGAGGTTATTTGAGCCTTGCCGTGTCCACAAATGAAAATGAAAAAAGAAGACAATGGAATATTGTAGAGCGTATTCCTTTCGTTATGGATCAAGCTGGTCGATATCCTAAGTCTGAATGGAACGTAAAAAGTATTGTACGAGCCGAATTACGTAAGCTTTCGAGTGGATCGAGTACAATATTACATTTGGACCCGTAAAACGCATTATTTTTTACAAATTAGTGAATTAGAAATATTTGCACTAGCGATGTTTTCAAGAACTGAATTATCAAATTTCGTCTCAGCAAGAAAGGGATCTTCATTTTAAGAGAATATTCTTTTTCTAAGCTGATGGTGTTCAGTATCCGCATTTGAAAAAAGTACGAAATTGCGATCACAAAACATTTTGGTTGAAAATGTACTCGTATGCAACATTATTCCATCAAAAGTCACTATATTGAGGAGAAATGAAGTCGCCTTACTTAGCCAGTACAATTGACTGTAATTTTGGAAAAAATCCTGTTATAATCTTCCATATTATCCGTATAATATGCCATTAATTCATGAAATCTAAGTTAATCGAAGATCGGGATGGGGAAGGAGAACATACTATTTAGCAAAAACAAGAGCCCATGATGGTATTTCATTTATGTCACTTTGGTTTTGAAAGTTGTACTATTCAACTGGGGAGAGAGTACGGCTACTAGCCTGAGGTTGACAGGATGAAACTCATGCTTTTGACCCAAGTCAACTGAAATCTAGGGTGATTTTCTCGAAACAGGAATACATGAGTATTTAGAGGGTACAGGAAGAAATGAGGAAATTCGCACGCGGTATGGATATAATTGGTGTTTTTCGAGGTCTACTAATAATTTGTTAAAACTTCCAAGAATTCTCAGTCCTATGTGCGTATGGATGTAATGATAAAAAAACTGATTTTTATAACGTTGTTGCCGCCTGATTTGAGTATTATTATTAGGTAATCTACCGGTTAAGGTAGGTTTTCGGATGGACATAACCATCAAGTAAATATTTTCTGACTCCTAAAAAAACCTACTCTATATCAGGTCTCCCTCATCTCTGTGTACTCCTTTCCTCCCTTCATCCCGTCCAACATCCCTATTCTGTTCCTGCCCTTTCCTCGCTTGCCTACGCTTCCCGCCCCGCTTCTCCCCTCGACTACATTCATCTACATTCATATACCGCTCAATACGCCTTTCGTTCATTTTTCCCGCTTCCGTAGAATATTTCCCAACAAACCCCTCTCCTCACCCACCATCTCCAGTACATCCTTATTTGTTTTCCTTTCGGTCCATTTCATCTTCTCCATTCTTCTCCATTTCTTCATTTCATAAGCCTCCAATCTACGTCTATCCTCCTGCTTCAACGACCACGTTTCCGCGCCGTACATAGCTACGCTCCATTTCAGAGTTTTTACGAGTCTTGTCTTAACATCCCTACTCAACGTCCCCGTCATCAACTCCCTCTCTCTTGAGAAAGCCTCCTTGCCTAGCGCAATTCTTCTCCTTACGTCCCTACCACTTTGACCGTATTGGTCCAAAACACTCCGACATATGAAAATTGTTCTACCTGCTCCATTTTTTCCCCTTCTATTTTAATGTTTAGCTTAGTCTTTTTCTTTCTGGAAAATAACATAATCTTTGTTTTATTAATATTGATTCTCATCCCATATCAATCGTACAGAACCGTTAATTCATTGCAACCCCTTGGCTGACTGAGCAACTAATGCTTGGTCATCAGCAAACCTAACCGATTTAACGAATTCCCTTCCGACTTTCATTCCTACCTCCAGTTTTTCCAATGCCTATTTAATCATTTCCTCCACGTATACAGGGTCGCATCCAAAACTGGTAGGACTGAATAATGAGAACACATTTTAAGAAATAATTTTCTCTTATGCTTGACAGCTCATGTTAAATTCAAATATTGTTAAGAATCTGACCTGTTGAAGTTATTATATTACAGCATTGATAACGAAATTTATTAGCGTTGGAAGCTCATTGATTTTAATGATAATTGAAACTAAGTTTAGCACCCATTGTATGAATGATCCATAGTACTTCTGCATGAACCATCCATCCATCTCTGTGGTAACTTCAAGTTAACAATTATCTCTCTTTTAATGTATGAAAAACAGTATTCTCAGCCTGCATTTAGTTATTTACAACATACAGGGTCGCACCCAAACCTGGTAGGACAGATTTTTTTACAAGAATTTTATTGTCGATATACTTACATCGACTTAATAATCTTCAAAGTATGCTCCTTGAGTTGCTACACACTTAGTATAACGTTGCTCCCATTCCCCATACGCCCGCTGAAAATTTTTTTTGGGGATGCCGTTGATGACCCTCGTCGGAGCCTCTTGAACGGCCTTTATCGAGTCAAAACGTCGTCCCTTGAGCTGTCTTTTCATCAGGGGGAAGAAGAAGAAGTCCGGTGGTACCAGATCGGGAGAATAGGGCGGGTGCGGCATCGTGGCAACGCCGTATTTGGCCAGGAGCTGTCCGACGACTGGCGCGCAATGGCACGAATTTTCCACACCATGTTGGCGCACACCTTGCGCATGGCCAAATCCTATGAAATAATGCGTTGGACGTTGGATGCAGACAGACCGAACTGGTCTGCAATTTCTTCACTGGTTAAGCGTCGGTCTGTGTTCAGCAGCGTCCTCACTCCGTCTACATTCGTGTCGGTTCTTGCCTTCGACGGCCGTCCGGAGCGATGGTCGTCTTCAACGAGCTCCCTACCCTCTTTAAACAACTTGTGCCACTGTGGAACGGCTTAAGGCAGTGTCCTCATAAGTCTGTTTGATAATATGGAGGGTCTCAGTTGCCGTCTTCTCGAGTTTCGCAGAAAACTTCACGGAATAACGTTACTTCAGATTCATTTTGTTTTTCGACGCGGAAAAAAATCTTGCTTCACTAAAAACGGTGTTCTCACTCAACGACAGCCCGGAGGTGACTGAGATTGATGTCGGTATGTTGCTAAGAGCCCCCTCCACCTTACCCTGCCAGGCACACCCCACACCACCGCTTCGTTCGCGCCAGAGAAAAGCAGTCCTACCACTTTTGGGTGCATCCATGTACGTTGAACAGCACCGGTGACAATGGGCAACCCAGCCTTACCCCTCTTCCTAACACTGCCCATCCCGACTCTCCGTTCCCCACTCGCACCTTAGCAGTCTGAGAGATGTACAGGTTGCGGATCAGTCTCCTGTCCCTCCAATCCATTCCTATTTTCTGCAATACACGCATTCATGTTTCCCAATTCACTCTATCGAACGCTCTTTCGAAATCTACGAAACAGGCAAATACATCCTGATTGTATTCTATATTTCTCTCGATTAGTTATCTCAATACTGCAATGGCGTCATTCTGTTAATAAATATTCTTGAATATACATTCTGTACCTTTAAGTAACTTCTTTCGTGCGATTTACCTTGCTTGAGTGCATGATTTAAATTATATTTGTTTAGATATGTAATGTTCGTGATTGCGCATGCATGCCTGGTGACCTGTCACCCCCCACCATACGCCATTTCGGCAGCTTGCAGGGTATTGTGTAGCTAATTTGAAATCCGAATCCTTCCGTAAAATATAATGATAGAATAGAAACGAGCTCAATGCATCCCTTTTATTTAAGGAAATGATTGCGTTTAAGGTCATTGTCATGCTCGTGAAATTCTTTAGTATACATTATATTATATAAAACTTGTTATATTATACCTGTAGGTATAATTTAATTGATTCTTCCTGAGAAATACGTTTCTGGATCCAAGGAAAACGTAGACTAGAGTTGATTAGCTTATGTTCCAAAATTATAACTTTATAACGAGTGATTACCATTTGCTCTCAACGCTTCCGTGCACTGCGGATAATAATAATTTGGAACTCATTCCCAACCGTGAATCAGTGACTCTTATTTAGACATTAAAGGTTTTGGACGTAAATCTATATATTTCCCTAGTCATTCCTCCCCCATGCTTAATGTTGGGTATTCGACGAAACTCTTTAATATTAGCGTGACGTGGGCCATCGATTACAATTTATCTCATGACATCTCCAGCGTGCCTTTCATGACCGAGCATTTTCTTCGCACGAAACCGACCGAGGAATTTCGACGCTTTCTTATTAATTATTAAATTTCGCCATTTCGTTTATTGAAGGCAGTTTCTGAGTGCGTACTTTACGCTGAGCATTTCATAAGTGTCTACTTTTTTTTAGGGAGAACCCAGCTTTTACGCTAGAAACGGCAATTGTCCCACCTGAGCGTAAGGACGACTTCGACCTAAATTTGGCCATTATCATTTTTATTCTACTTTTGGAACAAGAGTTTAGTAAACCACTTCTGAACTACTAGCCCTAGATAAAAAGAAGTGGAAAGTTTACCGCTACGAGCTGCTCGTATTAGAGTGACATGATAATTGAACGCTTATGGTCAGTACGCAATTATTTGTTCAACTGTTTTCTGAGGACAGAAATTCGTATCTTCGTCAGCATGGGAACCAAAAGGAATGATTTGAAATGTATAGACCTTGAATTAACATTCGGTTTGCTGTCTTTGGTATGTCAAAGGATGGGTAATATTTTGTGATTATTGAAAAATAGAATAATGTTAAATGAGAAATGTGATAATTAATAAGCAGCCATGCATGGTTTCACTGAAGCAGCTTAATTCCACCTTGTGGAATATGGAAGTATATGGGGTATTTTCCGCTCACAATATATTTTTTTAGGAAAATATGAAAATATTGTTTAAGTTTAATTTTATAGAATATTGTAGCTAATTTTTATATTTTTGTAAATTTGAAAGTAGGAAAATATTTATGCTTTCTACGCATATTTATTCCTGCCATTGCTCACTGGAGCAATAGAATTTCCTCAAAGAAATAAAATATATATAGAAATCCATACATAGAAAAAATATACGTATATACAAATTTCCATGAATGAAAGAGAAATGTCCAACTTATATTTCAATAGAAGGAGCCTGGACTTCACATAATTAAAATTCTCCGTCCATTAATTATGATTTCAGACTAATATAATCCCACCTTTAATCGATGATTTTATTTTTAATTAAAATTTTCATTAGACGCAAAAATGGCTTTAATGAATATTTCAATTATTAAGTGTCACTCTAGGGTTAATCATATGGAACTTACCTTTTTTTTACCGAGGTATCATTAGAAGTAGCTTATCCTATTGTTCTGGTCCCGATTGATAAACTCGAAAGATGAAGCGTTTTCAGTTGACATAGCTTTAACTTTTTTGAGGATGAGAGTATTTGAATGTTAAATACAAACGAAGTAAGAAATAACCATAGCACTTTTCCGAATAAGGAAATAAGTCTCACACAGCTGTTTTCATTCCGTCGTATTATTTACCCGCCAAATTTCTTCGTTTGGTATTGATCCATATTATTATAAAATTCTTGAAAATATTCGCCAAAATATCCGTGGTTAACAAGCCTCGCCTTCGTGCGTCATATATCATTGTGAACCATGAGAATTTTAAAAATGCCACCTACTGGAGTGGGGAAGGTAATGGATGACGGGAGAATAGCCGCCATTTGTCGTTGACTGAACTTTGTGGGTAAATTAGCTAAATGGAAACTTCCTGGTTTTTGAAAGACGCTTTGTTATTATGACCCAAGTTTCTCGGTGAAGTGTGTGAGGGGTGTTTCTGGGGGTGAGCGCTGTGGGTGTAACGAAAGAGGGAGTAAGAGTGGCAGCGGGAGGACGCATCACCCAAATTGGAGAGCCCCAGGCAATTTTCCAAAATTGTGATTTCGCATAATTGCCGCCGCGCAAATAGGGCGAGAAATAGAAGAGGATTCATAGTTCCGGCTCAGATGGCGATTCTGGAAGAAATTTCGCCTGGAATAGGTTTGTTTGGCGTCCGTGTCCGATTTCGCTGAACCATTATCTTTTCCTCTACGAGTTGAAAATACGTTCTTCTTTCCGGTAGATTTTCTTTATTTCCTTCAAAGAGACAATTATTCTCTTGGCGAACAGTTATAAACTGCCAATTGTTTTAACGTTTCCAACGTTAATGTATTTTTATACCTGGTTCCGAATAATGGGAAATAGAGTATACGCTGTATCTACGCTACGCTAACGTGGCAATGCTAATCGAATGAATTATGAAAACAACCGCTCAGGTGTGCTTCCCGTTCTATCTTTACTAAATTGCCTACCTATGAGTTTTACCTTGGCGAAAGAGAAGTAATAATTATATGCATTAATATTCCTATCTTTCAAAAGGCTAAACGTTTCACATATTACATTTGATGGCCTAAATAAGGAAGGATGTTCTGAAAAGCCTATAAAGGACACATCCATAAATTGTTCTACTCAAAATAATTTATCCCTTAAACTACTTGTTATAATCAGTTTCATGCGAAATATCAATTTATGTTACTAGATACTATATACGTTGAAACTGCTGCCGGAGTTACTTTGAAATTATGCCCTCATTTAAACGATTACTCAAAATTAGAATGCTCAGCAGGAAGGCTTTCTTTGAGTCTCGATGTATTATGTTCTTTTCCTGATACACAGTCATATTTGAAAACAAATGGAGTGAATAAACAGAATAATATTCAACCATGGATGGGTATGTTTGGCGTCCGTTTATAAACCTATGAGGTAAATCAAACCTTTTCATTATCAATTCTAAAAAAATAACACTCTTTATACATAAATTTTAGGAAGGCGTATATTTTCTCTCCCCAATTGTTTATATGCGTAAAGTCTCCTATTTTTTTCTCCTACTAACGTATAAACGTAACGTAACATATGCATCTACAGTAATTTGTATTCATCAAGATTTAGCTTATGATTGAGAGATCTGTGGCGAATCGTCACTATCACGTTCAAACAGATTTAGGTTTAATTTCAAGCCAAAAAACTCCAATTTGACCAAAATGTCTTCAAATATAATATTATTGATTGTTGTGATTGCATTTCCGGATTAAAAAATGCACAATATTGTGTACCACGGTTAAGTTCGAGAATTATATTGAAGTGAAAAAATGTAAAATCATCGTCGATAAAACATTGTGTACTTTATAGATCACCGGAAAATCGCGCCCTGTTTTTGCCATAATGCGCACTTTTTCCAGGTAATAAAAGTCTTGCGGGGTAACCACAAAGTAAGATCATGCTTTTCATTTAAATTAATATCGCAGAGTTATATAAGCCATCACTATCTTATCTTTTGCCTTGACTACACATGAATAACTTGTTTTCCGTAAATAGCACCCCGAAATTTCAACTCATAATCAGTTCACGTTCATTTGTTGTACCTTTTAGTTCCTCACATATTCTACCAAAACGTCCTTTACGAATTTAATCGAATATTTCCCAACAAGCATTTAATATACTTTTTCTCATTAATTAAGAGTTTGATTTAAAGGTAAGTGTGAACTCAATTGTTTGCGTATGTTTTGCATTTCCTTGCAGTTTTTTCCTGAAATATTGAATATTGGGGAATAAATCCGTAAATTCAAACATAAAAATATATAAGTTATTGAACGATTAGAAATTGAAAACTAAATAGATCATTTTAGGGTTGGCATTGGATTAATTTAAAGATTGGTTCATCAATCTAGCGGATAACTCGTACATTTATGAAACAGATCTAACAATCTAGAAAACGTAACTTAAGTAATGAAAGGTTGAATTTCAAATTTAAAATGTCACTCTATAAAGGAATAATGTGTATGGGCCATCTGATAGAATGATAGTTCCCTGTTGTAAATGCCATTCTAATTACCCTTTCGGACTATTTGTACCCTTCGTCAGAAGGGTACAAATGCACAGTGCAACCTCATGCTTATGAGGTTGCACTGTGTACTTCTACCAATGTAACTTTTTGACTATGACATTAGACGTACGCGGCAATTATCAGCGACGTACACGTGCACAGAAATACCATGTCAGCTTTATGGATTAAATAAGTTTGTACGACCGTGTCCCTACGCATTTCATACCAATTTCGCATAGCCGGGTGGATCTAGAGCGCCCGGCGATCTCCCTGGGTCCACCCCGATAATGGTGACTGCTCGCCATCGGTTGCATCCGGCTGACAACTCAGCTCTTTTACTTTTCCTGCCCCCGTTTTCCTTACCCCAATATTCCTCCTCTTTTGCGGACACAAACCCCCAAAACCATCAACATCTAACACTTTTTCCTACTCTTAACTCCCATAATTCCCTTAAACAATCGGAGGCTTCATGTTGTGGCGCGCAGCATGAGCCAAACAGATCCATGCGTGACCCATGTTATTTTATTTTATGGCCAGGTACCTGCCATACTCTAGATTGTAAGGTTATGTGTGTGTTTGTGTGCGTTAGAAGGGGAGAGATAACAGCTCTATAGCACGCACTACACGATGTCGCCTTACACCTGAAATCCAATTTGTAATTTGCATCACGCCCAGCACTCGCACTCTAGGGAATTAATTACCATCGCCGGAAAACTTGAGATTAATGAGTGATTTTTAGGAAAGTTTTTTGATCAGCAAAATATTCGTTCTTAATGAACAATTGTATTGTCATAGGTACATTTATTCCATTCAAATTAGTGCACACATAAGTAATTTCTTGCCATCACGTAGAAGATATCGGCTAAGGGAATAAGTAAGAAGTATCGCCAGGATTAAGCTATAAAGGCAAATATACTGTTTATCTATTAACTAAAAGTTTTAGCATTGATTTGAACTCAAAGACTTTAAATACAACTATTGTAAAAAAGCCTAGCTTATAGGAGTGAATTAATTTCCCATTAGAGTGGGTCTATCAGCTTGCAAATAACTCGTAAGATGAAATCTCACCTAGACCATTAGAGCCCATTAGAATTCCCACATTGAATAGATACCCATTACGCTTAATCATTTAAACGCGGACTTATTTTACCTTACCACTGATTCATCTTTCTTATCGCTAATACCCTGACTTATACCCACGTTTTTAATTACTTCTAGGGCAATAGTTGCAAATATTTCGAGTATGTCGTGTCGGAGACTTAACATTTTGTCTTAACAAAAATCGGCAAGTATATTGATAGGTTTTGGACAGGAGAAGCGATTTTTTCTGATTTTCCTATGCTCAAACTGTCCCAAATAATTATTGGCGCATTATAGTCGCCTGTACCTATAAATATACAATCGCTATCCTTTGTGAATTGTTTAGTTATGCTGTCATCGAATTTTAGGAAACAACTATGTTATAATCTGGCGTCTGCAGAATGACATTAATTAGCTTTTGGGATTAGTATTCTTCAAGTGATATCAAACACAATCTCATCCGTTATCGTCGCATCCATAACGAGATCTACTGTCTTGTGAGTCAAATGCGATGAAGATCTTCCATCTAATCCTTTAGATTTGTTTTTTCTCTAGATAATCTCTTTAGACTTTCGGAAAAAACAGCGCTGTTGCAATATATTCTGTGAGCCAACGTTAAGTACCTATGACAATGTCTGTCTTTGAAATTTAGAAATATTTCATTGCTAATCAATCCAAATTATATGCTTTACTTTAATTTTTGATTTTTCACGGATGGACAATTTCACGTAATAATCCAATACTTCGTGTTTTTAGGTTTTTGAAATGGTGTTTCGCGGCATATGGGCACCACGAGTCATTAGATGATATATGTATTTTACAAATGATATTTAATTGATTTTTGCCGGTATTACGTAAATCGTGCAGAACGGGTCTTGTAATTGTCTGTTTATCTTCGAACGTGTGAATAATTATTTTTTCCCAATCAATTTGATACATTGGTTTAAGCCATTTCATTATTTCCGTTTCGTGTGGACATTTAGTAACACTATAGGCTTACTGGCATCTGAATAAAAGGCCGATAAAAATATCGCAAGACTTAACCTTGCGATTTACTGGAACTCATCACTAAGAATTTGTCCCAGAACAGTATAGAGAAAACCCGAATTACAGGAATTGGTTTTTGAAAGATTCACACACTAAATTCACTGGTGAACGAATAATCAATACGTTTAATAATACGTTTGATTGTTCCCATCGAAATCGGGAAAAACCTCAGGGCATCCTTTTATTTTGGCTTAGCTAAATCTAAATAATATTTTTTTTAGAAAATCAACTTTCTTTCGAGAATGGAAATATCTGATACTGACGTGTAGTGATAGTGAAGAAAAGTATATCACATGTATTTGTTAATTTGAGCACCGAAGTCTCAGAAGCATGGCTGTTTTACATTTTCCAGTATCCGCGCAATATACGATTCAACATTAAAACCGGCATTTCATCCACATGCATGAGTCACGAATATGAATGAGGGAGTACTCATAAATTTTATCGCCTGAAATGTCAGTGAGGGTGGTTGAATCGGATCGTCTACCGTGACGCTGACCGTCATATTAACCACAGTACCACGAATATAACGGCGATGGAGACGCAAAGGTCAACAACGATTGCAGAATAATCGCGTTATCGATCTCGGAAAAAAATAAAGGTTTTGGTGTGAAATTCCGAAATTGTGATTATTTCACACAATTGTTGTTTTCCGATGTCTGATTTTGAATGAAACCCGGCGCATGCCTTGAGCTGGCTGTCAGTGTGCCATGTAGATGTGGCTTAATGTCATATTATCTTAGCTTGTGCTTCAATTTTTCATTAGGGACCTTTTCGAGGGCTTATTTGATGTCTACATATTATATTAGTCTACAATCCACTCGTATTTTCCTTTTTCCTGATTTCAGGATATGAATAATTACGCCCAGATTGTTTTTCATTTTTACCTTTTATGGTTACCACAGATTCTGTTACTACTGTCGAGGTAGGAAATTACATTGTTAACAATAATGTTTTACTATTTTGAAGGATATCGATATTTAAGAAATTCGTATGCTCCCTACCACCGCATCTGTTTGGAGGGATCATTCGAGCTAGCTTTTAGTCACGAGGCACTGAATCTCATTCTACGGATATTTAAAATGTTATAATTAGCTAATTACTTCAATGTTAATTCAGCAGGCATTTTATTCAGGACCGGGGTTTTGTTCGTTTTCATCTTTGGGAGACATTCATCAATTTTATCTGTGCATACATCTGCATGATACCCCGAAGGCTGACCTAAGGGCGAGTGGTGGGGAGTGTTCACCAACCATGCATGCACAATCACAGTCATTACACCTCTATACACTCTCCCATACGCCGTTGTAAGTTGGTTTCGCAAGGGGTGTTAGATCACTGGTCATTTGATTCCTGCTAAACTCATTCAATGAATGCACGAGCTCCCACATGAAGGGCATCTTGAAGGGTGGGGACAAGACAAAATTCAAACAACAAATGCTATTCTTCCCCGGGTAAATATAATTACATTTCTAAGTTCTTAAGTTCCATTTATAACTTCGGTTTTTGCACAAATATATTATACTTGTGGTGATATCATTAAAACTTTATGATAACATTATTAGGTCGCGTATCTAGGTTTTACAAGTTACTGTTTTGCGAATCACCAAAGGAGCTAAGGTAAAATTATAGAATAAATCTCTTGAATATATTAGAAACAGGTCTCTTCAGTGATGATGCTGAAAATGTACAAATATCCCCATCGTCCTACGGTTGGAGGGATCATGAAACAAAGTTCAGAGAGAACAAACGTAAAATCGACAGATTTAAATTTCACGTTACGCCCAAACCGGAAGAAATTACAATAACTGCAAATAAACGAGCCAGTTGGGGAAAGAATATTTTTGTTTTTATTCTAAGTGGTCTAAATATGTTGTGATTGTTTCATTCAATCTTTGGTGGCTGTTCAACTACATCCGTACCTAAATCCCGTAAGCTTTCACAATGAAATGTGGCAGGGAGGGTTAGGCCCCCGGCCATTATACTTCCACGGTTCTAAATATTTACAATACGGTTTGAATGCATATAATATAACTCACTATTAGGTACTGTACTGTATGTAGCTTTATTTAAATTATATATATTTTTAATACTTTATATGATTATGGGTAACTAACAATTTGTCAAAACATAATTATTCATGTCGAATGCGCAGTGTGAAATCACCACCTGCCGCTCACTCTGACGTTTGGTGTCTCACAGGACACCGTATTGAATTATAAATAGGAAGTTCTGTATTTCATCTGCATCTACATGTATTTACATAACACCCCGTAATGGCGTGAGGCGAGGAGATTAAGGTCACCAGGCATGCATGCGTAATTAAGACCTCCCTGGGCTTGCCCTGGACATTGTATATGCGACCTAATAATATTTAATAAATATCGTATATTACGCAAACGTTAATAAAATATCCATATGGAGTAGCGGGAGTTACTTACAGCGAGCGGTCGAGAATCAGCGGTATTCTTTTGCGATGTTTTATGCTTGAAATATTTTTAACACTTCATTTTAGGCCTCAAAATATTTATCTTCAATTCGTGTATCGATGCCGTTCTCGAGAAAAATGAATAGAAATGGTAGCGCAATCCCGCGGAGAGCGGTTGCGATGAACCCTGGCACGCGCAGCGTCGGATTCAAGAGCAAGGAAGGTTGCGTCCGACTCCCCCGAGTTGCGTGCGCTTGGCAGGGAGTGGCGCCCGGGAAACGCACGGCCTGGAGCAAAACCCGAACGGGTGGAGCCACCGGATTCTTTTGTCTTTCTTTCAGGAATTTGGTAAACCTTTTCTTTATTCGCTGACTCATGTTAATTTAGCCTCCCACGCTTTCGTCCTTTGTGCATTTCCTTTCATCCCCCACGCAACACACACGCATACACACACACACTAACTGCCCCCTGCCCCGGCCTGGTCGCTGTTCCACCCCTTCTATCTTCACAATCTCGCCCGACCCTAAGCCCATCCTTCATGCCCTCCGTTCCCGCCCCCCTGCAGCGCAGCCACCCCCGGCTACCTCGGGCTTCTAGGGGTTCCTACTACCACCGCCCGAGTCCCCCTTTCTCCAAGGCCATGACATCACGGCCTCCGCTGTCAGTCACACTCCTCCTTGGGGGTCTAATGGAAACAAGGCGTGGTCTAGACGCAGGGTAAAATAACAGCAAGGCAGTTTGGGAGTAGGGGGTTTCGCCAGGTAGGATAAGCTGAATTAGGCATTAGGAGGGATCTACATCAACGCAATACCCCGTAAGTAACCGCACAGGCGTGTGGGGGGGATGTTAGGACACCACCCGTAAAACAGAGTGCAACTGCATGCAAAACAAGCAAAAGCATGCCTATTCGTAAGGGCGTGTGGTGGAGTATTATATACATAAACACACCTAAGATTGTGTATGATGTCTACAGGGAGTTTAATCTTGTTCTCGCTTGTAATTCGAATGTATTTACTGTTACTATTATTACTTTGGTTCCTTACTATTTTGATTCCTCTTTGTCCGAGAATAGAACGATTATTTGATCTATCTCTACTAGAATCTATATCCCGTAACTTCTCTTTTTAGCTGACTATATAATGTGGGGTTATAATCTACATCTATCTTCATGTACATATTTCCCCACAATCCACCTCGGGGGGATATTAGGTGACCATCCGTAAAATAGAATAAAACCAAATCATTTTATATCTACACAAATATTAGTTTGCTCATGCACTCGATCAATTTTAATCACACGAAAAAAGTACTTACATGAAACATAATTTAATGGCAGGATACGTATATTGAAATTATGCTGTAGAACTGTTAAAAAGATGGGTCTATTTAATAAAAAGAGTAACATGTAGGTTATCGACAAATGTATAAACTGCCAATTCTAATTATCTCCTACGCAATTGCTGTCATGTCTTTTATAATCTCTAGAGATACGAGGAAAAATTATATTTAAAATCTATCCGTTTTACAATAAATCTCCCTGATTTTACGCTGGTGATCTCATCTACTGTAAAAGGTGGGGGTCTGCAATATATCTTTAGCATCCTCAGATAAATAACCTGCCTCAAATTTACGCAGTGAATTTAAGCTGTATTAAAACCAGTAATCAACTAGTGGCTCCCATCCTAATTCTTCCAATAGTGTCGTGACACTGTTGTCTTGTTCATAACAACTCGTTACAAATCTAGCTGTTATACGTTGCACTCGATTTAGTAACAAAATTCAGCCCACTTCATGAGGATCCCATACACTTGCAGCGTACTCGAGGTGGGGTCAAACTAACGTGAATTAACAAATCTCATTGACCCTTTTATTTCAATGTCTAAGTATTCTTTTCGTGAATTATAACTTTGTATTACTATTCCGCAAAGCTCAGGAATGTGTTTTCTCCCAAACATATTCGTAGTTATTGTTTCACCTAGGTATTTTACCGATTTTACGTGTATTATGCTGGATCCCTATATAATACCAGTGTTTTTGGGTGAAATACTTTTCCTCCAAAATTTTATCGAAACACATTTATTCAAATTTAATTGAAGCTTCTTTGTCTCGCTTCACTCTTGAATTTTGTTTAGGTCGTTAGCTAATGATATTCTATCTTCATGGCGAGAGACTTACCTATATATCACGACATTGTCAGCAAATAGACGAAGCTTACTGGAAACCTGAGACCCGATGTCAAAAATAAATTATGTAAAAGGAGCAATAGCGGACCCATGATACTTCCTGTGAGACACCCGATTTTACGCTTACTGTGTCCAATGATACCCCGTCAATTACGACTATTTTCTCATCGCCTGTTAATTTAAAAAGAAGTTATTAATCGAATCTATTACACGTTTCTCAATCCTGTAGCTTCCAAACTTTTAGAGCAATTTTTTATGAAGAATTTTTACATATGCCGCCTTAAAATCTATAAATATAGCATCGACCTGAACGTTATTGTCTCCCGAGACCAAAATGTCATGGGCGAAAAGTGCCAGTTGGGTCTCGCAAGATCTACCCTTTCGGAAACCGTGTTGCTTTTATGTGATTAATTCTGAGAATCGAGATATTTCATGATTGAACTTACAATGATGTGATCTAAAATTTCCATGAGAAGATTCTGTCGCTTATTTTGAATACGGGAGAGAACTTGGCCATTTTTCAGGCTTGGGGTACTGCGCGATTATCTAGGGATATATGAAATGTTATTTCCAGGAAAGGAGCTATTTCTTAGGCCTATGTTTTGTATGCGCGAGGAAGGATTTGATCAGGGCCTGGCGATTTGTTTGGACAGATGTCTTTAAGTTGGCGTTCGATTCCAAGAGGAGATATAACAATTTAAGATATGAGTTCATGGGAGCGATCGGGTAGTGACTCGCAATGTCCCTGTGATTATTACAAACACTCTTGAAATATTATTTTAATATTTTAGATTTCTCTAAACTGGTGGTAAATATTTGCCCGTTGTTATATAGGAATGACAATCTGGACATATTTCCCTTAACTTCCTGTACATATGATTACTTTTGGGTTATCGTTCAACTATTCACCTATTATTTTATTTTTAATCATATTAACACATGGCGACATATTCTTCTTGCTAACGAATAAGATGTTTTATAGTTATGCATTATTGCATTTAGTTTAGTGTTAGACTCGTTCTTGAGTGATATCCTCATTTTTTAATACCATAAATTTAAATGCTTTATGTACTTCTACATCGTACCATCTTGGTTCCCTTCTGTCACTTTTAAAATTACTACGTGTACGTTTTTCTATTGAAACCCGTGTGACATGGAAAAAAGCACTCCAAAAATTCTCACTATCTCTGTTGTTGCTACTTTCCTTAAGTGAACCATAAGACTGCTGCAGCTCACGCCTTTATCCTTCGTAAACGGCCCGGTCAAACAAGTATATATTTATTTTAAGTATATATGTTTTTTTTAATTCTCGAAGGTGTATAGGTATATCAGACGAATTGATTGGATCCAACGGGACATCTGACCACAAATATCTTCTGGGAGGCGGTAACTTCTCTGTGAAATCCACTTCAGGATATTCATAGCGTCAATTTGGTCAATGTTGATAGAAATCCGGGTCTCAATGTCGTTCACTAATTATGGAGGCCTGAAGTGGATAGGTGTGGATTTGTTTCATGCGAGATAGTGGGACATTTTGTTCATCTGCATATATTTTGTCATTCTTGACCTGGGTTTTGACTTGTCGAGCCCTGATGATGACTTTGTGAGTTGACACCTGGGTCGTAGATGTTATGGTATCTGTGGATGAATTATTAGTTTTAGCCCCTTCTTCCACCCCTCCCCCACCACCTTTTCTCCCCTCCCCAGTACCCTTCTCCCCCTCCACAACCCTCTCCTTCACCCATCCCCCGCCACATGTTCTCCCCCTCCTTCGACCCCTTCTCTCTCTGTCCCACATACCTCTCAATATACTAGTCAGTTCTAACTATTCTTCCGAAGAAGACGGAGTTTGAGTCCGTCGAAATTATCAAGATATAACGTGTGAGTGTTCCTTTTATGTGTTCTCATGTTGTGTGTTGGTGTCTTAAATTTTCATTTAACAATTCCGTGTTACATCGGAGAAATCATCTATACATGCAAATATATATATATATATATATATATATATATTTATTTACTTCTTTCTTTCTTTCTTTCTTTCTTTTTTATTATATTCGTTGCAATTAGGCAATTGTCCAGGTAGTAACGGTCACATAACACACAAACAATATTTTAGCAGTTATGCTTTACAATATTACAATTAGTCAGTTACAATTATCACACAGTTACAATAGTATACAAATCACTAATTAATGGATTATCACCCAGTGGCTGCGCTACACTTCTTCTTGAAGCTCTTTAACTATAATATACGCTACATATACTACAATTACCCTCAATATAATTATATCGTATAAATATATATAATTACGCTCAAGTGGTTAGGGCCAGACAAGTCGAAAGATCCGGTGTATATGACGCGGATAGGGAAATGTTTTTGCGTTTGTGGTCTGCTCGATTCCGCCTTCCCCATCTCTCATGTGCTCGTCCTTTATATATGTTCCTATCCCTTTTCCGTGTATCTATTTTCCAAGTAAATTCATGGTTTTCGTGTTTTAATCGTATATGAGTCTGACCAGAAGAAGACCTCGGAGAAGGCCGAAAGCTTAAACAATCTACAATGTGAGTGTTCTTTTGCGAGTTATATGTTTTATTCTATGTTCTGTTGTAGGTGACTATTCGCACCTACGGATGGCCAGGGCGTCACTGGCGTACCGTTGACCAGCGCGGGGTTTTCCCATTTGCCGGGCCGTCCTTTGAGTCGGCAGGGGCTTTCCCCAGGATCGCACCCCCGCAAAACAGTGCACCTTGGGTAGGAGGAGTGCAGTGACCTGTAATCCTTCCCCACAGGTGTATCATATATTTCTATATAATATAAGTATATATACTATATACTTTCGGCCAACTCAGAGGCCCTCTTCTTGTCAGACTGAGTCTTTTACGTGTTATCTGTTTTATTCTGTGTGCTATTGTACCGTCCAAAAGTTATATATATATATATATATATATATATATATATATATATATATATATATATATATATAACAGTAGCACACAGAATAAAACAGATAAAACGTAAAAGACTCAGTCTGACAAGAAGAGGGCCTCGGTGTAGGCCGAAAGCTCAAATAATCTACAATGTGAGTGTTCTTTTACGTGTTATCTGGTTTATTTTGTGTTCTATTTGGCCATCCAAAAGTTGAGATATGATAGAGTAAGATATAGTACCCGAAAAATCACATAGGTAGAGCTGCAGGTTCCCGGGAATCGAACCGGGTTCCCTTCTGTCTATAGTCTAACGCTCTAACCCCTGGACTACCGTGACATACATATGATATAATTATATATATATATATAAAATATTATTACCACCATACTAAGACAGGTCATGCAGATCTGGAAAGCATGAAGTAGAAAACATTAATTACGCTCCGGTCGTGCAACTAGATGTCCCCAGCTCTGACGACGCAGGTAGAAAAAGCGGTATCCTGGCGATGGCAGGTGACCGCATGAGGCATCACCCCCGCGGAGGTGGACGAAGGGTGAAAGGGGGGACTTGAAAGCACAACGACGACGTTTAGTTAATTAGGCCTCAATCCAGATTTCGTGTGGCTGTGCAGGTAAGGCTCACCGGGACTCTTCCATATCTGTGATTATTTATCTTCAATTATTCGCGACGCCTGATAAAATGGTTTTAAACTTAATTATTTCCAGCAATTCACCTAGGTGACTTCTTTCATGTAATTCGTAATGTTTAAGCAATTTAGATGCTATAATTCAGTAGCCGTTAGTTAAATCAACTCTACAACTATTTTACCGCGCGCTTATGGAACTTATTTCCAATGTAAATGATGGTTCGACCGAGTAAAAATGGCACCGTGAAATGTATTCAGATATCTCCAACATTACTGTTAATAATTATTGTAATAATACGTCTTTTTGGGTTGATATTCAGACTAGGCATTCCATTCTTTCTCCTCACCCTCATAATGTGTATGCATCAAAATATTAAAAATCGGTTTAACAAAATATTTTCAATAATAGTGGTAGAAATGAAGAGCTAAAAATGAAGTAATGAAGAAAGCGGGGTTTGTAAATTCTGCGAAATTTGTACTAAGATATTTAGATATTTAATGCCATTGCAAGAGTGATGTAAATGTCTTGCGTTAATCAAGGAAAAATAATACTTTAGATTTTCAAAAATGCGAGTTAATCCGAAAAAATAAGAGAATAAACAGAGAAATTTGCCAGTCATTATGCATATATAAATATATTTTAGAGCAAACTATAGTGAATAAATAATAATTAAAGCGACGCAAAAATATTAGATAAAAGTACAATTACGAGTATATGCATAGATACAATATGCTAAAAATGTGTTCAAATATCAGAATATAATACATAATTGAAATTAATGAAATAGCTATGCATGAAATAAAAAAATAAGGGTACCCAATTATAAATGCTTGTGACTTGGGATTTAGACTTAGGAGCTTGAATTTCCTTCTCGAATTTTCGTCTTCGAGATTTGAGGAAGCATCCAACGGAATTTTGGTTTTTCCATTTTGTGTGTTACTATACTTCTCATCACCTACATAGAAACTAAAGATGCAATACAAATTATTTTCTCTATAGCTTTTTCACCCTGCAAACAATTTCCAGCGTGAAAGAGGAAAGAGCTCCAATCTTTTTGCAAATATGATCTTAAAATATGTTACTATTATGCAGTATGGACAAGAAAATTTCGGCTGGGGATTCTAAATTTCAGCGTCACCCCGTGTTCCTGGCGTCGTAATGACGGCTGCAAGTGATGATATTCCCTTGCGCCGTGACTGACGCCTTCTTCCGCGTCCCAGGACGATGCCGTGGCTACTCACTCATGCGAGAGTTCGCACTCGCTTTACACCCCCAGGGCGGGCTGGGATGACGACTTCTTCGCGTCGGTTGCGTGGATCTGATGGGTGGAAGGCGGAGAAGAGGGAAGTGGAGCCGGGAGTGAGTTATGGCTCTGCCGTGGGGGAAATGCGCACCTTTTTAGGGCTTCTGATCACGTGATTAGATGCTGGACGCACTCGAGGATTAAGATGACGATTAAGACCTCAGCAGTCGGGATATGTCTTTCGACTTGTAAGGAGGAGGGACAAAAAGACAACTTTTGAGCGTGAAATGACTGGAAAAAATGAAATAATCTTGATTTTATGGAGAGCATTGCGTAATACAATTTAATACGATTAAAAACGTCCCTTTACATTCAAAATAATTATTAAACAAAATGATTTGAAACTGCACCATCGCCCGCATTTCCTATGTTAAGGAAAGTAATCAACTTAAGTTTAAGTGTATTTAAATGTTAATCGTGCAGTTTATACTTAAGTGATTGGTATGTTGGAAAAATAATCAAATTATCTAAATAAATGGGAAAATAACTGTCAATAATTAAACATTTTTAATGGGTGAGTACATTTATTCCATTTGAAGTATCGTAATATTCTGTGTCTAGCTGAATACAGAGAAAAAATTGTATTCTAATTGTGGATAATGGTTTCAATAATAAGATAGAGATATTAACAGATATAATAACGGCTCTATTAATGTTTCTAAAATACAATTTCTTACCCTTAAGGCAATAGTGTTGCTTTGTTGAAAAGCCTATTACCAAGCAGCTCTAGCTGGTCATTTCTGGAAGTGGTAAATATAAATGAATTGTCCCTGTTTCCGTTTATAAGGATAATTAAGTAGGGTACAAGTACAAGGGAGATATAGATTTGAATGGTGTAGATGCTGATTTCTATGAAAAATACCATTGAAGGAACAAGTTATTTCTCTTCAAGAGAATTAAGAGGCCCCCTGCCGTTCTCCTCCAACATACCCCTGACAGTTACCGATACCCCCGAATCTTATCGTGACAAATATTAACAAATCTAGCTTCCTTTTCTCCAAATCGTTGGTAATTTCTTAGTTAGCATTTCCTCACATTGATCATGGAAACTACGAAATATCACAAATGTAACCTAAATAGTCAGTAATACTTTTCGCCTACTTTTTATTATACATTAATACCACTCTTTCATTGAAAACTAACTTTTTTTAAGGCTAACTAGCATGTTCTTTAATTGCCTCTACCCCATGAACGGTTGGATTCTAGTAGCCACAAATCTTTTGACCTGTTTTAAAATGCATAACTCGATCCCATCTATCCTGCTAGCAACTTAGCACAAGGGAATTGTTTTTGCCAATTTTTATCAAATTCTTCTTCCATTATTTTTCGATGAGGGTGAGCAATAAATTCATTTTGATAATTTTGGTATCCTCAAATATTTGCAAAAATGTTTACAAAAATTCTGCCAGGGGTGTTTCTTAAATTTTACATTTGTATTTAGGGCCCCTATATTGGATTTTACTGAACTTAATAGGTAATTCTCTTATGTAATAAAAAGAGACGTTTCAGGCGTGATATGGTGGCATATCATGTTTAATTAAAATTGCCAATTTTAATTAATCAAAGTCTCTTAAAGGTTAAATTTAATGAATGCCTTACAGGGTGCCTTCGTCATGTTTTCCCATGATATTCACTGATACCTGTCTATATATTATGATCAGACACATTTGTTACTGGAGACTTGTGGGCATGGACACTGAAAAACAAAAGTTCAATCATCAATCAATGTTTCCCAAGGAACATTATATTTTATCTAGCTGCAAAGCCGAAATTATAAGTTGACGATTTCAAGTACTAAAGCACATTGTCACAGAGTAGATATAGTAAAGTTTACCAACAGAACTAAAACCTATTTACGGCTTTTGAAATATTTTTTGAGATGCTGAAATTATTTGAAACAACGAAAAATACTGATATATATATATATATATACTGAATATGTATATATAATTATGTACATATATATATATATATATATATATATATATATATATATATATATATATATATATATATATATATGAATTCCTCTTGAGAAAGGTGGTTGCACCACCGAAAATTCGAGAACCAGTGAGTCCCTCTTTTATGTATGTTTTTTTACTTTCTGTGTTTGTCGACTAGTTAGTGAATTTACTTTATTGTGCACGTTCGTGGGTTTTTCAAGAAAGTGACTTTATATATATATATATTATGATAATTTTTCTAGCCTGTACTAAATTCTGATATATCAGACATTCTCGAACATGAATGCAGAATATATGACGATTGATCAGGACACTACTTAGATACATGATTCCTTTATTGGTGGTATCATCTTTTTACTATCAGTGGAACTTTCCGCATTTAATGAATTCTCGAATGGAAACGTCTATAGTTCTATAGTGCGTTTTTATATAGCTGCTGCGAGCCTTTTTAGATATTGTACCGCTACTATACACCACCGGGTGATTTCCATCTGTGGCTGCCATTTCGACGAGATGCGACCCTTCCTTCCTCGTGTATCATGAATTTCACGACATCCTTTGATGCGGACCGCTTAAATGACCATCGTAGGTTTAGAGCGAATTAGTAGACGACAATAAACTTTTCCATCTCTGCGGGCAGCCTACAAGCTCCATCGTTACTTCGACTACACTCATGTCCCGACTCTCTTCCCGCTGATTCCTCCCCACTCACACCGAACTGCGTCGGACGGTTTGGGTGTATTCTGCGTTTTACGTCTATACTAAAAGAGAGAAAAAAATGATGAGTTCACTTCCATCCTCTTTCTTTTGAAAACCCACCTCCCCACCGATGAAATTACTGTTCACATGCAGCGATAGAGGAGCATAAAGTTTTCAAAAAAAATTTGCTTAATTATAAAGCTTTCAGACTTCTGCGAGGATCTCCAGGGATAAATATATCCATGCATTTAAATATTATTATTATTTTCGCCCGAAATTGGATGCGAAACGTGAACATCTCCATCTCGTCCTCCATCCCTCCCCATTCCACTCAAAAGAGATTTAATGGCGATCCTTTTATGAGTCCGAATGCATGTTTCATCGCAGAAAACACGGCGAAGTGAGTTGTGGTGCTCGAAGCACACTGGCACTCCAAATAAAGATTTACGTGGGACCCTGGCCTACTTAAAAACATTCTTACTCGCTATACGACCGAATTGACCGACATTGAAAAAGATATCTGGTACAAACACAGAAACATACATCCATGCGCGCACATACACACAGTCGCGATTTTTATGTCCGAATGAAAAGCGTTCCTGGCGGAATGGAAGGAGAAAGACTGCGGGACTTGCCCCGCTTTCTTTTCCCGCGCCCGGAATGGGAAGCGCGGCTTGGGAAGAGTGACGGCGGCGACGGGGGGGATGTATGCCCCCCACAGCCAAGGCACCGACCGTTCTGCAGCGAGGCACGCTGGGAAATTTCGCTCCCTTCAGCCAAGAGACACAGGTGTCGTGCAGGTGTGTGTGTGTGTGTGTGAGTCTCCTTATACTTTTAATGCATAATTCATTCTCCATGAGGGCGACAACGAATGCCCTCTTAATGCATTCATTCCACGCATTTATCAACATAAGGATTGAATATTCAACCGCGCATAATTATTTTTTGGTCGAATTAATGGACATTGACTGACAATTATATCGCTGGATTGGATATTTCCATTGACAAGAGTGGTTCAGGAGATATTTTCTCGCTGAATGGAAACACCACAAACCCAGCAGGAATGTATGTCCATATGCGTGCGTGTGGATGTCAAAATAATATTTGGATTCCATTAATTTCCAAGTGCAGTTTTCGTACCTCTGAAGGCACGGTCCCTGCTCACTCCGAAAAGAACTTTTAGTCTCTGTATCTCCATGCCCTCTAATAGACATTTTAAACATTAAACGGTCGCTTCATCCTGAAATTAGTAGGACTAGGATGAAAAACGAAATAAATTGCGTCAATGATTTCAGAATCGGAATCTAAATTTCTTTATATGTGGACGTATTTCGGAGTATTTCATGAGGTGAAGTGAAACTCTGGAGTGTAGAAATTTGGAGCATACCATGACGGTAATAAGATTTTTCATGATTCGCAACCGTAAGCGTTAAAACAATTCAACTACAGATTTGAGGTCCAAATCGATCATTCACGTGTTGACATTAAAATTTGCCAATGGTGTTGGCTTGTTCAGCAATGCGCTCGTTGCCTTGCACGAAGGTCATGCATGGGTTTACCCATCGAGCAGAGATGTTGCGTTGTTACGGATTGATTTTCCTGGAAAAAGCTTAGGATAAGGTACGGATTTAGCCATTGACTCAATTTAAAAACTCAATTGCTTCTAATTTTACGATGATGGACGCCTGTAAGACTGGCTCTTTCAAGTGCTACACTCAGAAAGCGCGATAGACTAGAAAATAAATGCTCACATAATATATAAAGCATTCAAGGTCGTTAACGTTTTTGCTTTTTGACCATCAGAAAATTAAGAAAATTCGGTTTTGATTGCCGAACGTGTCGTCCAGTTATCGTTTGGCATCGAAATTACGGCAAATTACTGCAATTCCCAGATTTGCATTTTTTACTTTTGTATATTTTCAATTATGGTTCCGGTGTGCCTCCAAATTTATGAAGGTATTACAAACGAATTAAATAATCTCAGAGTAGTTGCTTTGGTAATCTCTGTCGCTTGTAGTTCCGGAAGACTTGGAATTAAAACCGTTGATAAGAATATGAAAAATATTTATATGTTCATTTCAAAAACTATAGGCCTGCATCCACTCAAATCTGGGATAGTACGTAATACGGTATCGCATGAATCTGAGATCAAGGCCACAACTACTTGCACGTTACTTATTTACCTGTCTGAAGTTTTCGAACTGAAATCATTTAGGTTGAACAATGTTGTATTTATATCTCACTTATAAATTAGCGTTATGTTGTCATTGGTATGAAAGTTTGTTGAAAGCCCATTTTGCAAGGGGTGAAATTATAATGCAATTCCTCGAATAGTTTCATACTCCGCTCCATCATTTTTAGTGCTTGATTATATCTATGTATGTCACTTTCATTGTGTTGAACAGTTGTCAAGAAGATTTTCTCGTTATAACAGCTGTAAACACTACTATTCAAGGCAAAAATATTTTTTCCATTGCTTTTTCACTCGTAATTAGATCACTCATTTCGTTTCATCAGAAAACAAAGCGAAAAATCACACCGCCAAGTGAGAAAATGACCTTTTTGTGATTGCTTTGCCACTTTGCTGAGAAAATATTGTAATCTCAAAAACGTATTCGCCGAAATACATCCCTAAATATGCATTAGCCAGATTTGTCATCTTCAGTTGACACTCGCTGGGTTCTCCAAGTCTCGCAGTGTTCAAAGATATTATACGCATGCACTTGAAATATGTAATTTTCAAATTTACTTTCATTCCTAACTCATAATTGCATCAGATAACTCCACCACCATCGTGACAAGACTAGTACATACACTCTTAAGTCCCTATTAGTGGGGTTAAATTCCTGACATTGAGACCAGGTCTTTCTGGGGTAAGCTTAAATATTAAATTTATGTGATCCTCGTAACTTAATGCAAGCTAAAATTATGAGGTGTTTGAGCATACTTCATTTAAATAGAAATCATACTCATGTAGTTTTTGTATTGTCAAATAATCATTAAACAATAAGTAATAGTCGTAAAATGTATTACATTTACATGGATTAAATTTGAAAAGGAACTTTTTTGATGTAAGAATATGGACAATGTGGCTTAAAGGCTTTTGTTAGTTTGTTTTCCAATTGAGGATTTCTATTATTAGATCCATCATCATAAAACTTTAGATAATAGAACATACAAAAGAATATATTAGATCTAGATCATAAAACGAGGATGGTTTGAACTATTGGCTGAGAATATGTAAGCTGTCAATCATTTCGCCAACATTCAATATTTAAGAAAAGCTATATAGCGATATTTGGGTCAACTAGATGGCCATTGACCGCGGGCAGTAGTACTTCGTTACTGTTGCCTTCTTCGCTGTCAGATTTTCCGAAACAAATGAGTCTTTAGTTTCCACTTTGTCATACTTGTTTTTATTCTTTGCTAACATTCCAGTGTAATTCTTCTTGAGGCCTATAAATACGTTAATTAGCCTTTCCTTGGAGGGGAGCAAATATAAATTTTTTGATTTGGATTTGCAACTTTTACCGGCTTTGCAATGTTTTATCAAAAATAAATGTTGGAAATAATATGTGCACCAATCTTCGATTATAATTACGTGTCTTATTACTATAATAATCAAAATTTATATTGTCTAGGTTTATTTTATATTTTATATTTAATATTGTTGAATTATATAAAAGCTCAGTAAAAACTAATTATTCTGGGTGTGTAGACGATAATACCAAAGTAAGATAAGTGTATTTCAATCCATGTTTTAAAAATAGAGAACAGTTTGGCATAACAGTTATATTTCAGGAGATTACCGATGCGATATGAACTTATTTATCTCATATATGTTTATTTAGTGGATGATATTACGTTTAATGGATATGAGAGATATTTTGACTAACATGCCTGCTAGTTATTCATAAAATAATCCTGCCATTTGGCTAAAATGATACTGGAATTAGCAATGTTGTTTCTTGACAGCATATTTTCGGACTTTCCAAGCTTGGGATCCGCAGAATTAATCACATTGGATTTCGAGAACGTAGGGAAATGAGTCTCCAAACGTCATATAGATCTTGGAATAATTCTCATTGACCTACTGAAGATTGTTTTGAGAAATCTCCTAAAAATCCCAATATCTTTGATGGCAATGCCTGATTCTAAGTTGTGCACTTAATAATTAACGTCAGCCCATCTTTGATGTCTTCAAGCACCGCATTAAACTAGGTAAATCTTTGCCCTCTCACTTTCCTCAAGAGGAATCAGGTTTCAGTGAACATGGATGAATAACGAATGATATCATCGGACAGTTTGTGTTTTCAATTTGAAATTAAGTTTACACAATCGTGAATTAATTATTAAAATGTTTTTTTTTTACATATAAAAATAGTAAAAAATTGTCCATCGCCTAATGGGGGGTTAACCATTTTTTAGACAGCAAGCCACCAAGGCCCCGTAAATGTATGAACAGTATTGACCCCGCGCGACCTTGGCCTCTTCTTAATTTAGATATCCCTAAGCATTTTTCTTTTTAATATTTTTTTTCTTATTCCAATGCCTTCGTGAGGGCATGAATATAATAATGCTCCCAAATCGAGCGGTCGTATAATAATGCTCCCCTACACAGATCTTTTGTGGGTGCGGGGTTGTTTCGGTCATGTGTCTCGCAGAGAGAGAGAGAGAAAGAGAGAGAGAAATGAATCAGATGAAGGCAGATGGAGGGTAGTGGCGGGGGGTGAGGAAAGACTCTTTGCGAAAAGGCCTGGGAGTGTGGGTGAGGAAACAAGTTTGCCAAAAGGTTGGGAGGGGGACGGGGCAAAATATAAGTAGTCCCCTCACCAGGGACTGGCATGCCGCGCGACCCCCTTGGGGTGCCTCCCCCTCCCCCCTCTCTCCACCCTCCTTCCTCACAATCAACCCCCGCGGCCGTAGACTACTCACACGCCCAATGCCTCGGGAGAGACTTCGAGGTGTATATATCAAGAAGGAGACCTACAGGGGGGGGGAAGAGAGGATGGGGTTCAGGGGGGTGTTCTAGCGTGCCGGGGGCTGATAAATCAGAACAGCCGTTGCAGCTCTCTGGGTGGCTGATTTATGCCACCGGGCACGAGAGGCGCGGGGGTAGCTGGCTGGGTTACTTGGGACCCGCGTGGGTGTTGTTGCCGTTTCGTGAGAAGGGGGGCGGGCGGTGAGTGGGGAGAGGAGGTTCTTGGAGGGGGGGCGGTGGATATCAGAAAGGAAAAAATGGATAAGGAGGGAGATATAAGGGGAGAGTGATGGAGGTGGGAAATGAAGGAGAAAGGGGAGGGGGCGTGTTAAATATTGTGAGCGAGAAGTGGTAAGGCAGGGAGGCAGGGCAGAGAGATTGCGGCTCGAAGTCGCGAGCACGCCTTCAAAGCCATCTCTTTGAGCGTAATTTCTTAATATAAGGGCATTAGCATATTTTTTCAATAGTTCATTTAGGATATTCTCCATTTTTTTAGGCAACCCATTTTCTAAATGGCAACGCAAGGTAGTGGGCTGTATTTATTATAACCATAAAATATCAATGGTTGAATGTACACTTGTTTTATTTTTGCGTCTTCTCTCAATTTTTGGTAGAAACACGAATGTATTTTTCTTTAAGTACTGCTGGATCGAGATCAGAACGAACCAAAACTGACCGCTACGATTTTTCAAACAATTAAGAGTAGGTTTAATACAGAGCCGAAATAATTGATGGTGACATCATTACCCTTAACGTAGATTTCATGTAAGGACTGGGGTTTGTGACAAATCAATTTAATTCGATAGTTTTATATATAATTACCAACTTAGTCATTCTTAGATATTTTTGTTAATTTTTCACTTTAGGAAAAGTTTACTGGAGTTACTATCTGTTGAATGAATTAAGATGCTTTTGTTCAAGTAAAAATTTATATATTTGGAATATCATACCGAAGATCTGAAGATTTATTTTTGCTTTTTCCTAGATTTAATAATTTAGTCAGGGAAAATAAAAACGTATTGAGTGTGACACGGATATCATTTTACCTCTCTATTATATCTAGACTACACATCTTTGATATTATCCAGTTGTGTTTGAAAATAAAGTTTAAAATAATGTTATATTTCCAATTTACCTCAATTAACTGCTCATTTTATGCTGATTTTTCGCATGTGGATTTTGCTCATGTCTCTAAGCATGTAAATTCCAGAGTCCAAACGGGTTAAAGATGGCTTTCTTGAGTGAGAAGTGAACTCCAACTTACGACTTGTCGGGCCAAACCACGAAACAACCTACGAAGACGTAGGCTATATTGAAATCTGGGGCATTTTATGTGACAAATTTCCCCGGTTCTTTGGCTAAGAGATGGTACTCGGTAGCTGTTTTACTTGCTGCAAAAGAACAAAAGAGGAAATTATAACAGAAAATCAGCCACTCAATCCTATGAAACGTAGGTACAGTGTGTTTTACTGTATACATTGCTAGGAGAAATTAAATGAGCAATATTGGCCGGATTCATAATCAGACACTAAAATCTGCCAAGTGAGGAAAGTTTATTCATACAGATATGGATAATGTAAACAGGAGTGGAGACACAAACTTCGAAGGCAAAATTAGTGAGTAAGGTGAAATAGCGTGGATCCCAGGCAAAAAATATTTTTTTTCAATGCACGGTGAAAAGGCACATACGTGCACTTACACAATTGTATAGATTGAGAGAACATTAATGCTCTTTTTTTCTCCTTGGCATCCAGTTTCCTTTCCTCTCTTTTAATTTCCTCTATTGCCTACTAATTACTAACCTACTAGTTTCTTGCACTTCCGGTCCTTCGTTGTTCATTTCCCTCTATCTTATCTTTTTAATCAGAAGTTACACTTTATTATTATTAAATTATGATCTGAACCCCCATCCGCTTCCGGTAAACTGTGCGATTCACTATTTCCGTTCCTAAATCGGTGCTTATACAAATATGTTTAGTCAGATATATAATCTAACAGATATCAACATAAATCCCCGAGAATTTTACATATCCACCCACACCAGTTGTGGTGTCTAAGCCGAGTTTTCGTAATGATTAACCCCTGTTTCCTGCGGAACTCTATTGCTTTCTCCCCGCGATCGTTTCTTAGTCCCCTACCTCACACTACTATCTCTTCCTTCGCCTACCGACGCGTTCCGATCCCTCATCACTATCAAATGTTTCCTTCCAGGAACACCCGACTTGATGTCCCCTAATTGATCGTATACCCTGTCGACCTCTTCCTCTATGTTAGCTTGGTGTTATGTAGACCTGAATAATGACAAATTTTGTAGGGTTTGCTTTTACTTCTAAAGATAACATTCTACCTCTCCCTTGCTCTGTTTACCACGTTCCTACCATTTCATTCAACATTATTACCGCCCTTCGCTGGATCTCTTCCCCTCCATGGATTATTTATCTATAACTATCACTCCAATAATCAACGACTTTCTTCCATCCCTAAATTGCTTATATCCCTCTATCGCTTAGCCCAAATATATGCATATTTTGTTTATTTTATATTTGTTAATTTGTATATTTTTATCTCCATCTTCTTTTTTATATTATTTAAACTTAAGGCCATCAAAACCGTCTTTATATTAGAAGTCTCATTTATAATTAGTTCGATTTTCTTTTTTAATTTCCCTTTTGCCGCTTTCCATTTCTTCTTTCACGGATTTCGTGAGATGGCGACCGCGGAGTCATTGCGTTTCCCACTGCCGGGCAGAACACACGGCTCACCGTGCCGAATTTCATAGTTGCCAGGACTAACACCCTGATTTGTCCACCTTATTAGCATGAGATTAATAATTGAGGAAGTTAGTTCCTTGTTGCCTTTCCTATTGTGTTTTAAACTTCCTACCCTCACTCAAATGGCCACCTCACTGGCGTTGGGTGTCTTTGCAACCGTCTGACTGAGGAACAGACTCCGTGCGGATTATCTTTCGTCTGGCTTTTACTTTTCGATCTTGCATGCGTGACCCTGGAGCAAATATCATTGCTCCCGCCGACACAGGTCTAAAGCATTTAGGCGGCTGAGAAACCTCAGGACAGTAGACCCTTCCAAGGGATTAGTGTGTACGATTTGGGATTTGTCTTACGAGAGTCGTCCGAGTTTAGCTGTTGCTATCGTAAAATAGGCCGAGGAATGCAGTCACTCTAATGAGATGGTGCTTTTCAGTGAATATTCATTGAAGGGTCTGTATGGAACATTAGCAACTAGTTTGAAGACGTAGATTTTTGACCTGGGACATAAAATCATGTTTTAATTACTTCGGAAAATGTTAAAATTGATTTTTTTGGTTAAAAATACGCGAAAGTGAATTGTGAAGCCCTTAGTGAATGGAAACATCTTTCTTTTCATCTGATAACTTTTCGTTTCTCTGAATACGCGTTCAATGCGTCGAGGAAATTACGCTTGGTCGAATTTAGTCCCTTAAAAAGCTTTTTCGTAACTGAAATATGGGGTCAACTTTGTTTGTTGGATGCCGAGATGGCCGAGTGACCCTTGCTCTCGAGCGTGGCGCGGATACCCTTCTGTTTTTTGATGACCTATTCTTGTTGAATTTGAAAATGAGTTTGCTGTTATGGTGCCTCCTCGTTCGTCTGTATTAAAAATAAAAAAATATCCTGCTAAAATTAACTCGTGGTTAAAGTCATTTTAAGCTATATTTTTTACACTCGTAAAGTTTTAGCAATCCATGGTGAGATTGTATGCATCCCGGTCATTTTATAAATAAACCATGGGTAAGTCATTGCGAATATTCCGCTTTTAATTCAATCATAAATCTTACTCTTTCATTAAATAATATTGAACGCAATTTACATTTTTCCTCGCGAGGTCGTTTAATCCTATTACCATTACTACATTACAAATAATTTATTGCTTTTAACACCGATATTTCCATCTTTCTTGGTATATCCAGTTTTTTCTGCTATATATATATATATATATATATATATATATATATATATATATATATATATATATATATATATGCATTTTTATATTGAGAGAATTTTATTCATTGAAAGTAAATGGATTTGCAAAAAATTTGAAAAGTAACTAATATATAATCCTTAGTGAATATCCTCTAATCTCAGTTTGAATGCCAATGGGACCCATTAATTATTCACTTAATTATACACTTTTCAATATTGCTCATTCAACTTTGTGGTAATGAAATTTATGGTTTCATATATTGATCTAACCGTTTTTATAATATGATGAGTTGCGTTTAATTCACTAACTTTGGCTTATTCATTTGAATATTGCAACATTCCACAGGACTCATATTCCTAAGGACTATTATCACAGAGGTAATAATCGAACTTTGGCCGATTCCAAAAAATTATTTGATTTCCAAATGCTTTTCACTTAATATAACACGGTCTATTGGTTAACTCAGTATTAAAATATCATCCTTAAAAGAAAGTAACAAATACAACTGTAAATGAATAAAATTATGCATTATCCGGCTCAAGAATAATATTTGTTGAATATTTCAGTTACGCAATTGGAAGTCTCGTTAGGTATCACTAATGAATATAGCTATATTACAACATATGTTTTGTAAGGTGTAAGTACAAAGAAAGTAAATTTGGATGAGGTACAAGTCATTTATCATGCGTTTAACTTGCAGGTAGTTACATATATTAACTTATAAATTATTTATTCCGTTTTTTTATTTCACTGGTGTTCCATTATTATTTACTTCAATTAATTGACGCGTGAAAGTAGTGCGAATCCAAATAGCCATTATGTTTCATCAGAATATGAGTTAAATAGAAGAGTTTAATGATAATGTTCAAACGTGATTAGTAATTTTGTCAATAACCAGGACGAAAGGAAAGTAAGTGTAAGTGGTGGGCTCAAAAAATAGTTGATATATTTTCTTAAACAAAAAGAGAAAAAGCGAATTTACGTCAAAAGGTCACAGAATGCTTAACTAGTGTTGCTCCAATTAATTATAAGGAAGCCAAATTTTATTGTGCATCAGATCGACCGGATGGATGAGTATTGGAGATATTTTTTTTCTTCTTCTGCATGGATCGATGTCGAAGGTTACTCGAGAAAAGTACTCCACACACTGTGATAACAAAACCTAAATTTTAGTTGAAATCTCATTGATGAGCGAAGCAAAATTTCCAGCATTTGCATGATGTAGGATGATTCCTCCCCCGGGGCTGCTAGTCCTAGTGGCAGATCAAAGTTTTGAACTTACGTGTGAGTGAACAGGTAATTGCAGACTTTTTGATTTGATCAATACTTTATTATTAGCTTTTCCACCGGATGGTTCTGTTATTCAGCAGACCGTTATGTCTTGTTTTACTGACGAGTTAAAAAAATCTTTACAAATTTGTCATTATCATCAAGTGTAAAATTATCGCGCCCAAAATCTGCGTGTTGTTTCTCCATAAAAATGCCAACATTTTCCCGAAGGTTCCGTGGATGAACTGTGTGCCTCTGCGAAGGCTATCGATATGTCTCCATATGAGGTGTACGCTAAAGCTGTGCGAGAAGGAGGGCGGCGGAAGATGAAGGACCTCCAAATAAATTGGGGCGAAAGGTAGGGAGCGAACAAAGCCCGTCTCTTCTCCGCAAGCAGCCAGGGCGCTTCCCTCCGACACCCACGCTCCATCCGACCGACATCCACCCTCTCTCTCTCTCTCCTCCCGTACCCCAATCTCCAACGCCCCGAACCCACAGACACACATACACAGGGTGCCTCCCGCTTCCCTCGCATTCTCCCTGTTCTCCACTTCTGTTATCCCTTCCCTAAAACCCTGCAGCGAACCCCTCCCCCCTAAGAAACACGCCCACACAACATCTTACATGAAGTTTCAACCGAAAGATTTTCCGAGCGAGGCGATCTCCAAATTCCTGCGGTGTGGTTTGTAACCCGTCTTCCGAGACAATAAATATTTGGAGGTGCTTAATTTTATGCATCGGTGGTAACTCCCTGCCCTGTCTCTCAGCTAGCTTTCTCTCTCACCCAGGGGCGTGATTTATGTGATCGAAACATTATTTTACTCTCGCAACAGAGTCGAAAATTAGCTCGCATTTCCGACGTCACTCGGGTGAAAGTTTTGTGCCTTAATGACGGAAATTTTGCCCGATTGTGTAGATTCTGTGTCCCAGGGAATTATTTTTCTTAGCTCGCGGCTTAAGTTTTGTTCCAACAAATGAGGTAACATAACCCGACTCGCTCAATTCGAAAAAGTATATTTCAATGTTAATCCCGAAGAGTTGTGAGAATCATTGAAATTATTTATTTGAATTTGGATTCCTATTTTGAGTGCTAAATACCATAAAGCGATAATTGTGAATTTATTCACAATTTTTAACGAACGTATTATAAACATTAATTTCTAGAAAAAATCCCACCATCTCGTTTACAAGACATTGTTTGATTTTGTGGTGCGAGAAATGAATACTCATAACCAAAAATTAACGGAAATCGCGAAATGAAAATTGGAAGATATGCAATCCAATTTCAATATAAAATGAAATATGAGCTTTCCGAATTATTACCGATTACTGCATTAAATTAGATGATGCGTATTAGCGCAATTAAAATTATTTTGTTTTTGCTGAGAAACTTATGCCAATTTTAATTGAAATTATATTGAAAGAATCATTATTCTAAATGCTGTTTTTTCAGTCGTGAAAAATTTCCATTCCCGCGGGCAGCGGTGGCAGACGAATTGAATTCCCCCTCGTCATTTATTTTAAATTTAATATCGTGCTCAAAAACAATCACTAAAGGAGGCCTTGAGCCTAACGAGTTTTCAAAACAAAGAAACAAAATTGCCTGTCGCTCAATTTACGTTACCAGTGGGAATAAATACAATAGTAGGTTTTAAAAATGAATCGTAGTTACAGACGCAATGTACAATAATAATCTAATTATTCTAATTTCTAACTAACATTTCTAATACTTTTCTTTAGCACAGCAAAAAAATTGGCCATTGGTAAATTTATTTTTAGTTCTACAAATGTAATAATCTAGACAAAAATTAATTGTATCATTGATATTTATTACTGCACATTATAAATTATTTTACGTCGGACATACAAGTAGCAAGTTTAAAATATTGAATTTAAAACATTTAATGTTTCGAAGAAACAGCGTGAGATGCTGCGACAGTAACTGTATTGGACGCCACGGCATTTTAACTGGCTAAAGCACTCGGCCAGGCATCGAGGGATCTGGTTTCGAATCCTATTCAAGTCGAACGAATTTTACACTTTGAAATTGTTGCATCATTTTAAAAGTCTTTAAATACAAGATATTCATCTTTCTTTGCTAAATTTGGGAGAATGACATGCAAATATCTGATTTTCATCCCAGAAATCTTTCGTACTTTTGAAATAGGTAGAAAATCGATCTTTTAAGAACACTGCTCTTAACCGTGGAGGAATTTAAAAAAATAAACTTGCTAAAAGCGCTTTTCTGGTCCCCCTACCCCTCAAATGCACTCTTTTCCCTCAAAAATAATTCTGAGAGTACGACTTCGTTTTACGTACTGCCTTTTCCACGTTGAATGTCCTAAACCTTCTCTTCTGCCCCTTTCCCCTCTCGTTATATATCTCTCCTCCCGCCCGTCCTCTCCTCAAGGGTATATTAGTTCGACGCCACTTAATTATAAGTGTGTACGTTTGATGGTGATGGGAATACGTCGAAAACTGTGAAGTGTGTTGCCATTTTCTTGTCAAGAAGAGGTAGAGAAGCAAGCCATCCGCTCATATAAACAACAGTCGGACTTCCTCCCAGTGAAGCCGATTCATATTACATTTGTCCTTATCCATCAAGTCAGGGATTAATACAAAGAGAAAAATGAGCGATATTGCTCTTTGTAGGATCACCGAAAACTATTAATTTCGGGCGATTCCAACACGCCCTTTGAATATTCCTTGGAAGTGGATATTAGTACTACTTCGAAAAAAGTTCTCGATTTTCTTCATAGAAAATTCGCGAGTAAGAATGTGGTTTTGCGAAGAAGTGACAAAAAGTGACCACGGGGTTGGTTTCAAAGCAGGCGCTGACCCGTCATTTTTAGAGCAATGGCTTGAAATCTGGCCAAATGGGACGATGCGTACCAAGCAATTAATATTCAGTTAGTACCCCACAAACCGTGAAAGGGTTAGCTTATCAATTGTTAGCGTTATTTATGACTCAGAAAAAGACGGCATTCCAGTTAGTGGCATCCTCAGTGCAACCACCTGTGCTTACGGTGACCTCGACTCCGCTACTAATGAAAGAGCTAACTCGAGTCATCCTGGATCATGTAAACGGAAGAACACGTCACCAAGCGTCGCCAAACAAGTCCCAGGCTTTTAGACATCTGAATAGTGTGTCTATGCTAAGTATAGAGGCGTTAAGGGCTAACCCTTTCTTATGTGTTTGAATTCCTAATGTTTACGTAACCAAATTAGTGCCATTGAAACGTATTTAATGAAATGAAATTTAAAAAGTTTTCCATGAACATCGATATGAATTTTTCCGTTTTGCTGAAAATCGACTCATAAGGATGAACCATCTTCCACTGTTTTGCCTAGTACAGGGTACTTCCCCAAAGTAATTCAATTATTTTTTGAAAGTCATTTTTTGAAGAGATTTGCACAAAGTATTAAGATTCTTCAAAGTACTGTCCTTGGGTCTCAACCTCTTTTTAAAGCGACTCTGCCATGACCGGTACGCGCCATGGAGGGAGTTTTCGGGGACTTCTTGCAAAGTCTTCGTCACAGCTTAATAGATCTCTTCTAAGGATGAAAAACAGGTTTCTTTTCAGGTCTGCCTTAATCCAAGGGAACAAAATGAAGTCTTCTCTGGTGACGTCAGGACTATAGGAGTGGGGGGGCAGCGTTAACTCCTGGTGTTTGGCCAGCAACTCGCGGACTCGTAGCGCGTTGTGACAAACACCTTGGGCACGAGCTTGACGCACACATTCCACATCGCTAAATTTTCAGTAACAATACGAAAGATAACATAGACAAGTTAAGTTCATTGGCAACCATCTTGATGCTCAATCTAAGGAGAGATTCCATCAATTGTCCAGCACGAGCTACTTGTTGTCGGTTTTGCTGGTTGACGGCTGCCCAGAGCGTTGTTCTCGATGAACTTCTTCCCGACCCTTCTTAAAAACCTTTCAGTCCTTCCGCTTCTAAAGTTTAGAGAGCACTGAGACCGGTTTTTGGGTCAAGCTCCTCCACCAACATCAAGTGGTTTGATTCCACTGCATTCGTTCGGAGCGGCGCGGGAAATATAATTGCATGACTTTTGGAACACACGCTGTATAATCTGGATAATTATTTCACTCTCTTTATTCCCACCTTTAGATAGAGAAACGTTACAGCCTATGTTATCATATTAATTGCCAAGAGTTTTTAAATGTATAAATGCCATTCTGTCTTTACAACCATTGTGACTGCCCATTGGCCGGTGTTCAGATCATTTCTCCTTTTTGAAAATGACTAAATGTTTAAGTTAACCCTATCAGAATTCTTACACGGAATTCCAAAGAGCAGGTGTCTACAGAGTTCGTCCGGAAAATAAGTGTACTGAGCTCAGGAAAAAAAATTATTACACTTTTACATATCTTAAGCTAATATTCCTCAAAATAGGACCCTTGTGAGTCGATACACTTGTTCCAGCGGCGTTCCCATTCCTGGAACGCTCCCGCGAAGGCATCATCGGGAAACTCTCGAAGACACGTCGTCACGGCCTCTTTGACGGCGTCCAAATTCCCGTATCGCGTTCCTTTCAAACTCCTCTTTTTCTTCGGGAACAGAAACGTTTTCTAAAAAATGTGGATCATTTTTGCAGTGATCCGCAAGTTGTGTCGCGATTTCCAAACGATTGAGTCTTTGATCATCACTGAGCACTTTCGGCACCAACTTTGCACAAATTTTTCACATCTGTAATTGGTCCCTAATAATCTCGTGCACTATTGTTTTTGGCAGATTACACTGCTCTGCTATCATCCGAACACTAAGACGACGATCAGAGTTCAGTACATCGCGAACTTTTCGCACATTTTCGTCGGTGAGTGTCGTTGATGGGCGTCCAGGCCGTGGTTCGTCGTCGACCTCTTCTCTGCCCTCCACGAACATCTTGTGCCACCGAAAGGTCATGTTTCTGGACATGGCTGACTTCCCGTAAGCCTAGTTATCATACCGACAGTTTCGGTAGACGATTTTCCAAGCTTTACCGCAAATTTGATGGAATAACGCTGCTCCAAAAACTTCGGCATCGCGTTCCGTGACGTGGGTCGAGCGTGGAGGTTCGCGTTAACAGATCTCCTCACTACACCACAGCTCAGAGCCGACTGCCTTTTTCAGCGTCACTTGCCAGCATACCCCCCTCCAATCGCAGCCCGTCAGAGCGGTGCGGGAAAAAATCAGTACACTTATTTTCTGTACGAACCCTGTATGCCAAGATTGATTTCAATGGTTCAGACCCAGAATTTTGCTATAAACCTATGCGTTGTAACTCTTTGGAAACTTTTCGACAGTTCATCTGCTTCGGCGGCCTCAGAAAGAACTCAGAATACCTCAGAATGAATGGTGTTTGACGATTGCACGTGCCGTTGAAAGTAAACTCGGAGGTACAGACGAGTGAATCGAGCCTTCAAATTTATCCTTGTACTGCGCATAATATTTATATGTATTCCCTCTTTAGTCTCTGAATACGCAAACAGAACAAGACAGAGGTTAAGAAGATAATTGTGAGCTGATATTCCTATTAAGTAAACATCACAATCACCCCGAAATAACGGTGCCTAGACTCCATTCGCTCCAGCGACGGCTAGAAGGGTCCTACTTAGACGTAGATGCAGAGGGATGTGTGTATTAATGGGAGTCATAAACTAGATCCCTCCGGCAAAATGATCGGCAACAATGCACCCTGGCAGGAGGCGGAGAGAGAGAGTACAATGCAATCGAAGTTATCCATAAAGCCGCAAGACGGCTCTCTTCTATGGGAACATGGAAATCGCGACGGAGGGATGGAGGGGTCTGTGAGTGCGGAGGTGTGGGCAGGACAGGAACAAAGGGGGAGGGGCGGGTGAGCAGACAGCTCATTATTCACTCTTTGGGTTGATGCTTTTAACTCCGATTCCATCCCTTCCTCTCTCCATCCGCCGTACGTAACTTCACCAAAACGTTCCGTGAAGCCTCGCACAGCCGAACAATAAATAAACTTTCAGCATCTCAATCTCACGCGGAAAGAAGAGCCATTTCATGCCACCTCCGCGAGATGTCTCTCAAGGCCGCTCTCTATCTCTCCCGGCCTCTCTCTCCCTCTAAAGTCAGGAGCGTAAAAGAATACCCCATAATAAAGAAGTAGGAGAAGAAAAAACATGCAGGAGAATGAAAACAGATTTCCCGCAAGACAATGGGCACACACACACACTTGCCCGCTTTACACACAAAGACGGGCGCGGCGACGCTGGGGATTCGAGCGTGTGTGTTGGGGCGGAGGGGGGCTGGAGAAGGAGGAAGAAAGCGGTGCTCGTGTCTTGGATTGCGGCGAGGGAAGAGGAGGGCGGAAGGGTGGGTGATGCGGGAAAGAGTGAGGGCTGGCTGGTTCGGGGAGGCTGGCGCGTGTGTGAGGGAGGGATTTTATCGCCCGGGCTGTGTTGCCCTGGAGGGATTCGTTCGGGTGGAAGTAGCGTGGAAGAAGGAATAAGGAAGGATAAAAAGAAGGAAGGAAGGGAGGAGGAGAGAGGTGGAGGAAAGGACAACATCCCACGCATTGTTTGGCGTGTGATGAAGTGACTGGTGCGGGGTGGGAGGAGGTAGGTGGTGCGGGGAGTGTGGTACCTGCCCCCCGAAAACCCTGCGCTCCTCCACACAGCCCCCTCCACGACGGCTCCCTTCCCATTCTTCCTCCTCCTCCCCCCACCTCTTCCGGGACTTAGTCTTACGTCTGCTTGGGAGGGGGTGCAGGCAGCATTTCCTCCTTCCCCTGGATTTCGAAGGAGTTGAAGGGAGGATGAGCGGGGGTTGGGGGCGAATGAGGGATATGGAGTGCGGGAGCCCCGGAAGAAGAGGCAGGGGGGTGGGGTGTTGGTGTTGTGCCTTTGTCTATCTATCGGGGGCGCTCTGCCCCTGAGAGGCCCCTCGCGCGGTAGTGTGTGGGTGGGAAAAGAAAGAAGAAGCAAGCCCACCCCACCCCCCGCGTCTCCCACCTTCCCGCCCCTGCCTGCTTCCCCCCACCTGCGGTTCGCGAGGGGAGGATCCAGCTATAAGGGGGGAGGCAGGGCCATGGAGGAATCTCTGGAGTGCGTGCGAATGAAGTGTGGGCATTTTCCTAGGACGGCGGCAGCTGAAGGTTCGATTGAGTGGGGTGGCCTGCTCCACCGCCAGGGGTTGATGCAAGGTCCCGAGATCCTTTAAGCGGGGGTGAATGGGGCGGGAGGGTTAATTAGGGGTGGGGGTGTGTGGTGTGGCTTTACCCGCAGGAATGCGTGTGGGCGGGTTGGGCGCTCGAGTTGCGCCTTCTGGGTCGTGACTCAGGGTTGTTGGAAGAGGGGGAAGGAGTGAGGGAGCGAGGCGCATTGGCATGCACCGAATGAGATCTAAAGGATTTAACTCCAGTTATTTGTACATTGTTCTTCATAAATGTCAAGTTTCTTTGGCCTTTACACTTTGTCTTCACTAGGAATGGTTAGCAATTGAATCGATTTATTTCGCAGGTTAAGCTTTTCAGAATGCATTCGGGATAGCTTAAGCAAACATTTATTTGATGTTGGTCTGCTTGATACAGGTCGTCAATTCAAGTCCAAAAGGCACGTTTCATTTTTCTTGAATATTTAGATCTCTTTACTTTTTCTTTATTCTCAAACGTATAGCTATTTAATATTTATTAACTCTCCTTTCTTCTCACATCTTTGACCCGCAAATTTTCTCATATGGACTTCAGTTAAATATTATAAATAGTCTTATTTAAATGATATATATATATATGTATATATATGTATATATATATATATATTTATACATACACGAGTATATGTTAATTACTGAATTTATATTAATGGGGATAGTGATATAACACTATCGAATAAGTAATTGCATTGGAGAGTTCCTTTTACATAATCTAACATATTTCGAAGCAAATTTTATCTTCATATCATTTTTCAAGCGTTTCAAATAATTATTCCTCGAAAATTTCGGAAAAAGTTACTTCATAGTTTTCATCCACTAGAGTATTTGTTTATTTTCAATTTAATGACCTGTTTATTTAAAAATATTAAAATGGCACTTCTTTCCGTAATGAACTACGAACTATTCGTATTTTAGCATAAAGTGGCAGCACATCCCAGATATACTGCCACTTTAAATTTATTTTTGGGCAGTATGAAACGCAGGGCGAGTGTTAATTATTGTGAAATACCCAAAATCTCTGATATCTGTTGCACCTTTTGGAAAAGGCTTTTGATAAAGGCTACGGAAATCATAGTCTAGCGCATTTGACGCATGCGAAGATTAAAATAAAAAAGCAGTATCGAGCTAAGAAGAATCAACTCCGTTATTGGTTTCACCGCATGCTTTATTTCGTCATCTAGGCCTTTATGCACGCAGGGGCAGGTGGAAGGGCATCCGTTAAAGAGCACTCCTCCACCACTGCAGGGGGTGCCATTAATCCCAAGTCCCGAATTACGATCCAACGGTTGAATTAGGTCAACAAGATCGCATTCATTGTCTCACTTTATTTTTCACTACGGGGATTTCGTGGAAAAATCCATCACAAGTGACCTTCTCCGACTATCCCCCGCGGAGGTTTTCATGAATATTTAATAGGCACTCGTGGAAAATCGTTTTTAATAAAAACAAACCCTTGTATGAGTATTGTAAATGAGGTGTCCGTGCATTAGATATGCATCATCCGGCTCCTGGCGAGGAAGTCCGTATCTTAAACACCGAGGGTTTCCCGCTCGCTCGTCGGCTCGCCCCACCTCGAAATGTTTCGCAACCCACCCCAAACCACCCACCAAACCACCCCCTGCGCCTTAATGAATCGAGCGTGGGGTGATGGAATGGGGAAGGCAGTCGGGTGAGGGGCGATGAAGGGAGAGGGAAGAGTGATTCGGATGGATTCGGTGTGTATGTATACCGAGGGTGTGTTTGTACAGTTAGTAAGAGAGCGAAGCCCCCCCGACCTTCAGTAAATCACATCTTGGACGAAAGACGGCTCCCATCCTTCAAAAGGTGGAGGAAGGGAGTGTAGAGGTGGATTGGCAAAGTGGGGAGCAAGGCTGTGCTTTGGGTGTGCGAGGGATCGGGAGCGATCTCTGCGGTAAGATTTCGGAATGGTGGTTGGTGGCTTTGGGAGGAAGTACAGCGAAGTGATTGTGCGCTGTATTCGCCGAGACTTTTTAGGTTATGTTGTTGTTACTCGGGAGACTCAAAGCAGTCGAGTGGAAGGTAAAATCTGTAACAGGAGGAGTGGTGGGTATTCGTCGATTGGGGCGGAGCGGCGCTACAGCTTGAGCCTCTCGAAAATTTGGATGAATTTCATTTGGCACGCACTTGATCGTTTTTATTTTTGGGCTGATATCTGATCACCGAATTACTACTTGCTATAGGTTTGCGCCACCTTTCGCAAACTAGGTGGAGGTGACAAAATTACAGGATGCGGTTTGTTTAAATGGAATAATTTATTCGATCTGCATCGTCGTATTTACGACTTTTCAATACCGATGTCGTCGTCTTTCAAACAAAGTCACAAATTCTAAATTCACTCCACAGATCCTCATCATCATCTGTATTTCAATCCTAAGATTGGTATCCTGCAACCCTCTATTGTTCTCTATTTACTGTTAATTCCCTCATCCTCTAAAAAGTTCCCTTTTTTACGTCCTTCTTAATTTTCCCTATGTACTTGTCTCTAGGCCTTCCTCGAGGGATCTTTCCTTCAATTTTTCCAGCTTTTATGTTTATAACTAATCCATTGTGACTCAAAGTATATCCAATTCATCTAGTTCTTCTTTGCCGTAGAGCTCCCCATATGGTCCTTTCCTCTTCTGTTCTTCAAAACTATACTTCATCGTTACTAACTTTGTCTGTCCATTTCATCTTCAGCATTCTTCTCCAGCAGCAAGATCCTATATCTACATAATGGCAAGGGCGTATGGTGGAGGGTGCTCGGTGCACCAGGCATACATGCACAATCACAATATTACGCCTCAACGCTAATATCAGTTCGATCATCCACTCGTAAAACGTTAATCACGCCAAATTAGGTGCAGAAAAGAATATTCAATAACCGGGTAATATTTAAAACATGCGAGAACAATGTTACAAAGATGGATCTATTTTAAATCGTGCACGATATTGACAAAATAGATACAGAATCGACGAAGTATATATTGGCATTCCGTGCAGAGTTGAATTAGCAGAAGAAGAAACCAGGGTATTTATCATATAGTTATGACATGATTGCTGGATTTGAACACGTTTTCCGAGTAAATACCCTCATAGCTCGAACGATGTTAAGCACGATACCTGTCTAACATCGGGCATCGCAATGGTTAACATCGTAAGAGGTACCCCAATCCAAAGCTGCAGTAAATTGGTTGACTGGCTTGGGTGTGCACCACTGGGGAGGAAGAGAGGCATATCGCCGTCACGAGATCAGTGCTCTTGTAAATACTTCCAGGGGGAGTGTTGCCCATAACTTTTTTCGTGGCGCCCCTGGTCCTACCCCATTCCGCGATGAAGAATCGTGGCGAAGGAGGGTTGAACGATGGGGAGGAGGAGCCGGAGGAGGATGATCACTGCCTCGGGTGGTTCAGATAAGGGTGCGGTGACAGTTGATGCCGCACCGGAAAATTGATTCGATTAAGAGTGATGTATGTGCCCGGCACACGGAAATATATCAGTGCTCCGGCAAGAAAAAACTTTTCTCGAGAGCCACCGAAGAGGAGTAGCGTGACTAAAGCCTTGAACGAAGTGGGGGCGGGTTCATATTTATCACTTATATTTGCTCTGCATTGATTATTATGTGGCAGCGTGTTGAAGTGGAGGGGCGGACCAATGAAAAATGGTGAGGGGTGGCATTGGGTGCATTGTTCCCCGGGGCGCTTGTTCCTGGACTGACTACTCCCATTCTGGTCCTACTGCAAGCTAAAAATAAGTGTTGTAGTGATCATTCTTACTCCAGTCAAGTTGCTTCGAAAGGTATCGCATTACTAAAGTTCTGAAAAAGTGAATCTCCTTAATGTACTCTAAATAATTTTATTCGTGAGGGTATAAATTATTATAATAATCCTATAGTGAATATTTTTTTGTGCATAGTAGGGGAAGAGAGGAAGTTGTAGGTGTAAACTCCGAATTTTCTGAAAAAGAAGCCACGGAGGAACAGATTGAAAAATCATGGTAAATGGGATAATTTCAGATATGTTAGGGTAAGAGGAAGAATAGAGTGGGGGATCGGGATGGTGCGGTGGCTAACGTACTGGCTCCCCACCGAGATGCACCGGGTTAGAAAGATATTTTCAGGGGTATCCCGAACCCTACTTGAGGCGCTTTATGAAGGGCACTTTAAGTGAGCACGCCGTCCGACGAATGGGACGTTAAGCTGCGGACCCCTTGGCGCCGTTCGTTAAGAGTAGGCTAATATCGATTCCAGGTTTCTCCCCACCCTTTATCGTTCCCTGTGCATTCCCAATAGCACAAATGACGTCAGCTGTCGGTCGTCTCCCCTAATAGTGTGTGGAGTTGATGGGTGTTAATTTGAAATTCATATAGTATTTGTGTTAAGCAGTTGATTTACAAAGCAATGCTTTAGAATGCTGATTTCTATTTATTATAATGATTTTCAAGGTCCTTCGAAAACCACCTGATCAACTGCCTACTATTACAATTATAAATACTTAAGCCCTAATTATTTAAATATTATACACAACATTGATAATAAATGCGAGGTTATGCCTTTTTCTCTATATGTCCAATGCAATCCATTTCGTTTCCATGTCCTAGATTACATATGTCAGCTTTGGGTTTGATTGGCATCCAGAAGAACATTATTTCTGAACACCAACGCTTACTCGCAAAATTCAAATCCATGCTAAAATTTGGTTTGCAAATGCACTTCGCGAAACGGATAAGGATCTAAAAATGCCCAACTCTTGTTTTTCCGAAAATATCTGGATGAAACGCAAATACTGTCCCTGATTAAATCTTCTGTGCTCCCCTTTCGATTCGCGTTGAACCCGTGTACCTTTCCCCGTGAGTTGTGTAGGAGGAGTTACGTCCTTCAGCAATGTCTCCATCAATTCTCGATGCTCGCGCGGTGTTTTTGCCTCATGACACACGAACCCCAGCTGCAGTGGTTTTTGCTTCGGCACCAGCCAGCGGAGGGGTAAAATGAAGGGCACCGGAGCCTGACAATAGGGTGGTCCTTAGGCATGAAGGTAACTGCGGGCCAAATGGAGTTGCGTTATCTTTACGGGATTTTGTGAAATAATCGGAAGTGAACGTGGACTAAACTGGGATGCGTGACTCTTAATACGAATCGATAGTGGCGATCACGGCGATCACCACCGTTCCAACTGGCCCCATCGTCCTTTCTTGGATTCCATAGAATCTCTGCGGTTTTTCTTTTGCCCCATGTGATATATGGTTCAATTTCCACCTTTCTCTTCTTTTTCGTTCGAACTTCTTCATTGGGTGGAACCACTTTCGCGCAATTAAAGCCTGAAGGGCGGTTAAATCAATCTGAACCCATATTTATGGAGGATTAATGACATAAGTATGGATTTCGCTCATGAAATGTAATCCATTATTTATGAGTCGATAGCATTTCTCCCTTATCCCACCACTTTTTTCATAACCCATGGATGCATTATGTAGAATTAGAACGAGTCAAAACTAAATTTCAATGATCCTCAACTAATTTTCAGTAGTTACCTAAAAATGTGGCTTTGAATTTTGACTCGATTCATTGTGACTTCAGAGAAGCGTATTAGCTATAGAGTGTGCTATAATTTAGATTCCTTTTTCAAAAAATTCTAATTTTCCAACAAAACGCCTCCTCCAATCCAGGTATGCCAGTTTATTTATTACTTTTAAAACGCTTAATCACACGACTGGATTCACAATGTGTGTTCTTCACTTCTGACAAATTTCAAGAAACAACGGGAGATGCCGCAACAGTAACTGTTAACGGAATCATCCGCTCTCAATGCAACAATTTCAGAGTGTAAAAATCATTCGCCTTGACCGGGATCCCGGACTATGAAATCGATGCATTGATTCTTCACTGCTCTTAAGGAAAGACTTGGAGACAAAGGCAGTTTTAAATATCTATATAAAATTTCCTTGAAGAAAACCTTACTTTTGGGATTAACCTTGTACATAAAAATTCCGATATGGTCGTTGCACCGGTATACTTCCATTATTCTTCCAATACTTCGCTTTTAATATCGCTTACAGCATCACCCTTAGTATTCCATTTATTGCATGGAGGTCTGATTGTCTATGTGAATAATGCGTCCAAAGGTTGTCAAAAATTCACGACAAATATTATTGGTTGGATTTGGTATTTGGATATTTTTATTTTGAACGATTAATATTAATTTTTTCTTGGGCGAAATAGAGATTATACTTTTTCATTCGTGCGACGACTATTAATTAAAGAAGGATCAAAAATTTTTATACACATAAATAATTTTACAACAATTTAGTAATGTACAAATGTTGTTATATCGACTCTTATGTTTGTATGATGGTACATTTTTCACTGAAATAACTACAGTATTTCGTCAGTGGTAGCCAATTCAAGTGGAAACTTGTTCATTTTACCTCCGGAAGCGATACGGAGGTGACACTCGGCAAGCAATACGTTGCATTATTAATTGCGAAAATGTTCCCTAATTTGATTAAATCGTACGGCAAGACCTACAAAGGCTTAGGGATAGTCTTTTATTTCTAAAGGCAATGATATAAGATGTTTCAAATTGACTAAAGCAAGGCGGCAATCAATTTCAAAGGAAAGTCTCCTCAAAGCTCCAATCACTGCTCTTACGGAATAATGCATCAATACCACTGCTGGAATTTTGAAAGAAGATCATTAAATAACGTTTAGAGCATAAAAAAATGTTGAAAATATTAATTTAGGAAATTTGAGTTTATTTTGATAAACGGTGAGTATCGAGACTGCTCATTCACGACCAGCGGAGGACGTTTAGAGTGCAGGGTTGTTCACAGCGCAGTTGACATTGGCGTTTACAGAAGGTGCGTGTAAGCACATTATCTCTCCATGCTTATTCACATTCATTTCTAAATAATTTTGCAGTTGAATAAGACTTTAGGTATTACTTTTAAAAATATCCATCCCGAGTTATATCTGTTGGAAAATGTTGTATTTCACAATTTAAATTGAATATTCGAAATATATTGGGATTTTTTCTGAGCACGTTAAACAAAATTAAAGGGACGTACGATATGTTAACAACTGAGGTGCACCTATATTTATCTGTCAAATGAAAATATAGCTCCTATTAAAAAAAATACTTTGCGTTTATGTTGGAAAATTCCCGTACATTGAAGTGAAACGATATACTAGGGTTGGATATTCGTGTTATGAAATCTGTCCACTTGTTTCAGTGTAATGCTGCGAAAAAACCAATTGGATCCTTGATTCATCGTTTATAATTTTAGATACACAATATATCGCTCATATAAGATATTCCATAGCTTCGTAGGATCCAATTTTTGGCGTGTTTGTTTGAATTGAAGATAACTGATGCGATGATGCATGTTGACGGTTCGTCTCTCAGCACGCTTAAGCTGCACTTTGTTTCCAGTGTTAAAAAATCCTAGTTGCTTTCGTACCATTAATTGAATTATTCCACATGCATATTTCGACTACAATGTTTCCTAGTCATCAGTTACAGTGCTCTGATACCTTCAAAATTCCTTTTTTGCCCACGGTAGAGCTAAGTGCTATGTTTTGTGCAGTTTGAGCGCTGCAATTCGCTGACACTCAATTACATTCGTGACCGGTTTTGGTTCGTTGCTGCAAAATCTCTCGTTTGGGGCATCACCGCGAGCAACGAGAGTATGTGGCCGCCAACCGAGGGTTCTTTTGGGAGGATTGATTGTTTCAATTGCTCAATATCCTACGCCATCCTAAGCTGAGGGCACGAATGAGGCGCTAATTCATTTAGTTGGCTTCAGATTTGTGTTTCCTACAATATTACGTTCTCTGATCGCTTGTCTCTGTTGAATCTCTGTGTGCATTACAGCGAGATCGTATAATTACACGGAATCTCACGTTCCAGTGAATGTGCTTTTCTGTTCTTCGGGCAGGAGAGGCGAGAACTGGCATGGTATCCTAATAGTGTGTTGATATCTAAGTGCAAATGGATTTTTGTAAAATGTTAGTTCATTTAAAGGCTTTGAATAATCATCTTAATTTTCAACACAATATTGCAATCGAAATTATAAATTGAGTGCCGTTATACTCAATCTCTATGGAATTCTATGGTAAAATCATTTGAAATGCTCCTAATTAAAGAGGAAAATAAGCTAGTAAGTAAGAATGTATTGTTTATTTCATAGAGAACTCAACGCTATAATATTTCTCTAAGTCGATTAAATAAAACATACTTCGATTTCCGAAGGGTAAAAATGAAGCAATTGAAGTACTTATCGAGATTATAATGAACTAAAACGTCCATAAGTATTAACAACTACATTTTTCGTTTTGTATTAATTTAATAATTAATCATTAATAAATACTTTCATCGACCGACGAAATTTTCAAGTGAAGCTTCCACGTTACTACTTCAAATGTACATGTTGAAAATCGCATTGGAAGCAGAGGAAGAATTGCTTCAGGCAAATAAAATTCCATGCAGTGGAGGGAGTTAGTGACAGGGGCGTTAAGTAATGATGTTATAGGAGCGTTAAGAAAAGACTTGATAAAGATAACAGTTTCTGGCGTAACTTGGTGGAAAATCTTCATGTTGGCATTTGAAAATTGTTTAATTTTCAAATTGTTGTTGATTCAAATTCAAGTTGTTTAATTTTCAAATTTCAAAGAAAACACTTGTTAAAACTTTGGTCTGAAGCGAGTTTTTGTAAGGCGCGGCAGAATTGTCCTTGGAACAAGACTCTAGGCGTAGGTTGGAGACTTATGAAATGTGCTAGTTGAGAAGGATGGGAAAGGTGAAATAGATTGAGAGTAAGCAAAAGAGGAAATGCTAGCCATAGTGGGGAAAGAGAAAGGTTTGAAGGGTGAAAATCAAAGGATGCAAAAAAGATGCCTGCAAAGCATTTTGATTGGCGCTGGGATGCTGAAGACGGTGATAAAATGGATTATGTTATGAAAGCGAGGTGAATATAGGAAAATGATAGGAATGTTGAGCAGAACGAATTGATATATAAATTATTCAGAAGTAAAGAACAGTGTAAAAATGTGTGGGGTATTAGGTTCTTTTATATTTTAGAACTCTGCAAGCCACCGCTACAGTGTGTGGCAGGGGGTGAATACACACCACATTAATTCTGAGGGGGTGAATACACACCACACACATCGTACTCCTACCACAGTACGATGGGGGTAATAATACATTTTCAACATCACTGCTAATGAGATATCATTCCAATTTATGCAACAGATTAAAATTTTAATTTAACTTTTCTCCGTGAGTGATTCCCAGCCGTCGCTCCTCTAATATTTTGGATGCGACCATTAGTTTATCATAACAACGTTTTACAAATCTAGCAAAGGTGGTGTCTTTTTAGGGAATGGTTAGAGATGTAGCGAAGGTCAATTTGTGTCCACTCAAAACCATCTTAAACGTTAAGCTGCCAATGATACAAAAATATTTGTTGTTTTGTATGTGGGAAACAAAGGATCTAACGGAAATTATGAGGCTCCCTGGAGTTGTCAAGGAAGTGGTCATCAAAGGTCCATTTAACACCTTACTCGTAAAGTGTGCCTTGTAATTCACCAGGAAGGTGTGTGGCAGGGGGTGTATCCATAAAAGGCATGTAGGGTACATGAACAGACAAAATCACGCACCACGCATGAGACAAAACTGCAGAAAAAATGTCGACCGGCAATGAATTAGAGACCACTTATTGTACTTATAAGGAATGGATACAGGGTAACGCCACCTTACTAGGCTTTCCATTATATTTCGTTTATTCTTTCCTTCCTCTCTCCCCCGCCCCCATCTCTCATTATTCCCACTCTCGGAATTCTCCAACACCCCTACCCGAACCATCCGGATTAGCCCCATTCTTCCCCCTCCTCGACACATTTGTAATTGTAATTTGGAAGATTCACTTAATGGTGATGTAATACATTGACATTTTTTGTTACTATAGCTACAACAAATGAAACACTGCAAATGTTATGTTAAATATACAACAGAACTGTTCCACCACGTCACACTGATTATGTGTTTTATATCTATCAAAAAAAATTTTACCTTTCACTCTCCCGGTATTGCTAAATTTTCTGCTATGACCTACTATCTGGAAATAAAAACCACTGTAAATTTAAAATGACACACTATGAGTATATTATATCATAGGTTGTTGACTTGAACTGAGGTTTGTAAAAGTCAATTGATTATATGAAGTATAGACTCATATTTTATTATCTTTAAAGCAGAAATGTCTCCTTTAATTTTAGTAATACTTACGTGTATAATCTAAGCAACAGCTGTGGATGAATGGACGGCATATAATTAAAGTATATTTTTTTTAACCTCGACTGTTTCCCGTGTTGATAAAAACAGGAGCTTCATCCAAATATCCCCTCGGTAGATACTGAGTATCGAACTAAAATCAAAGTGTTTGTTTTACTATTTTCGCTAAATAATAAGAAATAATTTCAAGCTTTCATTTGAAAGCAGAGAATGAATTGCCTGAAGTAATATCGTGAGATATTGAATTTTGAATTTTCCAGAGGCGAGCGATAAAAAGGATTGGCTCTTGAAAGGTGGAATCCCTGAGGAAGGCAGGTAATAGCATTCGGAAAAACGCTATTGTGAAGTGAAAACACCATTTTGAAAGTTCTACGTAATTATAAGGCGCGCGGGTATGCCCACTTCAGTTTCTGACGTAATGCAGCTAGGTACTATTCAAAGAGTGTAATGCGGGCGTATTATTATGTTCGATTTACCAGAATGCGTCATTTTTAAGTGAACAAAGATGCACCGGAAATTAATTCTATCCTCAAATAATTCCAGGTGAAAACTAAATAGGATTGACAGTGCACTCAACAAAAGATATAAGTTTTTAAAAAGATTTGTATACTGTCAGTTAGAAAATTTCCACATGGATATGAATCATTTTTTGTTTAAATTTTCACGACGAAACAAATATGAAAATTAGCTTTCATCGCTGGTTACGAAATACATATCATGGAATATTGGGTGCGTGTAATACTTTGATTACCAGTGTCTGATAATCTGTCAATGAAATTTGAAGAGAGATGATTAATTGAACCATTTGAAGTCTATTCAGGCATGGCTGCGGTCATCAGTTTTAAGATAAGTTCGATAAATAATGTTATCCCTAACGCCTTTCATATTTATCAAGTCAAAACATTCGGCTTGGGTATTTACAAACTCAAAGAAAACTACTTTTTTAATAATGAGTTTAAATGCCTATCCATGTCAGCTGTAAAAGAACAAATTCAAATACGGAAAAGCTTTTTGAATACGCTGTTTAAGTAAGATCTAGTCACAGGGCATTGTAAGAGGTCTACTTTTGCCTCACTCTCGAGTAGGGATTCCAAGGTTCTCTAGAGTTTTGAGTTCTATTTGTTTGATCTTCACGCTGAGGGACTTTGCTATCCCATGCTTTCGGGAAGAAGACTAATCCTTTCTTTCTAATAGGTAAATATATAGAGTGTTGGATCCGCCGCCATCGGTATGAAACGAGGAGGTTGTTTATTTTGGTGAACTCAGAGCTCAACTGAGCGAATTTTTAATTTGACCCAACTTGGGAAGGAGAGTACTGCATTCCTTAGGCCACGAAAGGCTTCAGAGAAAAAGTTGTAATCGAGATAATCATACAATTTCTTTCTTGCTGTCTTGTTGAACAATAGGAATTCTTCTAGCGTCTTAATTTGAATATAATTATTTTCATACACCAATCTGGTACCTGGTATTATTCATTATTTACATGCCTAATTTTCTTCAAAATCTAGAACACTGTATTCTTATGAAGGAAAAAACTATGTTTTTCTCTAGGTTCAACCAAGTGTTTTCACTGGGACTTCAAAATAATATCTGTACTTTTCCAGCATAGAAAAGAGTACTTTCCATTTCACTCTTCTTCGATATCTTTTTACAGTTCCAAATTTCATAGGTTGAATATCGTTAAGTAAAACTACATTTCGCGGTAACAAGCTTTAGAAAATCTCAGAACTCTTTTTTTATCAGTCCAAACGTCTTTTATCATCGATATATCTAACATTGCTAACTTCGGCATACCTTTCGAAATGGAAAGATCGAAGGTTTCATCAAGCTGTGGCGTTAACCCACTACTTAACAGCAGAAATATGTGCATCCGAGAGGCTACCATTCAATTCGTTGTCTCGGGCGTGACTTCATGGAATCGACTTAACATAATGAAAAGAGAAACTTTACATCTATAATCTATGTTGAATTATAAAGTTTATCTTTTCATTATGTTAGGCTACCATTCCTTTGGTATTCAGTCGATGGTGATAAAATTAAAAAGAAAGAACTGGGTAAATGGAACTTTTGACCTATCCGAAACCATGTGCCGGTAGAGGAGAAATTGTTCTTCACGCATAAATTCGTCCAGGTCAGACAAACCTTCGGTGAGAGGAGAGAGTGGTGTCGCGGCAATTGCAGCCGTTGGAGTAGCATGCCGTGGAGAGAGAGAGAGCAGTGGAGGAGAAAACGCGATGGGAAGGCGGGGGAGGTGTCTAAAGGGGGGAGAGGCCCGAACGTTGGAGTACTCTGTGGGGTGGGCGGGGCCACCACAGAGGGAGCGCGCTGGACTGACCGTCCGAATAAAACGGCCAACTGTTGTTTGGTCTCCGAGACAATTAAAAAGGACACAATCCCGCACGCACGTGGGTTCTCTCGACACCCGCGCTACCCCCCCACCTTTTTTTCTCCCCTCCCAACTCCTACCCCACCCTGGGTCCCTGACGTTATGTTTTACTTCTGTTAGTTTTTACAGATGAGCGATACCCGTTGCTAGTGGAGGCTTGCCTTTCGCCAACCGCTTGATGGGAGGGGGGATCGGACGAGCGTCCTCTGCGTTCCCATGCTTTCCCAGTGTTTGTCCGCACGTCCCTTGTGCGAGGGATCGAGAATTTCACCCCGCGCGTCCTCGTCGTCGCACTTGATTTACGATTCGAAATTAAACCAAGGCCGGAGGGTGACTCCACGGCTTCCTCATATCAATTCGGGTTACACTGCTATGTACTATGCGTAATGTGGGCTCGTCCGTTCATCGCGCGGCGACACCCCTCCGCACCCACGTGGCGAGTCCCCTTCCGGACAGACCGCATCGCTCCAGTCACACGCACGGCAGGACCCCGTGCTTCGTTATTTTGACTTCCCTTCTGTTTTTTCACCCGTGGGCACCGCGAATATTGTGGAAACTAGGGTTAAATACTGTGGGAGAAACTCTGTGTAGTTAATGCGTGATTGTTTTCGGTGTATGTGTCATCAATTGCCTTGTGATTCAATATGGATAGGCAGTTCCATACCCACACGTGTTTACAATTACTTCATTTAAGTTTCACCGCAGAATATCAACTAGTGAAACACCACAAATGCACATCTACAAATACCACGCAAGGCACTGCAAGGGTATGTGGAGGGAGATGTTAGGTCAGCCGCCATGCATACACAAACCACAGTTATTACACAACTGCACAAATATTATTTTATCATTTTGTATTTTATATTACCTTTCAAGCTACAATTAGGGTGAGTGGCAGAGGATGAATACACATGACTTATTTTGATCCGAATATTTTTACCCCTATTGACACATATTCTCTCTAATTTTTTTGGAATGATCTCACCTATCGTTGTACAATGGGAATAATAATACATATTCAATATCACTGCTAAAGAGGAATCCTTCCAATTTATACAAAAGATTAAAATTGTAATTCAACCTTGGCTCCGCGATTGACTCCCAGCTTAGCTCTTCCATTATTTTGGATACTGTACTAAGTTTATCATAAAACAGAGTTGTACATCTAGCTCCTCTACGCTGTGCGCGATCCGATTCGACAATCAATCCAAATTCGTGAGGATCCCATATACTGGCAGCATATTCTAGATGAGGTCTACCCAGTGACAGTTAACGTTTCTATTTGACATTTTCATAATATTTACCCAGTGCTATTCTAATTAATCCTGATTTTTTGTCTCCTGCTGTATCCTCAGGATTACGGATATCTCGGTAAACCACTACATATTAGTTTACCATGTTAGTTGGACATTAATAAATTACTATTATTGCTTATTCATTACGAAAATTAGTATTAGGTTAATCATGCACTCGCACAAAGTTAATAACTTACATGGAAAGATTTTCAATAACAGCATATGTTAAAAGCATGCGGGAATAATGCTATTTAAAGGGGTTTATTTAAAATTAATGCAAAATATCGACATCTTGTCGTAATGGAAGGGCTTGGGTGTTCTAATGTCCCCTAGAGCTGTGCTAGCGGGGGTAATAATAATAGCTCCTCTTAGGGTCACTCATTCCAGATAGGTTGAAGGATAGGAATGTTGGACGGGATGAAGGAAGTACACAGAGATGAGGAGGGAACTGATGTAGAGTAGGTTGTTGGATTGTGTTTGGTTAGGAGTCACAAAATATTTATTTGGTGGTTGTGTCCATCCAAAAACCTACCTTAAGTGGTATATTACCTTATAATGCAAGCATTACCTTGTGATAAGATGTACAAGAAAAACTAATTACCCCCTTCTTGACTGTGTCATTTCTATTTTGAACTCTAATGGTACGAAGAAAAGACGACATTTTAAATCAATCTGTTCTACTATCCACCTCCCTGATTGTACGTACCTGATCTGATCTACCGTAATAAATGGGGGCCTGTAGCATGTCTTTCACCCTTTCGGATAGGTGACTTGCCTCAATTTACCCAGTAAATTTGACCTGTAACCTACCAATGGGTTGACCGTTGGTCAGCTAGTGGCTCCCATTTCAATTCCTCCAATAGTGTCGTTACACTGTTACGTTGCAAGCTTCATTGCATTTGGAATTTCGTTGTGCTAAAATTCATTTTTCTGTGGTCATTCACGTGTTCGCATTGAAAATGAAACTGTAGAAAATACTTCAGAACTATTCAACTGTAATTAAATCCATTGTAAATGTGTTACTTCAAATTTCAAAAGCCTTCACTTGTATGGATTTCATTCAAATGTTATTTGGCAATTGAAGTCCATCAAAATATATGTTTTAAATACGTTTGAATAAATACCTGACTTGTTTCCTCCGAAAAGCCGATTAACTGTCAAATCCAATGATTTCTGACTGTAACGAATATAATTTTCTTCTTAAGTGGAACTTCTGATGTCAAAATTTTATTAATGACCTTGTGTGTGTTTCAGGCCTTAAAAATTTTCCTTTTTTGTATAACGATGGAAGGCGATTTTGTGCGACCAATGTTTTCAGGTGAACACTTAATGGTTATTTTTTATATTTTATGCATCAGTTTTCATATGCAATGACTTTGCCAGCGAAACAGCTTATTTAGTGTATTTTTACGATGAAGTCGTAATTTTAATTGCCAAAAATGTAATACTTTGATTTTGGATTCATTGTTTTGTGAAAAATGATGGTGTATATAAAATTAATTAATCAAGTTTTTTTAAGTAGAATCTTTTTTTTAAGTAGGATTTTTAAGTTAATGGTACCTTTATGCCATGTATTCCACCGTTTTCATGTTTCTTAAACGCCCATTCATCTTACTCGCCTTTGTTTCGTATATATTCAGGGCGTTGGAAAGTAATTACCGGTTTAACATAAAGTATATTCATGAACGCATTCGTAAGAAGGAATTCAGAATTCCGTAAAAATTCCTGTCTTTGGTCGCAAATTAGTTCATCTTATGTATTTGAGAGCGAAGTTGAACAAAATATTCATAAAAGGGTAAAACAGAGACGTGTTTTATAGCGCGCGGAGTGGAAAAATATCTGTTTAATTTCGGACTTTTTAGAATTTTTTAATACTAAAAGGAGATGTTCATCAATCCCGTGAGGATGTGTTCGAGTCGGGGCATCATTATGGAATCATGTGCAATAGTATGCGAGAAACATCTATGCTCACATTATGTGAGATACGACTTTCACCAAGGCTCACTCTAATGCCATTCACGAGGAATCTTCTGCTAGAGTTGCGCCTTCCCCCATTCCTGGGATTTGCTTAACTCCACCTTCGATCCTCTCCCTCCCTTCAAACCCCAGTCAGGCCCCGAATTCCCACGTCAGCGACCAACAAATACCAATGAGCCAATCGGGCCAAACAACCCGCTTAATTGCCTTATCAGCGCCCCTCCCTCATCCAGATACAAACACACTCCCCACCACGAAACCCTTCCCCGGCCTATCCTCCTCCTCACGTTATGGGGACGAGTCCCAGGCCTGAAACGTCATCGTCAAATTCCCATCCGTGGGTCCCGTCCAATCTCAAAGAGAGAGGAGGAGCAGCACTCCGGTGGGGCGTATAGCTCGAGGAAATCCCGCGGCCCGCCAAACCACCCTCCCCGCATCCGGCATTAGCTGCGGTCGGAATCCATCCAGGGGACAATCCCGTCCCCGCCTCCCCCCGAGTACGGTTGAGTGACTAACTCTCCAGCACGACTCCCGCCCCCCTACCCCGGCCACCACCTCTCCGCGGGGGGTGGCTGGCTGGTTGGCCTTAGAGCACACACAAAGGCTCCTTCCTTCTCATCGAGGGTATTCACGCGTATGCGCAGTCATGAGGAAACCCCGGCCGAAAGCCGCTGAGAATCGAATCGACGGAATCGATTCGGGTGTCATCCGAGTCGGCTGAAACCCAAAGTCGTCTTCACCCCATTTACCACGTATCGATCATGTGGTTATGTTGTCGGAAGGGTCGTTGGTACGACGAGAGGAGGCAATAAGAAAACCTGCGAATCATCGCTCCTCGGTAGAAATCGCTTGATCCTACTCGCTGTCTCTTACTTCGTGTATTTTGCCGGAGCCTTTGAGGTGTTTGTTGTTCAAGCATGTGAGAACCTACCTCATAAGAAAATGGAGAAGTATTAGATTTTTCAATAATTGCAATTATTTTTGCGTGAGTATATTTATAAAGTTGCACTATTTCTTCTGATAATTCTGTGATTGTTACAAAATCTAAACATAACCAACTTTGAAGCTGGGTGTGCCGATTAAATGAATTTTCTTGATTGGATCATTCTCCCTATGGAGGATCGGCAAGTTTTATTCGAATCTGGTAAGCCCGCCTAATCTGATCACATCGTTACATAGACCGAGGAATCGTTGTCAATAGAAACTCGAGTAAATTTTTTGTCAGTTTACTGGTCTTTTGAATTGCTGTATTAACTTCGGGATATGAAGATACGAGCTAGAATAGTAAACAAAGAATTTCTGAGTATGAATCTTCAATAATTTAAAAAGGTGAATTTGTTTCTCAAAAGACAAAATAAATACCAAAAATCCTAATTAATTAATGAGAAAGCATTCTGAGGGAAGAATTGTATAATATTCAAAAGAATGTTTCATTAAACTTTGCTGCGGTACTTCTTGAGAACTCCTGAAATACTCAGTCTCCAAGTTTATTAAGACCCCGAAGATTTCTAAAGTAATTGTAAAAGTAAACGTCCCTTTGAACCCATCCATGGTAAGCGCATTGTGCCTTGTGTAAAAATGTTACAACAAATGACTTAAAATCTTTCGGTGTTTTTATTTTCTCTATTATTTGATTCTAATATCGGAACATATTTTCGGATTTGTGTATCCCCAGACCACAACTGAAGACTCATTAAGGGCTAACGTACCCACTCTACGGGTTAGAGTCTTTAGGTCGTAAGTAGATTTCTGCAATTTTCAGCCTTCTTTATTTGAACCGTCTTGTCCTCCCGCTGCTAAGACGCTATCTAGCTAATACTGGCGAAACTGTCGTCAGTCCAGGTCAAAAAACGCGGTGAAAACCCGAGAATAATCCAGAGATCATGTATATTTTTTTTCGGTCGACAGGGAATATAGTCAAAAATTTATGTCTTATATGAGTTAATGGCTTAGTCATTTTAAGATTTGTGTTGTAGATAAGTTCAGCAAGAGTGTAATTGAGAAAGCGGTTGTAAAAAGCGGTTCCCCTAATTGGTTGTTATATCGCTTAATTTCCTCCTCCATTCGCGCCATCCGTTTTATATCCTTGTCAGACCATTCATTATTTGTTCATGGGAAATAAAGGCTTTTCTTTTGTTACGAGCTTAATTCGGAAAAATACGACTACTTCTACCAAAGATACGTCAGTACTCGAATTTATGCGACAAATCCTAACATTTTATTTAGTGCAACACTAGTTTCTTTCTAATGCTTAATATAAATTCATTTTAGGCAAATCGGGAAATATTTACAGGCTTGAATCCTAAAATTTAATTTGAATTTTTGAGCACTGCGCTAGAGATTCTTAGTATGCCTTTTGGTATAAAAAGAAAGAGGTTATTATAAATTACCTTAGTAATGCCAATTGAAATATCAACTATTCTTTAGAAGGAATGTATATGCTCCAGCAATTTTGTGAATAATTTCCTGTAAACATGATAATTAATATCTTGGTAAAGCGATGGCAAAGTAACTTCCTCACTGCCACATCTGCTACATACGTATAATGAGATTATATTAAGCGCATATTGAATTCGGAGAAAATATCACCGACGCTCCGAAGAAATTCGTGTTCACTCGGGGCGGGTAGTGTATTCGTCTTCGAGAGCGTCGATATAGCCAGCCAGCCCACTGGCCCTAGGCGCGCGTATTCGACCTCATGAGCAAAGGGCAATGGGAGGAGGAACTTGGGTGTGCCTGCGCTTAGGGGGGGTTGAGGGGAAGGAAGCAGCCCCTTCCCGCGGTCCCGCATTCCCCGGGCCCCGACCCCTGCCGGTATCGCGACCCACCTTTGCCCCCGCGTTATGCGTGCGTGCGTACGATGTCATTTTATCGCCTGCTTCATCCTTCCAACCCCCCCTCTCCGCTCCATCTTCCCGTCTCCAGAAACACTTATGGTATGCTTCCCGAGATATCCACGCTGGGAGCGAAGGCAAAGAAGGGTGGGAGTCCTCCTCCTTCCACAGGATCCCGCTTCCCCTATCTCTTCCCCGCACCACCCACACACGTTACTACAAACACATGCTCGAGCCGACACTCGGAGAGAGAGCAAAGCGCGCCTTTCGCCAAAGCACAACGGAAAGTAAATACGCGCCTCTTAATATTAATGTCTTCACTTCCAGGAGCACAGCCGCCGTCGCTCAAGCCCATTCCGTCCCAGCCTCTCGCCATCACCCACCCACCCCCGATCCCAAAAACCCAACCAAGCAGCCATCCAGCACCCCCCACCGAAGAAGGCCCTTTCCTCGCCTAAGCACCATCCCCACTTCCTCCTCCGCACGCCCCTCGGCCCGTATTTGCGCGTGTCCCCTCACCCCCTCTGCCAACGCCTTCCCATCCCTCTGTCCTCCTTAAGCCATCCCCAGCACCCTTGCCACAGTCCCCCCCCCTACTCTCTCTCCCTTTCATCCCACGGCTCCCTCCGAAGAAGAAGGAGAGGAAGGGGTGCGAGAACGGGGTGATAGAGCGAAGGGGGTGGGATGTTGGCCCTACATAAGAGAAGCAGAAGAGCCATTTCATCTTAACGTCGCTTTAAAAGCTTCATTTCGGGGGTATGGAGGGTTTTTCGGAGTGGAGGCGGAATTTTGGGGAGAAGGGAAAGAGGGGGGGGGCAATTTATAACCTCCAAATGCTCCTTCCGCGCTTCCTCTCCCTCTCCCACCCCCTTTCCCACACTTACACCCTAATTATTTTGCGTGGGGGGATTAACAAATAAGCCTGGGTGCGGAGATCACGTGGGGGAGTCGGAGTTATCTAAGGAGGTTTCCCGTAGTAGATGCATAAATAATGCAATTTCGGATTTCGACAGAAAGGACGATTTATTGTTTACTTTTTTGTGGAATGAAACTTCCTTAACTCTTACGGTAAACGTCTTTGGAAGAGATGCTGGGAACATTAATAAATTTCTGATCTCGATTTTGGTGTTTTGAGCCATTACATGAAGATACCATTCATATAAGTGAAACTTAAAAGCAATTATTGGGTCCTATGTTAACCACTCAATGTATCCCCAGCGAAATCCCGATCTTTTTTATGTAATAAAAAATTAAAAAAATATTCCGTCATATTATTTTTATTTTCCTTCAACTTTCAAAGTTATTTGTACCCGGGATTATAAATAATGGAAATATTGATAACTATATCCATTGTTGAAATTTTTTCTTGCTCATCAGTAATACGTATTTTTATCTTTGCTGTGTTTCTGTCAGTACAATGATTTATCCTAAAATACTCATTTTCTTTTCATAATTATCTGTTGAGATAGTATTTTCAAGGAACTCATGAACATTACAATTTAGAAAGAATTATCATTGAGTTTAAGTGCCGACTGATCACTCGCCAAATGGCATTTGGGTCTTTGTGTGATCATCCGAGAAATTAATATTTTCCTATTATGTTAGTGACTAGGATTTCTTGTAACGTTTGGCTGCTTATGAAGGGTATTATGAAATTATTCGCGGATATCTATGTTAAAACAAGGACATTTTCAAAGTGATTAGCAAGACTACTGCGTTTATAAGACCGAGGCTTTATTGTAGCCACGTATGTGCAGCCTTGGGTACATATCGTATAGCAAAATCATATTTGTCCAATGTACGGATTCTTGAAAAGGAGAAATTAAGCTTCTTACAGCCTTTTTAAGAGCCCCTATATTAAATAATAATTCCTTTAGCCGTAAAAGGTTTAACCTTTACCCATTACTAATACTCACTTGAGGTATTTTCTGGTTTCAGTATGTACAATGCAAAACCTATTTCATGTGATAGCATTTGATTTAATTGCAATTTGCTATGCTACTAATATTGATTTTGATTGGTTTACATATCCAAATGAATTCTACGTTACCCTAAACTCACCACTCTAAATGTAATTTTATTGTGATATTGTGATTATTTAAAATGGAGGTTGTTGAATGTTCGAGGTTTTGAGTGAGTTTCTAACGTATCATATGTACAAAAATACCACAACTATCTTTGCATGATGAAGTTCGATGTAATTCAATTGCCCAAAGTATCATCGTAAACTAAATGTGGAAGTTATATTCACTCATATTCATCTGAATCAATTAATATGCATTTAGGAGCTGCAGAATTTTCTGAAATTTTCAAAATACACCACTTTAACCTTTGCACGAACTATATCTTTGTTTCTTTATCATTCGCAATCCCATTCATAGTTCCTAGTAGCAGGTTTTATCAAGTGCAATATGTGTCCACATGATTCCGTTTTGTCCTTCTCCCAATTTTGAAATTGCTCAATTCTCTTATTCCACCATACATGCGTTGATAATATTTCACTTCAACACCTAACAGCTGTTGATGAAATTAACCTTTAAAGTCCTTTATGAAGCAAATTTGGCAATTCTTCCCTTCCCATTGACCAAAATCTTGACGTGGTGGAAAAGCTTGAATTATTCAATGACCTCTAGAGCTGTTCTGGCGGGAACGAGGATAATTGCTCCTGGTAGGGTCACCCATGGTCGAAGGTTAGGAGCCAGACGAAAGGTAGTCCACGCAGCATCTGTTCCTCTAGTGAGGCGGCTGCAAAAATGCCTAACCCGGGTGAGCCGGCCATTGAGTGATGGTGTCACGTTGAAAAAACTATTTAGGAATGCAACAGGAAACTACATAAATTATTATTCCCAAGATTAATTTGATGGACAGTGTAGGGAATTTGAGGTTCATCGCAACTACGGGACTCGTTCCCATCAACCGTGTGTCGTGCCCGGCAGCGGGAGAGGCAAGGATTCCACAGTCGACATATGATGAAACCTTTGCAAAGAAAAACCGACAGCGACAGGACGGAAGATGCCCACGGAGTTTCAACAAACGAGGATCGAGGATATATATACATTCAAACACGAAATCCCGCCATACGGCGAACAAATATTCATTCATATAGAAATAGATGTAATGTGTATTCCTTTCCCCTTTCTTTATATCTATTTCTATGTTAATGGATATATATATATATATATATATATATATATATATATATATATATATAATGTGGGTCGCGGTAGTCCAGGGTGTAGAGCGTTGGACTACTGACCGGAGGGTCCTGGGCCTGATTCACGGGAAAGGCACTCCAGATACCTGCAACTCCACCCAAGCTGTGTGATTTTTCGGGTACCAGATCTTCCTGGGAAACCATAACCGGCACAGGGAAAGGAACTGGCCCCCCTACCCTATTGTGTGCCCAATCCGGCGTGTGAATATTCAAACGCCGTATAGGGCGTTGTACTGGGTGAGCTATACCATCATCTACCAAACCGACCTTCGGGCTAAATACTGTGTTTATATATATATATATATATATATATATATATATATATATATATATATATATATATATATATATATATATATATATATATATATATGTATAGTATGTATGTGTGTGTGTGTTTTTTTTTCCCGAAGAGTTGGAGAATGCTTTACGCACCATCGCAGGTCGCCGGGACTTGCGGTGTGTGGGACTCTCCCAGGATGAACACCACTGCCACTAGTATTCACCCCTTCGCCTACCCACTAAACTCCCAACTCTTTTTGTCTGGCCCCCGGAAACCGCCGCTAGGCATTACTTCGGCGGGGCAGTCACGCCTCTCAGGCCACTTCTGGTGTTAATTCAGCCACCTATCGGTGTTAGTTCGGTTCTTCCTTCTTGTAGCCGTCTGATTCGACTCAGTTCATCTACTACTGTTGTCACGAAGGCAACGCCAGCGTTCCAATCCGTCTCAGAACTAAGCAGGCAGCACCCAAGCCCCTCCGGTGTCATAGGCCCTTGCCAAATGCCTCTAAATAAATCTCTTGCCTTGGTGAATCTTGAACAATTAAACAGGACGTGTTCCACACTCTCATCCTCGCCAGGGCAAACCGGGCACTCCGCACTTACGTACACCCCAATGCGATGTAAAAACGTGCGGAAGTTGCCATGGCCGATAAGTACCTGGGTAAGTTGGAATGTTACTTGGCCATGTCCTCTATGTGTCCATGCTAGGATGTCGGGTACTTTTCTATGGGTCCATCGACCCTCTTTGGCCTCTTCCCACCTCAACTGCCACTCCTTGATCATTTCTAATGACCATCGATGTCGACTACTTGTTCGAGCTTCCTCCGATCTTGCATGTAGCCGCAATTCTTGGTAGTTCCTTGCTCGTTCTTTTGCTAGGAGATCTATGGGAGGAAGACCCCCGATCACGGAAAGAGCAATATCGGATACCGAGTGGTAGGCTCGTGTAACCCTGAGAGCCACTGCTCTATAGGCTCTTTGACAGCTTGCCCCATAACTCCCATTTTTTAACAGTGCAGCTGACCATACCGGTGCCCCGTACAAGATTACGGAGCTGACCACAGAAGCCAGTAGTCGCCGCCGAGGTTTTTTGGGCCCTCCAATATTAGGCATGATTCCTGCTAGTGCTCCTGCCATTTTCGATGCCTTGACCCCAACCTTCTGTAAGTGTTCCTTGAATTGCAGTCTTCTATCAAGGATCACTCCTAGATACCTCATCTTATTTGCCATTTTTACTGACTGTCCTTCTACAAGGAAGGTGGCACTACGCCTGGCTTTAGTGCGTGCTATAAGAATCGCTTCAGTCTTTTCGGCTGCAAGACTCAAACCATGGTCCTTTAGCCAGCCCGAGACTTGTTCGATGGACGAGTCTGCCAGATACTCAATTTCCTCGACACTTTTGGCCGTCACGATCAGTGCCGAATCGTCAGCAAAGGCCACGATTGAAACGCCTTCTCTGAACTGCAGTCTGAGCAGACCGTCATATATGATGTTCCAGAGCAGCGGTCCTAAGACCGACCCCTGTGGTACTCCTCCTGTGATGTTGTAAGTGTGTGCTCCGTCGTCGGTTTCATAGACTAGTATGCGGTCACTAAGGTAGCTTGAAATGGCTTTGCGCAGGTAGAGCGGCACCTTCAAGCGCTCTAATGTCTCCAATACATCTTTCCATCTTGCCGTGTTGAAGGCATTCCGTATGTCCAGTGCGATGATGGCACACATTTTTCTTGTGCATCGACTGCCCTCAATAGCGTCCGTTGCGAAATTCATTACACGGCCTATGGCATCAATGGTCGATCGACCTCTTCTGAAACCAAATTGATTATCAGAAAGGTCCCCAGCCTGTTCCACAGCCACCTCAAGCCTATTATAGATTATCCGCTCGAATAGCTTGCTAACTATATCGAGCATACAGAGCGGTCGGTAAGACGATGGCTCTCCGGGAGGCTTGTTCTGTTTCGGTAGCAGTACCAGCCTCTGTCTTTTCCACGCTTTCGGGAAGTGTCCTTCCTGTAGGCACTCATTGAGCGTCTCTCTGAGTAGGCCTGAGTCTTCCAACGCAGCTACTTTTATGGCCAGTCCCGGGACTCGATCGAGGCCAGGAGACTTACCTGCTGCTATCCTGGAAGCCGCCGCTCTAAGTTCGGCTTCGCTCAACTCAGGTACTTCTTCCGTACGTTGTGAGTTCCTCAAACCTGTTCCCACTGCTCTTTGATGCTTTTTTGGAAATACTATAAATGTCTAACGACCTGTTTCAGAAAGTCTGGACAAGATGGGCTCGTACCACTTCTGGGCTTGATCTTATTCATGACCACGTTATATGGTCTGCCCAAAGGGTCGCGGTCAACTTCCTTGCACAGTTCGTGCCAACACTTTTTCTTCGCATCCTTGATAGCTTTCTTCAGTTTTCTGCAGTTTTCTTTATATATCGTGTGATACTCCTGGAACCACGGTCTGTATTTAGCTCGCTGCTGTAGCCTCCTGGAATACAGACATTGCCGCCGTATTTTGGCAATGTTGTCATTCCACCAGTGCACCGGAGGATGGAAGCTTGCATCACCTTTGATGGCTATTGAAGCATCACAAGCCAGCGTCAGTACTTGATTCAGGAGTTGCGCTCTTTCCGCTGCAGTGCCACTGCTTTCGTATTCTCTTAGGATGTAAAGGAAGACTTCCTGATCGAAGGTGTTCGTATCCCACTTTCTACGTTGTTTGGTCCCCCTTCTAACCATTGCGCCGCCTTTTTTTAGTGTGAACAGAACAGCTTGATGGTCGCTTCCTGTAAACTGGTCGCTCACTCTCCAGTTGTACCCTGCACTCATCAAACTAGGGTCGATGAAGGTGAGATCAGTATGTGTGTGTGTGTGTGTGTGTGTGTGTGTGTGTGTGTGTGTGTGTGTGTGTGTGTGTGTGTGTGTGGGTCGCGGTGGTCCAACGGTAGAGCGTTGGACTACTGACGGGAGGGTCCCGGGTTCGATTCCCGGGCAAGGCACTCTGGGCACCTGCAGCTCCACCAAAGCAAGTTGATTTTTCGGGTACCAGATCTTCCTGGGAAGCCATAACCGGCACAGGGAAAGGAACTGGCCCCCCTACCCTGATGTGTGAATATTGGTACATGGGTGAGCTCTACCATCACCTACTAAACCGACCTTCGGGTTGATTACTGTGTTTATGGTTTATATATATATATATACATATATATATATGTATATATAACTGATTATCACGTAATAGTATAGGATTTAGAGCGAGGTGTGAGCTCTACCTATTTAACAGCTTTCTGGTTTATTTCCATGGTCTTGTTTTTTTAATTACTAAGTATATTTGTTTCAATTTGGAGCGATACCATGCCAACTCACATCTAATGTCGCCAAAAATATAGGAGGCATTATTATAGTTGTTCAGCTAAAATGCCGTCGCATCGGTTTTAGCGATCGTGCCACCTTTTCATTGGTGGAACACCCGTCCATTCAAGGTGATTTACTCTGGAAATTGACGCAGGGAGAAACCGCAGCAAAAAGAAAAGAGATTACTGCACTTGAATATATTTCATGAAGTGAAACCTGGGCCAATTTTAGCACCCCCGTATTGAAATTAGTGGGTTTCAAATTCTGGGTAGGCGTATTCCCCATTACTGCGCTGTAGTTTTCTTTGGTTAATCACAGTGCAGCGCGAACCGCAGGCCAAATCCCCCGGGGGAGGAATAAAAAGACGCTCGGTTCTCTTTTTCAATCGCGCGCAAAACATTTGCTCTCGTCTTCTTTATCAGCGCGTGCACTCGCAGTTGCATTGTTTGCGTTGCTTTGGGAGTCTTCCTGAGGTTAACCGCTTTCGGGGCGTATACGAGTGCGTGTATGTGAGGCGGGAAGAGGCGGGGTGGGAATGCTTGGGAATGGTAGATGCGGACTTCGCGCCATCTCAGGATGAATTCCACGTGAAGCGCCCCGTGCGTGAATGTGAGCGCACGCTTGGGAACGGTGCGAGGAATAATTTTAAGTAATTATACGGGATATTTATTTCGCTGTGGTACTTCTCTTTTTATTATAAACCTGGAAGAATACGTTTTTATTTTAAGCAAAAAGGCTCACCTCTCCCATTATTATCGTGAAAAGTAGAATTCCGAGCCGCTTAGAAAGAATTTACTTTGATGTGGATGTTTTTCGCTGGCTTAATGCTGATCTTCATTTATTTTTTGTTAAAACTATTTAGCCTTGAGAATAAAATATTTTACGACCATCTCCGTAAGGCATATAAAAAAAATGAAAGGGAAAAACGGAGGAGTTGTGAGCACAACAATAGAATAGTGGTTACCTCTGTCGGATGTTGTTAAATCTAAATGAGGAATCTTAATGATAATTCTTAATAATTATTAATTCGTTAAACCAGTATTCCGTAGCGTTAAATTAATAAAAAATAAATAGTTACTAACAAAGGAAGCAGACTGGAAAACTTTATCTTGTTGATTCGTCAATGGAACCTCTGTTTACACTACTATGATATACGTATTAATTTACATCATTTCATTTTACTCAGTTACCCGATGAAGTACCATTTTGTTATATTTCTATGGGAGTTGAGCATCGTCAGGAAGGTAGTAGTAATATTTCACGACACTCAATTCAAAACGTGCTAGAAACCAGTTCCTGGCTGGTAATCATAAATCTAATGAAGTAATATAGTACATTAGATTTGGTTTCTGCTCTCTTGTGTGCCTCTTAGGTTTTGACAATATTTAGTCAATTTTCTCCTCTTACGGTGTTTGCGCAAGAGTTTTGAGAATGAAGTGTTGTCCGCCAATAAGTGGCTACGTTCACGTCACAGTTCGCCTCCAAAGTTCCCCTATTCGGCAGAAGCACGCTCCCTTGCGAATTCCTAGTGGAGTTTGTGCAGAAATTCTTCAAGGAGGCTGTGTTTGAGAGTATGTACGTGTCATGACGGCACAGAGCCTGATATCGATGGATGAAATAATCCATTCTTTGGCCGCGAATAAGTTTCGAAAGGTTTGTAAGAAATAGGCCGCCTCCCAAGGCGCCTTCTGCTCTTCATCTGTGTCTTGAATGCAGACCCCTGGTTGAATGTTCTCACGACGCGAAACTTAACCGTTTTTATCAGATCGAAGGTTTAGAAACTTTTTCCTCAAAGGGTAAGGAATGCATTCCAGGAGGAGGCAAAGGATTATATATTAAAGCAATGGGAATATTATGTAATTTTTACGAAATTCGATTCATTATGTGCTAATTATGGTTGTAAGAATTCAAAATCATTTTTATTATATCATCGTTTGAATATATATATCATTATCACATTAATCAACTCTAAGTTCGGTTTGGTAGGTAATGGTGGAGTTCAGTCAATACAAAGCCCTACACGGCATACGAAATTTACAATTCAGGATACGGGGGCCAGTTCCTTTCCCTGCGCCTTAAATTGTTTCTCCCAGTGACCTTGTACCCGGTATATATGTATATATATATATATATATACACCGGGTACAAGGTCACTATATACACACACAAACATATATATACATATATGTGTGTGTGTACATATTATCATATACTATATATCCCCCTCCCATGGGCCTCAACCTTGGCATGGTTGAATGGCTTGTGCGTTCCGATGACTCCTTGAGCTGTGCTGGTGAGAGTAATAATAATTGCTCCTGGTAGGGTAACCCATGCCAGATAGGTCGAGGGTTAGGAGCCAGACGAAATGTAGTCCACGCAGCGTCTGTCCCTCAGTGAGACGGCTGCAAAAGCGTCTGACTCCAGTGGGGCGGCCATTAAGTGATGGTGTCACGTTAAAAACACTATTGAGGAAGGCAACGGGAAACCACCTCAATTATTATTCCCATGAAAAATGATGTGCACAAGAGAGAAATTGAGTCCTGGCAACTTCAGGACTCAGCCCAAGCCCGTTTGTCATACTCGGCAGCGGGAGAGGCAAGGCTTCCGCGGTGGTCATCCCACGAAACCCTTACAGGGGAAAAATGACAGCAGCAGGACAGAAGACGCAGAAGAATACGAAAGTAGTTAGAATAGAAACATGGAATGTAAGGACAATGTTGAAGACAGGAAAATTAGAGAATATTAAGCAAGAGATGGAAAGAGGTAGTATAGATACTATATTTTAGGTCTATATGAGGTGAGGTGGAAGGATAGCGGGGATTACTGAAGTGATGATTATAGAATAATATAAAGCTTTGGGGACGAGAGTCTACGAGGGATTGCCGTAATATTAAACAAAGAGGTAGAAAGAAGCGTAGTCAACATAGAGAAAGCTACGGATAGAATATTACCCGTAGAGATTAAAGCAGAACCGACGAACTTGGTCATTGTTCAGGTATACTGCCACCGGGCAACAATAAGAAGGAAGAAGTCGATAGGATATACGTTGAGTTAGAGAATATAATCACGTGTGTTCCTGCTGGGAAACATGTGATAGTGATGGGAGATTGGAATACAATGGTGGGCAAAGAAAGAGATGATGATGAGGTGAAGAACTACGATTTAGGAAGGGTGAATGAGCGCGGGTAGAAAGCAATTGAGTTTTGCAGGAGACAGGAGTTGACCATCACCGACACATAGTTTAGAGTCCACAAAGGGCGTAGGTATACATGAAATAGCTAGTAAAAGCAGGCTGTAGAGAAAATCATAGATGACGGAAAATAGCTGGGTACTATCAAATAAAAATGGGAAAAGTGATTTCGAAAGCCGCAAAAGATACTATAGGAACCGCTAACGGGGAAAGGATAAGGAAACCATGGGTCACCGATGAGATAATTACAAAGATGAAGGAGAGAAGAAGATGGAAGAATATAAACAAAGAGTTAGGCAAAAGGAAGAAGAAAGAGAAACAGTAAATTGAGAAGGGCCACAAATAAAGCGAAAGAAGCATTGTGGAAAACAGAATGCGAGAATATGGAAAGTCTACAGAGGAAGGTTGAAATTGGTGCGTTTTACAGCAAGGTTAATTTATTATCAGTGAGTAAGAAGTAGAACTGTGCTAACAGTTAAAGATAAATGGGGTAATATAATAGTTGACACAAAAAAGATTCAAGAGAGATGGAAGGAGTAAAGGGAAGCACTGGATGGTAAACATCATGTGAGGATTAGATAAAAATAAGGTTGATATCCCACGCAGCTAAAATTATTTTCAGGATCATCAACAAAAGGATAGAGAGTAAGGCAAATATTTACTTAGAGGATGATCAGTTTGGGTTTAGGAAAGGAAGAGGTACGCGTGATGCCATTGCAGTAATGAGATCCCTAATCGAGAGGAATATAGAACAAACAATCAGAACGCATTTGCCTGCTTCGTAGATTTCGAAAAAGTGTTTGATAGAGTGAGTAGGGAAAAATTAATCCGTGTATTGCAGAAAATAGGAATGGATTGGAGGGACAGGAGACTGATCCGCAACCTGTACATGTCTCAGACTGCTCAGGTGCGAGTGGGGAACGAAGAGTCCGGATGGGCTGTGTTAGCAAGAGGTGCAAGGCAGGGTTGCTTATTATCATAGGTGCTGCTCAACGTATTTGTGCAGGAATTGTTTAAGGATGCATGGAAATGGAGCGCATGAAGGTGGGAGTGAAAGTCGGAGGGGAGTTCGTAAAATCAGTAAGGTTTGCTGATGACCAGGCTTTGGTTTGTCAGTCGGCCAAGGGGTTGCAGGAATTGCTGAGTAATTTGAAAATTCAATTCAATGTATATGGGAAGAAAATTAATTTTAATAAAACGAAGGTTAAGCGATTTTCCAGAAAGAAAAAGGCTAAGCTTAATACTAAAAAGGGGGGGAATAGAGCAGGTAGAGCAGTTTACATATCTCGGAAGTGTTTTGGACCAATACGGTCAAAGTGGTAGGGACGTAAGGAGAAGAATTGCGCTAGACAAGGAGGCTTTCTCAAGGAGGAGGGAGTTGATGACGGGGACGTTGAGTAGGGATGTTAAGACAAGACTCGTAAAAACTCTGTAGCTATGTACGGCGCGGAAACGTGGTCGCTGAAGCAGGAGGATAGACGTAGGTTGGAGACTTTTGAAATGTGGGTGTGGAGAAGAATGGTGAAGGTGAAATGGACCGAAAGGAAAACAAATGAGGAAGTACTAGAAATGGTGGGGGAGGAGAGAGGTTTGTTGAGAGAAATCCTATGGAGGCAGGAAAAATGGATGAAAGGCGTATTGAGCGGTAGTGGAATGTTGAAGAGGGTAATAGAGGGGAGAATGTTGGGCAAGCGAGGTAAGGGTAGGAACAGGATAGGGATGTTGGACGGGATGACGGGAGGAAAGAAGTACACCGAGATGAAAAGGGACCTGATATAGATTAGTTTGCTAGCTGGGGAGTCGCAAAATGTTTATTTGATAGTTGTGTCCATCCAAAAACCTACCTTAACCGGTAGATTACCTAATAATAATAATAATAATATATATATATATATATATATATATATATATATACCAGGTAAGGTAGGCTTTCGGGAAATGAGGCTAAACTGCATCATTGAGTTAAATTATATCATGTAAGATTACCAAATTGTGATATTTAAAAAAAAAGTGTCTTACTTGCCAATGTGTCGCACGCAATTTACTGAAAAGGTGGGGCTGAGAAGAGGAAATTCCAAATCGGGAGCGGAATCATATTCAGGGTTTTTATTCGTGAAATAAATATAGAAAAATATATGTTTAATGGAAATGACAAAAAGTAAAGCTTTTTGTAGAATTCAGTTATTACATTATATGAATGACGAAGGTAACTTAAATATTTGCTGTCATATCTTGCGAAATTGACTTATGTTTACCAATAATACTAATTTTAGCTGAAAATATCCGAAGACCTTAATGAAACACAAAAAATAATTTTTTCTTTTGTCAGACAGAATGGCCTTAACTGAATATTTTACATAGTGTGATTGTACATTATAGTTGTCCGTGGTGCCTAATCGTTTTGCGAATTCCATGCGTGCACTTTTAGTGCACGCATAAATCCACAAGTATGCGTACGACATATCCTTTTCCTTAGCGTAGCGTATTGTGCTTAGCATTAAAAATAAGTTTTATTTTCTGTCAGCTGACGTTTATTTTTATCATTCATTTTTTTCAATAAATAGTTAAGGTATAGTTTTTCTATTTCTATAATATCTATCGCCATTATGATTCTTCAAATCCCTCATCTGATATTTCTGTGACTAGGATCTCTCTGTTAACTGAAACTATTTTATTTCGTTATGATACCAAATGATCCCGAACGTACGTAGCTTCGTACTTTCTGTGGGCGGCTTCACTGTTGTAACTTTGCCGTTGTGACTTCTTCGTGACTCGTCGTGAAAGGTTTTCCTGTCCACCTTTCTCGTTCATTTCAACCTGTTGAGCTATGACGTCAATTCATTCCCTGATTAACTGAACGTTTTACTACGATTTATAAATAATTTTATGGTCTCGAATTGGATGGGAGTTGACTTTCTGGCTTTAAAAAACGTCGGTACAAAAGTTTACCCTAATAATAACAATTCCCTCGATGAACGTGAATTGTACTTTGGATTCCTGCAAAGATTTCGCTTTTGCATTAATTATATTCTTACCGTTCAACCCAAAAGAAATTAAAACCGTCCAGAAACAGAGATCCAACGTTTTTCGGGTCTATAAAAACTTTAATTTATCCAACTTTATTTTCGTACTTAAATTTTTTATTTACTATTTAAAGTAGTAAATAGAATAAAGTAGTAAATGGATTTAATAGTAAATAAAAAAGATTATTAATTACTTAAAAATGTTTATTTTTTTAATAATAATTTTTAAAAAATACAAAATTGCTTATTCTTTTTTTTTAATAAAGAACTTCAAATTTTCGAAGAAATATTTCATCGCCTGACAATGTACTATTTATGACACATTTTAAAACAATTTGTATTCAACTTGAAATGGTTTGAGTCATTACGAAAATGAGGAGAGTTCTTAAAATTTGATTATTCAAATCTGGTTCCATTTTCTTTGCTGACCACGAAAGGATATAACTTCTGCAATGAGTGCAGAATAAGAATATCCTATTTTATGGCGAAATGTCGATAATATTCATCTGCCGTTTTGTAGTCTAATTATTCTGAAAGCGCGATATTTCGTGGTTCACGACAACTTCTCTCCCTGAAGAGGGAATTATGCATTCATACGTATTGTATAAAAGGATGTTAATTGTTCTTACTATTTCAGTTGACGCCGGTTAATAAAGCATGAAGATAAAGAATCATTTTTCTTTTTCTGCATCATTTTAATAAAAATTGATTTGTTACTCTAAAATATTTGTAAACGGCTGAAATAATTCTCATAGTCTTCCAGATATACGTTTCGCAGCTTCTTCTAGATATTTCATATCATTTTAGCATTTTCAATATTTTCATTCTGAAATGGATTATTTTACGAGCAATTTTTTTCTCCATTGAAAAAAATCTAATTATTATTTTTGAATCAACGCAATTTCATTTATGTGCACGTTGGTTGAGAATAAATTAAATCATTCATTAATTTTTCTTCGAATGTTACTATTGCATGTAATTGAAATTTTATTTTTGTGCAAAGATATATTTTTGTCAATCGCCGTTTTGTCTTTGCTGTCTTGATCCAATTTACTTTAGCAATCATCGATTGTGATATCTTAACTTTCATGGAAGAGTTATGGGGAAATGAAATTAATTTATGCATTAGTTTATATTAATTATTACCTCGAACGAAAATGCGTGAAATACGTGAATTTTCTTCAATAAATGGTTCCGTTAAACATATACACTTCTTTTAGAAAGAGGATTTAATAGATCTCGGGAGTTTTTTGTGCCGGAGCGGATTAAGTCGGGAAATTTTATGAGGCATACAGTCTAATAAACGCTTTGTATTTTATAAAAAAAAACATTTCCATTTTCTTTTCCTGTTCTGCACACGTACCATTAACTTGCAGGGAATTATATTCCCCTGCACATCGCACTCTGCGACGGCACTCCGACGGCGAATGCCTTATACGTTATTCAACCTCAATCACGAACATCTGCCACGCACCACCCTCCCCCGCTGCCGCCCTCTCGGAACCCCGGGGCCGGGAGTTAAAAGGCCAACGGCGATAAGAGAGGGAATCGGGGGGCGCTCTGCCGCACCAACCCCCGACTGCTGCTGCCCCCTGCGCAACACCCCCCTGATCCACTGCAGCACAGAGCACGCTGCCAAATTGGAATCTTCACGTGCGGACTTAATTTCGGCGGCGCGTTGTGCTCGCCTCCCCCCACCATCACTCCCCGCCCATGTGCGCCCGCAGGTGGCGCACGGCGCTTCTAAGAGTCCTTCCTCCTCACCCCTCGAGCCCATCTCGACCCCTTTCGCCACGGAAATACGTATCACTCCCCCCAACCCCCGCCACAACCACTCTCCAAGCTCCTCCCTCCCGAAAAGACTGGGCCGTCCAAGCCCACCACCAGGCCTCCCCACTCAGACGGGCGACTTTTAAAACTCATAATGCGGCGAGCCTATTTACACAAGACTCTCCCCATCTCAGGAAAACACACACCCGCCCCTCTCACTCCCGAATTTGAATTACGACTTGTAACTACGAGGCGGTTAAAATAAAAAAAAACTTGTATTTTTACGGTTCCGCGGAATAATCTTTTATGTCCCGCGTAAAAAAAAATTCTGCGTTATTTCTTTTTTTTTCCTTGCTCCCACGCATAAATATTCGGTAGTTTTTCGAAGGTGCGGCAATAACTCGGTCGTCCCGCTCCCACAACAATAAGTGTGGTCATAATATCGAGATTCTATCCTTCTTTTTATACCAATTCTTGCCATTAATTAAAAATGTAGCGTAGCGTAAATATTTTTGGAGCGGCCGAAATGTGTCTCGCTACTCTAAATTATATATAATCTTACACACATACAGGCCCCTGATATCTCCCATACATTTCGGCTCCATTCCGTGGAGTTATGCTTCTGTTGTCTTTTATTTCCGAACGTAATGCAGATATATAGCCCACTTCTCTCGTCTTCTGTTGTTATTCTCTCCAAAACTTTATTTAATAGACTCACCAAATGCTCGGGCAATCGTTAAAAGTCACTTTTTGTTTGAGTCTATAGCTTCGCCACTATTTAACCATTCAATCAATCATTCGTTTGTTATTCGTATTTATTTCCCTTTTCAATAAGTGTACATTTTCATTTCAGACTTGGCTGCATGCATTTCCTATGACCGTCTAGGTTTATAAATTAGATGATCAAAATATTATTTCACTTAGTTAAAATTTTTCCTCAAACTATCATGAATTCTTCAGCCGAAAAAAAATCGAAGTCACGGTTATGTAACACGATATAGAATATTGCAAACGACTTTGTAACTTCTTGTCTAGATACAATAGTTGGAATTTATGCTGAAATATTTTGAACGCCAGGAAGAAACGTCAATTAAGATTACGTAAATGCCATAAACACAGTATCAAATCCAAAGATCGGTTTGATAGGTTATGACAGAGTTTACCCAGTACTTGTAAGTTACATATGTGATATTCAAACTTCAGGATACGGGGGCCAGATCCTTTTCCTGATTATATAAGTGGTATGGATGAATTTAAAATTAATTTGGAAATAAATTCTCTCTTGAATTATTTTCTTCCCTTATCGTCCTCAGATTTTTAGGATTACGCTGGTCAAATTTCAGCGTAATTAGTGGGTCAAAATCTTAACGCAACACTCTCAAGTTCTTAGGCATACCATCTCCACGTTGACGAAAGATAGAGTTATTCATTTGAAAAATAAAGCGCAGATTAAATCAGGTTGTGATCCTCAAAACTCAAACCTCTCCGCCGCGTACGCACGCTAATTATGTGTGGTTGATTTTTCGGGCGAGGTGGAGGGAATTTCAAAGGACGTAGCCCAAGTTTCCGCGCGGCGCGTGCATTTGGTTGCATTGCTCAGGTATGCAGGCCGGCCGCGGCGGGGGGAGGGTGGGGATGGAGGGTGAACATGGCGCGTCATCTGCCCCGTTTATTAGTCCTTGTGCTCTCCGCATCATTACGAGGACGCGACCATGGCGGTAGAAACATAGTTTCTTGCGTATGGCGGCACACGGCGCCGAGCCGGCGCCATCCACTGGACATGCCTCAGAGGGAGGGTGATAATTGAACCCCGCGGCAACGGCGAACGCATGCCGGGGAAGAAAGTTGCCAGGGAGGAGGGAAATTAACTCTATCGAGAAAATATTCTTGAACGGAACTTCTACTTAGTTCCCTGCGCTTGGGTGCCTTTCCTTATGCCTATAGCCTTAGGGAGATTAAAATTCTTACGCAACTTAAGTCGCTTACTTCGACGCAAACAAGTGCCTTGGGATTTGTAAATTTTTTAACAAGGACAGGTTAATACGAACATACCAATGTATTTATTTAGTTATGTGTCCTTTTTTAATATTAATTACTTACAAAAGGTGACCCCTGAAACAATCTCATTTCATAAATAATTATTATGATTAAATGAAATGGTACTTGGCACCAAACAAGAACAATATCCAAACTTTCTATTCATCTCCATTAGGAAATTCTTTCCATAGAAAGGGTTTTTCACCAAATAAATGCCAAATAATATCATTTTAGGTCACTAACACATGTAGGTTTGAAGAAATATATATAACATGATGTGGAAGTACTCACGAGAGCAATACTATATAACGTTTGGACGGCACAATAGAACACAGAATAAAATAGATAACACGTAAAAGGACACTCGCATTGTAGATTGTTTAGGCTTTCGGCCTACTCCGAGGCCTTCTTCAGGTCATACTCTGACTTCCTATCCTATTTCCTTATATCTATTTCTATGTGAATGAATATTTATTCACCGTATGGCGGGATATATAAAAAAATATATAACACACACATTCTATATATTTTATATATAGAATGTAATATATATATACAATGTAAAATGTATATACCTATATATATATATGTTCTATACATTTTTAAAACATAAAAACACAGAGAAAGGGCACTCACATGTGTAGTTTGACGTTTCGAAAGCAAGGTCGTCATTATCAGGATCGTTCTCGGGGGAAGAGCGGAAAAAATATACGTTTATATGTTGGGGAAGGGTGAGAGGAGGAGAAGTAAGGGACGAATAGGAGACGGACAAGGGGGTGGGAGGGGATATGTAGGCGGCTGCTGGATGAATTTTTTGGGCTTGATTGATAATTGAGGTTAATTAAAGTAACATAATACAAAAAATAATTAAGGGAACATCATCACTCATTGGTTGCTCCACTGGGGTCAGACCACTGGGGTCTTTGCAGCGGCCTCACTGAGGAACAGATGCTTTGTGGGCTGCCTTTCGTCTAGCTCCTACAGTTCAACCTATCTACGAGCATAGATCTACGAAGATCAATTATCATTGCTTTCGCCATCACAGCTCTAGGTGTCATCGGAACACTCACGCCCATCTACCACATTAGGTTGTAGTCCATGGGAGGGATACGTATTTTGGTAGTTTTGTTGGGGAGGCGACCGAAATTGTTAGCGGCCACAAGGGTCATTTGGGATGGAATGGAAACCTGGCGTCGACATTAGCCTGCCCTTGCCGAAAGGCGCCAAGGGGATCGCAGTTCATCGTCCCATCCGACGGACGTCATACTGTCACTCAATGTGCTCTTCACAAAGCTCCTCAAGTAGGGAAATGGATATAAGGAATAGGGATGGAAACACATGCAAAGAACGAACACAGAAAATTTGGGGAAGGCGGAATTGAGGAGATCACAAGCGCAAAAATATTTCCTTCGCCGGGACTGGAACACTGGATCTTTTGACGTGCCGGTGCGATGTTCTAACCGCTTGAGCTATCGAGGAAACGTCATTTACACTGAGATATGCGGGTGTTTTATGCAGCCAAGTGCCACGATTCTTTGGCTAAGCGATGGCTTTAGGGGACTGTTTCACCCATCAAAGAGAAATAGGAAACACGCAAGTGGAAAGGACAGTAGGAAAGCAATCACACCAGATGATAAAGGATAGGAACAGTGCGTTTCGTGGCACGGGTACCCAGAAGAGAGAGACGATCTACATTGGGCAAATACGCATTCAAACACGAAATCGTTTAAATTTCAATAATTGTTACAGTTTTACTCCTGTGAATTCCGTCTCGAAGGGTAGCTTATCTTAATTTAGATTCTATTTTCTAAATATTCATATTGTTGCGATAGCAATAGAATTCTTCCGCCTTTCTTAATCTAAATTTGGCGAAATCAAGATTCTTTTTGTGCGCCATCTCTTCGGATAACATAATTTCTCTTTGTAGCGCATCATGGAACTTACGACTCGCGCTAAAATGCGTAGTTTGTGATTTAGAGTTATGAAAAACTCATGTCACGTATTCTGCTCGTGAGTGTAATGCTTTCGTCAAATAAGTCGTGGAAATATTTTAAGGCACCAAATGTAAATTTTGATAGATATTCTTCTCATTGCAATTGAATTTTTAAAAAGGTATGAAGAAACTTAAATCAAAAATTAAGCAGCAAAAAGAAAATACAGGAAAATAAATTCTTCTCGGGATTTCATCCGGGTAATCTCCTCCATCTCCATCGCTGCCCGTTGCAGAGGCAGCGATGGAGATGGAGGAGATTACCCGGATGAAATCCCGAGAAGAATTTACTGCCATCATCCGCCGGGAGAAATTGAAGTCCTACAGGAAAATAAAGTTTCGCGGTTGTTATTCTATGCATCATTAAACTTTGGAATTTACAAAATGTTAGTCATATAACACTGTAATTGAGCAAAAAGTAAGGTAGGTAAATTAATGTATGCAAAACCTTTCCTCATAAGCTGAAGGTATTTTTTTGGAAGGAGTGTTATTCTTTTTTGCGGGTATATTCTTGCCTGACGATGCATTTTTGTATGAATGACGTTTAATTACTTTGGTAACAAGAAAAAATAATATCTTGTGCATAATGCATGCTTACATTTAGATCATATCCCCAAATAATTTATTTATTGACTGAAATTTGGTAATGCCCTTATTCCAAACTATTGTTAATCTTATTGATAAAATCATTTTGCTATGTTTTGGTGTTGAGCTACCTAGTGTTTGTCAATGTAGGTTTTCAGAGGCTGTTGGGTTGTAGACAATGGATTTAATGGGAACAGAATTTGCTGAGGATGCAAAAAATTTTGCCTCTGAAGATAAAAGGTTTATACATCCCGAACAGTTTTTCACGATACTTTTTACGATTGTTGTATTTTGGCTTTTGATTAACTAAGGACTGGCATAAAATTACACGTAAGGATGAAGGTTACTTAGTAGATCAGTAAAATTGAAGGCTAGCAATGCCATCGATCTTTTCATTTTAGCTCCCAGTGCACAAATATTTAAACAATTAATTGGCAATGCAGAATACCATACCTTCAAAATGCGCTCTCTCTAAGATCGGTATCCATTATTTTCCTTTGTAATTTCTAGTTTTTACCATTTCTGTATTGTCTATATATTTCGGGAATTTGGATGTCTTGCTTCAAGGATAATCCCAATCGTGTTAAAAATACTTAGTTAATTTTAATATCAGTTATATAGTTTGATAAATTCGGTATTGGCTTGATAATTTGATATCAACTCTCACCCAGAGCGGTTTGATATGTGATGGTGGAGCTCACATAGTACTTAGCTCAACGGCGTGTGAAATTCGCGCAACAAGGAAGGCGGGGAGTCATCTGATATCAATCATGAAAACACCTTGTATCATGTAGAGCCTATTCCATTCAAAAACTGAGCGAACCGAATTGGCTAATAATTTCAGCGTATGCCATTCAGAAAAAGATAGTATTTCCATATAGTTTATGAGTTGGTAATTAAAATAATCACTGTTCTTCTGGTAAAACGTCAACATCAATAAAATAGTGCAAACAATGCAAACTTATCCTGGAGAAAACAATATGATTTGAATTCCAGAACTTGTGCTTTTCAGTTTACATTAGAATAAAAAACATTTAATGTTGTACCTATTAATACCTTTCTTGTAAGATTAATTGAATTTTTTCATGCCTTTAATTTATCTTAACTCAAATGTTTCTCTCTCTATATCCCACTTGCCGAACCATACACTTCATATATATACCTCCCCATATTCCACTGTCAATATCAATACGATTGTCTTTAACTCAAACTCTCCTACATATATCAGATGTACATGCATGTACTATTTAATGGTTCCTTAAAATCCTATGAATGTTTACTATTATTCCTTTAAATCGTAAATTTAAAGAAATGTCTTTTTTGTGAAGGGAAACTTTTTTGAATAATTAATGGATGCTTACTAAACCACCTACCTTTTTAATAAAAGCGTACGAAATAAGTTCTTTATAATCTAACAAATCGCCAAGGAAAATGTTATGCATGATCATTAATTCAATCCGTACGAGTATTGAATTAAATAAATATTAATTACTAATTTGAAAACAAACTATCACTTTAATTGTATTAACATCATTAGCAAAACAACTCCAGAGTATAAAGTACATTTATATGCACTACGTATGAAAAATTTATATTCGTTAATGCAATGAATCCCTAGTTCAGTAATGACACCAATTAATAACTTCATTAAATGCGTTTATTCCTATATTAGATGTTATTATCTGCGATCAGAAATATTTTCATGTCTATATTTGGATAGGATTCTGTCTGTAAGGTATAGGTGGTCGAAGTGATTGTTTATGATCAAATTTAGCGGAAAAATGTATCTTGATAGCTGCTGACAAAGAGATGCAGCAAAATTACTATTCAATTTTTTGTAACTGCTGCAACCCTCAATTTATTGAGATTTTTTCTCGCAATGATGAATTCATTATGTCATTATCGCAATCATAGTTTCTACCAAGAATAAAAATGTGAAATAAACCTAGTTGCCTCAATGAGCAAATGATTGAACCACTTCCGAAATAATTTTCCCTGCGCTCGGTAAAAAATAGTGGCAGTCTCTACTTTGTGAATCGACCAATATTAAAAATAAATTGTTTTTTAATGAACTATTTAATGAATAAAAATAAAATAATAGCAGTTGAAAATTATAGTTTTATTGTTTGCATATCCAGTTGCTGGTATTATATTTGAGGGTAGAGCTAACCTTAAGCCAAATACTAAAAACATGGGAAATAAATAATATGGAATGGAAGGAAAGAAAAACCAAAGAGATATAAATATGAAGAGGTTGGCTGTGCATTGCCGGATTACATAATAAATGATCAATTTCAAAGCACGGTAAAAAAATATCGGTTTGGGAAACAATTTTCAAAAGTGTTGCTACTTGGTGTCCCAAAAGTTAAAGGTAATTTGCCAATCAGAAAACTTGAAATGTTAAATGTTAAATGGAATTTTCTCCATCAAAAATTGTAGGCAACATAACTAACTTCTTTATAAATAACATATCCTTAGCATAAAAAAATCTATTCAACAAGTAGCTCTTTAAGTGATAGACGACCTAGGTAATGAAAAGAAAAAAATACATTTAGTAATTCAGTAATCATTTATTAAAATGTTTCATTTCTGATCCATTTACACAAGTTATTTAAATGACCGGAGTATTTGTTAAAGGATGAAAAAATAGAAAAAAGTATGTGTTTAAGCCAATAATTCATATGTTCACTGTATTTATTAAGTGAATATGTTACATATTTAAAAAAACACGTGCACATGGAATTATAGGCAATTGTTAGCGAATGGCTGTTTCCAAATAACCAATAAGCATAAGCAGTAAAAAACATATATACGGCAGATAGCATTTGATTAACTTTTACTCTATGTTATCAATGATACGATGCGATAAATATCTTTAAATGGACATGTAAGTCGATTATATATTAAATGGCATGCATAAAATGAGTGACTACAGTTTAAAAAAAAATCACCGATCACCTTCAAAATATGAAACACCAACTAATCTGCGTAACTTATGATATTGTTAGTAATATTGACAAAATATGGCATTTACGACATAAATAACCGTAAATTCGTAAAAAAGAGGCTTCATTCAGACAAATTAAATATCATTCCCATGATTTTATAATATGGCGGTTGTGAAAATATTAACTTTTGTCTATTTCCGGCCAGATATACTGATGACAATACATTCCAGCCACTACCCTATGTAAATGGTGAATTATCAGTCATACCTGTGGGTTGTATAGCCTGTGAACTACCAAATGACTTCACTTGTATTAACGAAATATACTACAGTAATACATTATACCATGATCTCTCCACGCTGGTGAAGACTTAAGTTGCTTTACAGGGTTCGTCCGGAAAATAAGTGTACTGAGCTCAGGAAAAAAAATTATTACTTTTTACATATCTTAAGCTAATATTCCTCAAAATAGGACCCTTGTGATTCGATACACTTGTTCCAGCGGCGTTCTCATTCCTGGAACGCTCCCGCGAAGGCATCATCGGGAACCTCTCGAAGACACGTCGTCACGGCCTCTTTGACGGCGTCCAAAGTCCCGTATCGCGTTCCTTTCAAACTCCTCTTTATCTTCGGGAACAGAAAGAAGTCCGGTGGTGCCAAGTCCGGGCTGTAGGGCGGGTGCGGCAGCGTTGCCACGCCGTGCTTGGCCAAGAAGTCCGACACGACAAGCGCGGTGTGAGACGTGCGGTGCGCGTGATGCAGCCGCCAGATGTTTTTGATCGCTGGCCGGACGCGGGCGACTCGTTTTCGAAGCCTGTCGAGCACTTGGACGTAAAATGCAGCATTTAAAGTTTGTCGTTCAGGTACAAATTCGTAGTGGACGACTCCCCTTTTGTCAAAAATCCGGAAAATATCAGTACACTTATCTTCCGGACGAACCCTGTATTAAAGGGAGGTTGAGTGAACGAAGAACTTTCAATTTTGCTTTTGGTATAAAAATGAAATTTCTTAATTGAGTAAAACGGAAAACATATCTTTTAAGGAAGGTTATTGACTTCAAAAGAGAAAAAAAAAATAATCTTTGTGGCAGCTTTAGCATGATGTCACCTCACGTCCATGTTAGCGCAATGGTAGCGCTACTTTCTCAAACAATTTACCGTCTCGCTTGAAATCATATCACAGTGGATTCTGCAGAGCGATTCGATTCGAAGAAGAATGATTAAATTTTCCCCAATTTTCGCGTTGCATTGCATAAATGCAACGCGAAAAGGCACTTCTTTCTCCTGCAGATGCCGCTCAGTTTTTTCCCGCTCTTCTTGCTCTTGTAACTTATCATAATATAGTATAATGCTATTTCATATTTATCAGAATTTTTCGTGTGCAACTGCGCCGGCAATGGCGTCATATTGTAAATTATAATTCACCCATGCCTAGTTATTATGCTCTGGAGTATATTTTTATATCAGTGCCATGTTAGAATACCTTTCATATAATTAATTCAAGTACGGTACAGGTAATGCATATGTGTTTTATAAATCCCTATCACTAAAATATCAATTTATTATTTCTCCCGCAATCCACTTGTGGCGTACGCTTTTGCATTCGTGTTTATCTAATGAAACTGAGGTTATATCTGAGAAAGTGAAATCAGCGAATTGCATTGTTGTTAAATCAGTACCCATATTCTAAATTGTTTTTTATTGACATACCCATTCTTCATCTGACGTGTCTATTTTATTAGGTGACAAGAAAAACTTAATTCACACTTTCCTGTAGAAATCACCTTATGATGGGGAATATACTGATCAAAAATTGTCACCGCCCGCAAAAATAATCAAATTTTAAGACTTGGAACAAAAGTAGAGCACAATAATAAGTCAGAAATCATCTTCGCAGATGAATATTTCATCAGATAGGGGAAAATATGGGTCACCCGTGAGCAAAGGTCTGGAATTTAGCAGTAGAGTTGAATAATATCTTTAAAAAGGACTACCTTGAACCGGGGCGTATGTAAAACAGCCCAGGACATTAGTCACATATGCAGAATTAAATTTCCCCTCAGCGATTCCGAATCCAATAACAGACGAGTTGTTCTTCAAACGTTCGGGTGGGGAAGGAGGGACTCATCCTGACCCCGTTCTCAAGAAAAATTACCCGTTCAATACGTCTTATGAATAAAGGCCTTCCTACGTTATCCTCCTTCTCCTCTCCCCCACCCTCCCCCCGGCCTTTCCCTTGCGAATTTCAATTTCCATTCCGTGATTCCCAGGAGCGCGCAAAAATTCGCGGGAGTCCCTCCCCGAGAGGATTATTCTCTTGTGATTGTAGGTGGCAGCACTACTTCATCCCTCTCCTTATTACTTACCTCTTCCCTGCCGCGCGCTGGGAGACCCTTTTTCCCAATAACGGCCCGCACGGCAATAAAACATTAACGAAATAAAGACTGATGTTCCCTTCTCCCGGGTCTGCAAGCAAAGAGCGACAAAATGCGACGTTAAGCAGTCCATTTCCATTCGCCGACTTTTCGACTAGTTTCGCGAGCCTGCTTTGTTGTAAATTTCTCAAAGGCAGTGGAGGAATGTATGTAAAAATAAAATAATATTCCAAAAGAATTCGGAAAAGTCAGCCGGCATAAGAACTTGGCTCGAAATTACTTCGCCAAGTAGCAAATGCGCATTTCATATGGGGAAAGCGCGCTTTTGCTCGAACTCTGCCGTTCCCGGATGATTTCAATTGATGCTCCGCCCCAAGAGTGTCTCTTATGAGAACGCTAGTTTTGTCATGCTTGGGTTTGAACGCGGAGGCAAATTTTTGTGCGAGTGATGGATCCAGCAGAGTTCCTCAGCTTGAATTAGTACTCCGGTGACTTGTTCGAAGTCTTTATTTTCTGGTCATATTCTTTATGGGCTTCTGACTTTATTTTTCCGGTGCGGACATAATTAAAGACCGTGTCATGCTGGCAAAATATCTTTGGAATTCTCGTCGACGAATAATTCCGATGTGGAATTGTGGCAAATGATTGCAATTAGTAATCCATTATCATAACCTTATTATTGTATTTTTTTGTTATTTGTTGTCATTTTGTAAAAAACTACACAACAAAGATAACATATGGAGAAAATACGTAAAAATAGTACAAAGCAATGACAATTTAGATACATATTTTATGACAGAAAAAATGCATCACCTCTAAAGATATAGTTTGAAAGCAAGGAATAAAATCACATAGGAAAATTTACAATCATGCTGTTTCATAACACATATTTCTATAAAAAGTAGAGATAAAAGGTGACTCCTACTAAAAATTGCTCCTCATTTGTGGATAATTAATAAAATACGTAGTTATAATGTTTTCCTTAAATTTAACATTGAATTAACTTAAGTCTTATTCTCCTTGTTCTTCCCGACCTATTAATAGCTGATGCTGCAAAACCCTCTAATCTCATTCCAATGCAATCGGATTGCAGAATGATATCTAGGTGTACCTAATGTGCAGCTATTAATAGTGGATTATCAAAAATAAACACATTTGTTGGGAAAAGACCACCTACGAACATTGACGATTAAAATGATAAATTAATTGAATTATTATTCATATTTATTTATAATTATACTATGTATGTATCCATAACGGTACAATGTTGATAAAAAATGCAATAATTTAAACACAAGAGAAGGAAATCGAGAATTAGGCAAATAAAAACAAAAAACAGGTTATTTTTTAATATATTAGAAGTTATTTGTCATAATTAGCTCAGTGGCATTGAAGAAGTGTTAACACTCAAGTTTCAAAATTATTTACGATATAGACTAAATAAATTTCTGTTCGACGAAATGAATTCAAATGCTTTGCGTTCTTTTGATGATTAAGTTCTCTCCAACAGAAGTATGGCAGGATCAGAAGTAGACTTTCATCGGAGACAGAATTATTCAAAATTAAACCCAGTTATATCAGCGTGAACGTGCCGCCACAATTTTCAAAGGTGCAAATCTCGTTTCCGGTTAGGAATTTTTTCATTGACGTCCATCTTGAATTTTTATTATGACACGGCACAATGAACATGCCTCTCGGAGCAGCGAAGTCCTATCAACAGTTCATTTCAGTCGGATCTACCCATAAACCAACTAAACCTCCCTTTCACTCTTTGATGAGAGATAAATTTAATAGATGTAATGAGCAAACAATTTCGATAGTAATAGCCATTTAAAATTTATGCCTTGATGATTAATGACATTTTCCTTTATTTCAGGTAATCCCATATCCTCTTGATTGGTTTGGTCATTAAGGGAAACGCTGCATGAGTCCTGAACTAAGCGTGAGTACACAACCGGCGTTGAATTTCATTTGAGCAAACTCCATTTGATGTGTACGAGTACATAGCCGTGGGATCAAGTAATGATTTGGTGTTAAAGCATATTGGAAAAGTTAACTGAACATTAATAGCGGACTGAATACGTGTGTGGGAGGGCAAGTAATTTTAGCATTAATCATAACGTTTCACCCTCCATATTTGTGAGAATTTTATTGAAAATGTGGAATTTTCCCTCGTATGGTCTAATTCCTCTGGCGTGCTCTGATTGTTTAACTCTTATTTCTTCATAGTTATCTGGCATACTGTAAATTAACTTTACAACTTTCCATCTAAAAAATAATGCGTTTATCCTCCCATCATATTTGGAAAATCATTTAAAACATAGTTCCATTTATTACTCTTGTGGTATTCCAAAAAATATACACTCGCATTTTGATACTAGGTTTCCAATATACTTATCGCGTCTAATAAGTGTAAGCACAATTTTCTCCTAAATTATTTAAACTATTTTAATTTAAGTCATACCTATGTAATGTAGTAAGATTCCCGTGGAACTGGGTGGATGATTCTATAATAATTAATTGTATCTAGAGTTATACTGCACGCATTTGAAAAAAATACTCGTTTGGTAACGTTACATGGTGTCAATTTTTAATGGGATTATTTTGGAATGTTAAGAGTATATTTTATCACTGATTTCTTCGCAACATTTATTCAGCATATTCATCTACTTGGTAAACTATGTTAAAAGGTTGCTCTAGAATCATTCTTTCCTAAAACTTGTTATATTTTTTACCTTGATAATTATGTCTGATAGTAAACATGCAAAAAAAAGTTTATGCTATTCTATGATTCCGATATGTTTTACTTGATACTATCCGAGTATTGTGCGCAAATCAATTTCAGTTACATTCAGACTCGCAAAAATAGTCATATCTGCAGAATGTGTCCTTTTTCTCCCCAAGTGTCCGGCATTTATTTCCTTTCTTGAGCACTTTCCTTATTTAATTCAATTTCTTATTGGTTATTTTATTTATTTACTTTAATACCTGTCAATTATATCAGATGAAAACTGGAAAACTATTCCCCAGCTCCCCTTGATAATCTCAATCCCAGTACTGTCACTGTCTCTCTAGGTTTATCCTATTTTTTGATAGACTTAATCGTATTTTAGAATCCGGAGTTGTGTTAGGGTAAAAATATAAGAGAATTAAGCAAAATTTTTAAGCATAAATTAGCATCTATGGATGGGTCTAGGTTGTTTTTGGGTCGTATTTTCTCGTATTTTAAAAAGTGAAATTTTCGTAAAATCACCGGTTTATAAAAGGTCACAGGTCAGTAAAAAAGCATGGTGGTAAGGAGATGTAAAGGTATGCAAAAGAAGTCTACGAATTTAACGATAGAAAAATACTTAGCTTTTTTATTTTAGAATTTCCCTCAAAATATAATATCTCCAACGAGGCAGAATGAGCTTGAATGATAAAGAGAGTTTACAAATATAAGAGAGTAAGTAAGAGAGTGTATCGTAATATCTTGACCAAAATATTATCTTTGATAAAATCTCCAACTCTGGATTGAGAAAGGCTGCCTTTATTTACTTCCCTAAAAATATAAAGATTGAGCGTTCTGCAAACAAAATTTCAATATTTCTTCGCTCTTACTGTTTTAGACGGCTTCTTTCAAACACTATTTTTGTTCTAGGTATGGTGCTCTGTTATTGCTAGGTATTGAGGTTCCATGGTGCAATACTGCAGTCGGTAGACTGACTTACTTGTATGTATCTTGACTTATGTATCCAGTACGTTAACGGAAATGCATTTCAAATATGTAATGCGGATTTTTTTTGGTTTGGAAATACCGCCCAGTAGCTGTTCCGAAATAATCCCTGAGATTCATAGAAGAAAAAAATCATTAAATTCCTGAATTTAGTTTTTAAAATGTATCGTGTTTTAGCAAATGTAATTATCTCCTCTATATAATTCGGTATGCACTCTCTTCTGCTGTGTTTATCCGCTCGGCTCATCGCTGTCTAAAATTCTCCTTAGAGTGAACCATAAAAATTGGTGTGTAACCTATGCGTGCGTTTAACTTCTTACTTTTTTAAACATGAACCTTTTTAGAAATACGTTGTAGAATATATGTATAAAAAATTTCACCTGACCTGTATAACTACCTAGGATTACCGAGGCATACGTTCAAATGTACGACAATCAAATGGAATTAAAGATAAATTACCATTTTTACTCATCTCTGGATTCGGTTTGTGGATTTCCGTCCAAATGATTTTAATGTAAACTTCATAATTTTTCATGCCAAACTTTCAGGGCGGTGTAAAATAGTATCTATTCTATGGACAGTGTCGCAGAGATCTTAAGCCTGCCAAAGCGGCTGCATGTAATGTATTTATGGAGCTAAAATATCCATCGGAAATTATAAAGAAATGATTTGAGCTCCAACATTATTAAATTGCAGCAATTATCGTATTTTTTCATTTATTCAAAGTGTTTTACTTATTAACGGTAGATTTTGGAGAGCCTATGACGAATTTTATTATTTTCGTATCACGAGGATTTGCCTTTGTTAGCCCTGCATACCTGTATATCCATCTGTATTTCTTCGACTCGCCATGCTGTCTAAAAGCTATTTCTCTCCCTGTGTTGCCAGTCATTCCCTCTTCAACCAAGGTGTTCGGTATTTGATGACTTAAACATTTCTTCGTGTGCTCCCTCTGCACTTCTTGACTATCCCTAGCAACTCTCTAACTTCGCCTATCTCATTTAAAATTTCAGCATTTATCTTCCTCCTCATTCCATTTATTTTCTTCTTCCTTCACTTTAGCCACATCCCGATTGACTCCAATCTGAGATCATCCCTTGCAGTAAAAGATAAGATTTCTGGTCCTTAAAACGATATATCTCGTATTAAACATTTGACCAATCATTTCTCCACATATTTTCTTTGTGAGCGTATCAGTAATTCTCTTTTTTATATGAAACTCTTTCTTTTGCTCATGCCATTTTTCTCCGGATATCCCCTTTTATTATCGACAATCTTTTTTAAAACACAGCCCATATCCGTAGGCAGTACATTATGGAATAATCATCTTTTAATTTAACAGCATACCTTTTCTGCACCCCCCATTTTTGACACCCTGTTTGCAATAGTCCTAATGTGATACAGTACACTTATTCAATCTTTTTTTATGATTCGATAACATGCCAGAGGCCATTTTTGGAATGGATCTTGAAAATAGCCTTAGACTTCTTCATTACAGCTTCTGATGATTAAAAATGTTTATCAGGTTGGTGTTTATTCAAAGTAGGAAATCAAACAAGAAAAAGGAAATAGGAAAACGTCTCACGGGATTAGATCTAGATCTGAGGAGAGGATGATGAACACATCAAATGGATTTTCCCGATTTTTGTCGCAAAGTACACGATGTGTGGTCGTCGTGTAGTATCGTGGTGCAGCTTCCAACGTCTAACATTGAAATGTAGCCTTTTCTATGGTATTTGATAATTCACAGAACATATATGTATCGTATATACATCATACGTGATTTCATACCTGTATTTCAGCCGTTGTGCGTGATGGTAGGACATGCTGATAGACCATTTTCCGAATATCGAAAAGTGATATGACCGTAACTTTCCCAGCACAAGCTGCCATTTTGGCTTTTTTGTGGTGCCGATTATGCCGGTGATTTCCATTCAGAGTTTCGTTGTTAGGTCTCAGCAGCAAAATGGCATAGACAAAGAAGCTTACATCTGTAGTGAATAACTTCAGAAGAAAATCCTTAATACCCTGCAGCATCAACTTCAATTGCTAACAAAACTGCAAGCAATGTAATCCTGGCATGAGCAGGCTCGGAACCCCAAGCGCCAAAATGCTTCTCACCAATTCTTTTTCTTTTACCTGCTTTTTATTTGCTCCCGATTAAATTTTAATCATATTTTCTCTAAATAGTGCTCTCAAAATTATTCGACCATCTTCTCTCACAATGGAAGCAGCCATGCTCACATTTACCTCCTCATTCGTGGCGAATTGAGTTCAGAGTCCACCTGTCTGTTAAACTGATCGTCTCTCTGATTTCTATCCTTAAACCTTCTTGTAAATTAGCCATTTGAAAGAATAGACTCTCCATAATCCTGCAGCAGCAATATACTTGTTTCTGCTGACGATATGATTAGGCCAATGCCAAATTTCAACTAAGCGCCTGGATCGTATCGTCCATGACATGACAGCCATCGTTGCCATGAGTGAACTGAACGTTTCAAATTTCAACGGCCTCCTCTGACGCATAAATGATTTCAAATTAATGAAAATTGTAAAGCATCATCATCAGTATTTAAATCCTAGAATTGGTTTATTGCAGCTCTATATTCTGCTCTATTCAGTGCCAAATCCCACAATCCCTGGTACCTTCTCTGCTTTACGTCTTTCTTGATTTGATCCATGTACATGTCTCTTGGTCTTTCTCGTGGAATCTTTACTTCTAACTTTCCTTCTATTATATTCCTAATCAGTCCATTGTGCCTAAATTCGTTTCCAATCCATCAATTCCTTTTTGAAGTAGAGTTCTCAATTTAGTCCTATCCTCTTCTGCCCTTCTATATACTTCCTCGTTCCTTACTTTTTCTGTCTATTTAAGGCGTTCTACCTCCAGTACCATGTTTCAAAGGCTTCTATTCTTCGCTGGTCCACTTTTCCAATGTTCCAAGTCTCGGAACTATAGACCACCATTCCTCACGCGAAAGTCTGGACGAGTTGCTTCCCTGTTTCAAGCCTTAAGTTCTTTGTATATAATATTTTTTTTATTAATGAATGCGTTCTTAGCTTGGACTATTCTTCGCTTGATATCGGTCTATTTTTTTCCATCCCATGTTATGCTGCTGCCCAGGTAAATGAAGGATTCCACTTGTTCTTGTTTCATCCCTCAAATTGTGATATCTGCATTCAACTTCTCTCTTCCGTACACTAGGATTTTAGTTTTCTTTTTGTTGATGTTCATATGATATTCCCTTAGTACTTGGTCCATAGCACTTAGAGTTGCTTGCAGGTCCTCTTGCGTTTCCGCCACTACTGCGATGTCATAGGCAAACCGGAGCATGTTGATATCTTCTCCATTTACCTTGACTCCTTTGATACCCAATTCTTGTGTTTCTTTCATTGCATCTTCCAGGTAAGGTTGACTCTTGCTGGCGGGAGGTTGCATTCTTGTCTTACTTCTTTATTTGTTTTGGATTCCATTTTCTGCCATTGCCCGTTGGCATTGTTGTAACCTCATTCTTGTCGAAGTCATCGATAATTTTGCTGTGGTTGTAGTCCAGTCTAAGTGCTTATAGTATCTTGGACATCTTGTTCCATTCGATGTTTTCCAAGTCCTCGAATGTCACACATAATGTCTCAATTACGTGTCTCATTCTTTCGACCAGAACTCTAACGTGAAAATTGCCTTTCTTGCTCCGCATTATATATATATATATATACACATATATTTATTTATTTATTTATTTATATATATAAAATAGCAAATAACTTCATAACTTCAAACAAATAATAACAAAAATAATGTATTTGTTATTATTTGTAATATATAATAACAATAATAAGTTTTATTAAAATAATAATTATAACTATAACAAAACATAATTACAAAATAACAATAACAAAAATCAAGTTTTAAAATTAAATCATATGAGTGTAAAAAGTTTGAATAACTTCTGATTGATCAGCCCTCGTGCATGAATATTCCTCCTCAAATATTTTCCTTTCTCTTTAAATTATAATTTAGCTTCCATCCCCAAATATCAATCACTTTATATCTTGTGGATAATCATTTTCTTTTATCTTCCACATTGTTCCTGACGTGCTGTCAATTATTACTGCAATCACATGACTAAGTAGCCATTGTTTGAACCTTGCCTAGCGTTGTCATTTTTGTGCACACTTTCATTCTCAGCTCAAGTCATTGCAATACCCTAACATATCCTCGACCAATGGGCCGTAGTACCGAAGTACCGGGTTAACTGGAAACCCCGTAATTTCCTGCGATATTTTGCCCGTTCCGAATCTTCCTCCGCTACCATTGCCGTTGCCATCTGTTTCATGTGCTCCTCCGGGATACTCCTACACCCCAAAATTTCCATAAATTTTGCCCACCCTGTTAAATCTCTTCTCGGATGCCTAAAAACAAACAAAAACGTCCGTGGCTAACGTCCTGGCTTCCCACCGAAGAGGATCTGTGTTCGAATCCTGTATACGGCAGGTATTTTTTATTGGCATCCCGAACCCTACTTGAGGTGCTTTGTAGTGAGCCCTTGGATTGAGTACGCCATCGGTCGAATGGCGATAAAACTGCGGACAACTTTGCGGACAACCTTTCTATAATAGTAGTCAAATGCCAACGTCGGGTTTCCCCCGACCCTGATTGTCTTCTTCAGTGTTCCTTATAACTAATATTTTTACCGCTAAAATTGTGTCACGTGTTCTTATCCCCCTTCGAATGGAAAATATATTTGTTTTCAAGGTTTTCTAATCGTAAATTGATTTTTATCAAAACTACCTTTACTGCCTTCTAAGTGAAACGCAGCCTCTTATATTCCTGACAAACTGTCACTTTAATATTTATTGAGCTGTGAGCCCAAATTGATGTAAGTAAATTGTCTGGCCGAATTCCTTCCTCGTTATGACTACGCATAAGAAAGGGATGGGAAGGGTTTCCAAGAAAACCTGTCCATAATATTTCGCTGAACTCATTGTTAGTTCTGCCGAGATATTATCTATTATTACTCTATGCCTCACTTCATCGCTCACAAAACTTTCTTTATCTTCCTACCCATCTAGTGTTTCTTGGTTCGAGTCATTCTCGTCTACGTCAAATTAATTTCTAAACATCCTGCCTTAATATCCTCGCGATAAAGCTCCTCTACATACTGTTTCTACCGTCCCTTAGTCACTTCTGGCTATTTATAACATCTCTATCTTATTTATCATTAGCAGTGTAGGTTTTCGAGATTTACGATTCCTGCATCCTGATACTACTTAAATAACTATGTAGTACTTCTATGTTCAACAGTAATTGGCAGTTCTCCATATCCTTGCATTGATCATTTCACCACATTTTTCTCGGTCAAGTTAGTTTCTCGCCTAAGTTCTCTAATTGTCTTCTTATATTATTATAATCATTTCAATGTTAATAAGCCTACATTATCTTCTTCCATTCATCTAGTTAATTATCTATCCTGTAATCGATAGCTTTTAATTCTTATAAAGTTTACAATTACTTTTGTTTTTCTTCCTTCTCTTCCAATCGGATCCATCTTCCCTCAACAGCTGTCATTTTTCTATCCTCATTTAAATGCTTAATAACTGACGATTTCCTAACCCAACAAATCCTTTTGAAGTTGTATTGTATGCCTCGATGGCTAAAGTATGTCCCAAATCTACGTCTTCCCCCAGGAACTTTGCAAGTAGATGACGAAATAGAATGTAGATTTTGTGCAAACATGATTTATTTTAAATAGTGCCTGCCTCTTTCTCTCGAGGTTGCCATGTGTACGTTAACCTGTTATAATTCTTTAACAAATTCGTGATTCAATAAAACACTATCTCCTTCAGAACTCGACAACTTTCTCTCCTTGCTAGTTGCTGACTCTTGAACCTTACTCTTCTGCTACCGATTATAGATACCTCCCTTTGACTACCACAGCGTTCCAATATATTATTAGCATAAGAAGATTGATTCCCTATATGTTCCCTATGAATATCTTCTATTTCTTCTTGCCGGTGACCTATCGTTGGAATGTACACCTGAATTACCTATAGATTGTGTGGATATTTTTATTGTCACCACTAGAACTCTTATCATTCACCTGCTCTTTTTGAGCTAACATTCTCATCAGTTTCCTATTCAGCACTATGGGTACTTTCTATGTTTCTCTGTTATGTTTTCCTTGTACATATTCTGACCGTTGCGATAGCCTTTCTTAATCTTATTTTCCACTGCTTCCAACTCACTTGTTCTAGGAATTCATGTTCTTTTAGTTGATTATCCCTTGCTGAGGGTGATATGAAGCCCTGAGGACCGAAATCCGTAATTACCAGGATTCAGCATCTATGTTTTTCCATCCAAATGATCATGAGAGTGATTTTCTTTTGACTTCTTTGTTGATGTTTTTAACGTGACAGCATCACTCAAATGGCCACCCCCAGGGGTCAGACGCCTTTTTCCAGGCACCTCTCTGGGGATGATCTTTTTTCTGGCTCTTCTATTCAACTTATCAGGGACGGATGACCCTACCAAGAGGAAATATCATAAATAATTCAAGTATAGCTCAAGGATCAGTGGAGCGTGAAAGCAATTCCATTACTTCTATGACGTAGTTGTTGGGAGTCACTCGCATGACATCATATAAATAAATATTTGTTAATGTAATTGATTATTTTTAAGCATATATTAATCCACAAAATAATGTTCTTTTAAAATTTAAACGGTATCTTCCCCGTGTTTTCGATTTTTTGGTATCCAATCACATTCGACCTCACATGCCTGGGTAAAGAGAAGGGAGATCTAATTAACACAGTGGGTTAAAACATATTTACAATCCAATGGCAAGGAAATGTGGTTAATCGGTGAAGATATCGGGATTGGTGTGGCAAACTAAGAGTGGAAGGTAAATGTTTTGTCACTATCAACCGCGACTTGATCCTCCTGGCCTCCCTCTCTCCACTATTTACTTTTTCCCCCCTCCATCTTCTTCTTGAAACCACTTCTTTCCCATTTACAGCAAAAGACTTGCCGTTGTCGTATCAGAGCCCTTCCCGTTCCTCCTCAGCCTCACTACTCTAATCTCCAGGAATAGACGATGCCCTTGCTAATAATAATGTTCAAGTCATCTTCTAGAGTGGAACTGGACGCTGTTTGAATTGGAGTTGATGTCAAAGAAATGGTACCTATACAACCCTCGCTACGGCCTTTCCTAATGGCGATTCCCAGGAAAGTTGCATTAAATCTTAAGCTAGCCTAATAGTTAGTCGCGTTGTTTTGCTAAACGAGTGGGTAGTTCCCCTGCCTATGTTGCAAATTCATCCAATCACGCCATTGAAGGTTTCTAATGTAATTCAAATGAACAGAAACAAATGCCCGTATGAGTTATGCAGCTTGATAGAGATTAGAATGTAGTCTCTTGCGACGTCTCGAGATGCTTGACCGCCAACGGCGAGGCGTCTAACGAATAATAACAGGAGGGGCGTAATCATTCAGCATCATCAACTATTTCAAGACAAATAATGTGTAAAATTAGTAAAGAAAACCCAAGGCAAATTTGAACCCTTAAAATTGTAAATTTGCAATCATGCAAATCATCACTCGTAATTTCTTACAAAATGAGTAAAACGCCGTTATTTTTGCTTTTTTGCCTCATAAACATAATCACTCATAGTTTCACTTTTGTTTGAATGTGATGAATGAGACTTTATGAAAAGGTGAAATACCACTTCATACTCATGAAGGATTTAACTAATTTACTGTGCTACTAATTTTCCTATTTCTACGATATAAATTTAGTTAGATTTAGTATTTGTTAAGTTTTTTTTCAACCCGGTGATGAAGTTGATCTTGAAATTTTTTTAAATAGGTTAAGATGCCTTAATGATGCCGCAGTGAAGTTAATGCAAAACTTCTTTTAATAGGGTTCACTAGAAAGTGATTTCATTCATGAAAGAGAGAATGTTCGAGGCAAAAATTTCTTGCCATAAGCTAAAAGTAAATATATTTCGTACACTGACTCCAGACGAAATAAACATAGAAATGGAGATTACAAAATTGAGATTCGATATCTTGAATGATTGCCCTTGTCAAGCCTTCGGATTTTTTCTAACTATAATTATACATTTTATCGTATTACGAATAGGCGTAAAAGTAGAGAACAAATGGCTGAAATCTATATTTACTTCTCCTTTTCACGCGAAGTACATGGTAACATGGAATTAATGGCCTCCGTTTGGCAGCGAAATCTCATTTTATCGATGCTTGCCAACAACCTTTTGATTGGGTGTGATGATTTTCATTAGGGTTTTATTATGGTCCAAGTCTCACATCTCTCACTCGTCAAGACAGTGGGACAACGAGCTCCAAGTACCTGTCCCTGATGCAATGACTTTGGTTCTAAAAGGTTGGCACGTGGGTGGGTTGCGATGTTCTTGATCTAACCCCTCCAACCGGTGCACACTAGATATTCGTTTTCCCTGCAGCATCGCGAGGAAGCATCAACTTAAAATCTGGGCACCCCGCCACGTCCGCGAATACTTCCCGTGATCCTTCGGTCGGGAGTCACCCACTCGGTCACGCCCCTGCCCTCCACGGCCTCCTTTAGAGATCTAATCTCTCTCTGCCTGCCCGCGTTACCACTCTCGTCCCCCTCCGAAGCGAACACACTTCGCGATCTCTTCCACCACCGCTTGCTTCGTCATTGTCTGCCCCTCTCTGAACGTTTCCCCTAAAACAACGCGATATCCTTCTACTTCCACCCTTTGTAGAGAGAAGGATAAAGTAAGAAGGGAGATTTTTTCCATCCACATTTCATACATGATACCCTGAAATTCATCGCTAGGGTGTCTGGCCTGGGTGATTACACACTAGACTACTTTTGACGCAAAATACTTTTCTCCCCTAGCGCGATAGGACAACGTTCTTCTCCTCCCTTATCGTTCGTTGGAAAAAATGACTTTTCAAATCGATCTTTTTTGCAACTAATATCTCTAATTTTATTGACATTACCTTGCTTACCGCAGTATAATGAAGCTTATAATGCATATATCAATATCATTGCCAAAGAGATAACCCTTCAATTTATTCTAGAAATTACATTTTTAATTCGAAACGCGCTCCGTGGGTGGTTCCCTGTCAATCGGCTTCCTTGACTCTGCATTAACCTTAGCAATGTGGATTTTTTCATTATTCCAAGGAATGGTCAAATGAAACTCGAACTCCGACGCAACATCATCTAATATTGCAATACGACACTGAATCCATGATCATTTGATAACGTATATAAATTTTGCAGTTGTGAAATACTAAATTTGCCGTTTGTTATACCAATCAATGGAAAATAGAGGGCATCAGTGAACTTTGAAAACGGCCCTTACTTTTTGAATATGGCTCAAATTATAAAATTCAATTTCAAAAGCTTATTAGAATTTAAAATTTGGTGTAAAAGATCTTAAAAATACAACTAAAAACATCGTCATAATATATATTCGCTCACTTATCATATTGCAGATAGCGATTTTTTCCGAAAGTTTCTTCATCTACAAATAAGACAAGCCTAATACAATTGGTGAAAAAGTATTCATCGAAGTTAATTCATTTCTCTGAAGTTTTTTTGTGAATGTGAAGGCAACGTTGTAGAAAGTGTTTTTTGTTACTTCAAGGGTTATATTAATAGGAGTCTCCATACCAATTTTTCCATTCTCAAGACCACCTAGTTCAAAACTCGACGGGCAATTTCGAAACTATTCACCAAGCATGAAAACAGTGTACTAGTGGTTGCAATCTTCTTATTTTGAATTAGTCAGTAATTTGTTGAAAATAATGCAAAATTATTTGAAATTTCTGTGAAAAACTTCTGAATATATTAGCCAAATTTTCTTTGGAACAAATAGTCAAGTAGCCGACACGAGTTAATCACATATTTTACATGTATTCAACTAATAACCCATAGAGTATTACCGACATGGGTATAGACAGACAATGTAAAAGAGACCAATATTTGTCTGTAACTAATATTCATCAGAAGATTTTCATCAAAATATTGTTGCACAACACCACGCACTTCAAGTGATAATAAGCGATATAAAATTACTTAACGGAAGAATTGAAAAACAGCTCTGAAATAAGAATCCCTAGCTCCAGAATAAATCTCCGCTAGAATACTGACGGAAATTGTGGAAGGTATCTTATCTTGTTTACAAACAGTTTTTAACAAGTCTATAAAAGAGTCAATTCCTCATCACGCCTGGAAACTAACGCACATAAACTCGTCTACTAAGATGGAGATAGGAAAGACTCCAGTAGTTACAGAACGAGAGTCTGTACTTTTGTTATCATGTCATCGCTTTAATTGACGTTTGGAATATCTTCTGCAGCGAGGGAGGTTTTAGACATTGTAAATAGTGTATAACAAAAATTAATTTTTTTATAAATCTGAGGATGGGAATAACCAAGTGGATGCTCTGACTTCTCATTTAGGGTAAGCCTTTAAAAGTTCCCTCAGAATGAAAGAAGGCACTTGGCTTTCCCACTTTTGGTAGTTTTGTTTCCCTCCCATGGACTAATACCTTGACGTGGTGGAACGGCTTGTGCGTTCCGATGAACCCTAGAGCTGTGCTTGCGGGAATGATAATAATTGCTTCTGGTAAGGCCACCCATAGAACAAAGGTTAGGAGCCAGACGAAAGGTAGTCCACGCAGCGTCTGTTCCTCAGTGAGGCGGCTACAAAGGCGTCTGACCCCAGTGGGGCGGCCATTAAGTGATGGTGTCACGTTAAAAACAACATTGAGGAAGGGAACGGGAGAAACTCAATTTTTATTCCTAAGATTACTATGATGGCCACAATAGAGAATATGAGTCCTGGCAATTGCAGGACTCGGCCCAAGCGACCCGGTGTCATGCCCAGCAGCGGGGGAGGCAAGGCTTCGGCAGTCGTCATGCCGCGAAACCCTTACAGGGGAAAATCGACACCAACAGGGCCGAAGGCGCAGAAGAAGAACACGAAATCAGTTAGAAAAGGAACAATACATATTAGGGCAGTGTTGAGGACAGGAAAATTAGAGAATATTAAGCGAGAGATGGAATAAGGAAATATAGATATTTTACGCCTATGCATGGTAAGGTAGAAAGATGTCGGGGATCACTGGAGTGATAAATATAGAATAATATACAGAAGCAGGGACGGAAGCCAATGTGAGGTTGCCGTAAAATTAATGAAGAGGTACGAAAACGTGTAGTCAACATAGACCAAGCAATGGATACAATATTAATAGTAGAGATTAAAGCGGAACCGACGAACTTGGCCATTTTTCAGGTATACATGGCACCGAGCAATCACAAGGAGTAAGAAGTCGATAAGATGTACGATGATTTAGAGGTTAAAATTGCGTGTGTTGCTGCAGGGAAACATTTGGTAGTGATGGGGTATTGGAATGCGACGGTAGGCGAAGGAAGAGATGGTGATGAGGTTATGGCTTACGGCTTAGGCACGAGCAATAAACGCGGGGGGAAAGCAATTGAAATTTGCAAGAAATAGGGGTTAGTCATCACCAAAACATGGTTTAGACACCGGAAAAGGCGTAGGTATACATGGGAAATACCAGGCGACTCAGGAAGTTATCAGTCAGATTCTATTCTGGTGAGGCACAGGCTTACGATCAGTGTGATATATTTGCACGGCTTTCCGGGAACGGATGCATTCTCTGACCCCAGTTTAGTTGTTATGAAATAAACGTATATATATAGGATAATACAGGAGCAGCTGGTAAGAAAATAGAATGTAAAAACAGTAAAGAGATTAACAAGGAAGGAGTATCAGCAGGCTGAAGAGAAAAGTTTGGATGACGGTAAAGAGCTGAGTGCTGTCGAAGAAATACGGGAATGTATCAAGAAAGGGATATTGGAAGCCGCTAAAGACACTATAGGAACCGTTAACGGGAAAAGGATAAGGAAACCATGGGTAACGGATGAGATGATTGCAAAAATGGATGAGAGAAGAAGATGGAAAAATGTAAAAACAGAGTTAGGCAAAATGAAGTACAAAGAGTTAAACAATAAATTGAGAAGGGCCACAAATAAAGCAAAAGAAGAATGGTAGAAAACGAAGTGCGAAGATATGGAAATTTGACAGAGGAAGAATGAAATTGATGCGCTAAACGGTTATTTTAAATTACTATCGGGAAGTAAGAAGGCAAGATCTGTGCTTAAGAGAGATGAAACCAAACAAGGCCGTGGGGGTTGACAACATCCCTGTGGAACTACTGAAATGTTTTGGAAAATGTGGGAAGAAGACACTATATGGATTGATTCGTAGTATCTATGAGGAAAAAACCTAGACGGAAAATTTTGTGAGATTAGTGTTTGTTCCTGTTCCGAAAAAGATAAAGGTTACATCTTGAAAGGATTACAGAACAATAAGTTTGATATCACACTCAGCTAAAGTTATTCTTAGGATCATCAACAAAAGGTTAGAGAGTAAGGCAAATGATTACTTAGGTGAGAATCAGTTTGGGTTCAGGAAAGAAGAGGTACGCGTGATGCCATTGCAGTAATGTGATCACTAATCGACAGGAATATATAATACAATCAGGACGTTTTTGCCTGCTTCGTAGATTGATAAAGTGAATTGGGAAAAAATAATGCGTGTATTGCAGAAAAAAGGAATGGATTGGAAGTACAGGAGACCGATCCGCAACCTGTACATGTGTCAGACTGCTCAGGTGCGAATGGGGAAGGGAGAGTCCGGTTGGGCAGTGTTAGAAAGAGGTGTAAGGCAGGGTTGCCCATTGTCACCGGTGCTGTTCAACGTATATGTGGAGGAAATGACTAGAGACGCATGGGAAGAACTGGAGGTAGGAATGAAAGTCGGCGGGGAATTCGTAAAATCGGTTAGGTTTACTGATAACCAAGTATTAGTTGCTCAGTCGGCCAAGGGGTTGCAAGCACTGCTGAGTGAATTGGAGGTTCAGTGCGATAAATGTGGGATGAGAATCAATATTAATAAAACAAAGGTTATGCGATTTTCCAAAAAGAAAAAGGCTAATCTAAATATTAAAATAGGCGGAGAAAAAATAGAGCAGGTAGAACAGTGTACATATCTCGGAAGTGTTTTGGACCAATACGGGCAAAGTAGTAGGGACGTAAGGAGAAGAATTGCGCTAGGCAAGGAGGCTTTCTCAAGGAGGAGGGAGTTAATGACGGGGACGTGGAGTAGGGAGGTAAAGGTAATCTCGGCCTTTTGGAGTTCATATTTGCAATACATAGTTTTCAGGTACATTATAATTTTAGGATCATATATTTTAGGTCAAAATGAACATAAAATAGGGAAAACGGCAATATCTTACTTTTGAACTTTCTCTCGTTTAAGATGAAACAGAACGAATTGGTTTCCTAAGCCAAGATTCAATATAATCCCTGGTTATATTTCTATTGACCTATGATTCTAGATTTAAACTCCCTATCAAGTTGTATGACTTAGTTATCCTTACCATTGATAACCATCGATCATCGTTCAGGGCCAAACAATTGAAAGTGTTTCTTTTTCCAGAATATCGCACGCAAAACTACAGTTATGTGTCGAAAGCAAAGCTAAAAGATATAATTAAAATCTAGTGAAATTATCTATTAACTCAAATGCCCTAGATATCTATGAAATCTCAATCGTATTTGTTTATTAACCACTAATATTATTTTACCATGTCCCCTTATAATTGTTACATGCCTTTTACATCACGCTTAATGTCCTAAAGTTTGAAATAGGTTCATTAATAAACCTTTGGAAAAAGGTTTGTAATTTTTAATCATCCTCTAAGTTCAGACTTATCTCTCATTTTTGTTGTCTTTCTAAAACACTCAATAGGATTGTTTTTTTCCTAGTCCTCGAATCATATTTTCCACTAGTAAATATGATTCTATTCAGCCAGAATTCCGGGTTGTATTCACGTGTTTATATATTTCTACTGATAGTTTGTTCCGCCATGTCATTAGCAAATCGTTGGCGCCAATTATGGACTATTGACCTTTGATTTCGTCATTTACTCATTGAATTCAACAGATTCAGGGGAAATGTAGACGCAGTTCGTCGTAATGACGAAATAAAATTGTACTTTTTCACATATTTATTTGTAGCGTACGTAGAACACGTTTCAGTTCATCGAACCAATTCATTCATTCCATCGTTCACTGTCTTGTACCTTAAAATAGTTCGATGAACTGAAACGCGTTGTACGTTACAAATAAATCTGTGGAAAAGTGGAAATTTTGTTTTTCTCATATTTACTCATTGCTTTTACGTACACTGAAATATCTTAATATCCTCGATATATCCCATAAGGGGGTAATATGTAAATTTATATCTATTCCTCTCATGAGGATATCCCATACACCTTGTGTCTGTGGCTTTAATCAAGTACGTGACAGAATGGAAAGTTTTATGGAGTAAATACCTACAGTATGATGTCTATAAATTCAAACAATTCGCAAGTTGAGGGCTCATAAGTGTAGTAAGTGCAATCAGTCCAGATTGCGGCTAAGTCTCGCTGGTTCCTTACCGGACCTATCTACCAGCCTTCACAACTCCCATCTGCCTCACCTACTCCTTTAACTTTCACACTTTGTCAACCTCCCTCTCTCGTTCCTTAACCGCCAGTCCCCCTCCCCCGTAATCACTCCATTCCAACCCCTGCTTCAATGGTCCGACTCCCCTCAAGGGCCTACCGCCCTAATTATCATAATAACCCGCGGCGGTTGTTAACCATTTGCTCCCCTTCCTCTCCAAACCTTCCGAGGAAGAGCTGTACGGGATGAGTCGGATCCATATCAGCGTATACAGTTTCACCTCCGTAACGGAGGATAGTGCTCGATCACTCGGCTAAATCTGCATGTTACCCCATTAACCGTTGCCCGTTGGCTCGGCACCCAGTGTCAAGACGGCACGCATCCAGTAAGGCCGTCAGTAGTAATTCAGCAATTCCACTTAACTATGAAAGAGAAGACGGATATAACAGTCGTCGGCGATGCCCGGCTTCAATCCTCCGCGCTCAACTCGCCAAGAAAGGATAATTTGGTTAAAATGTTGCTGAGAATATCTAAAAATATCTCATGTGAATCCTATGAATTAGTATTTCAAACTCCTATTAAACTCTATCGTTGGTTAAATCATTGAATCGATATTGAAAAACCTGACGATTTTATATGATTGTCTGTATTTAATTGATTATGAGGAAGACATTAACTTTGGATTACAGAATAATTGTTGTTCTCCCATTGCATTTTTTAATATTCATGCTAAATTATTAGTTTTCTTAATCGCTAGTAGACAGTTAATCGTGTCAAAAGAGGCACTTTTTATGTTCATCTACATCTACATAATACCCCGCAAGCCGCCGTAAGGGCGTGTGGCGGAGGGTGTTAGGTCACCACCCAAAAAAAGGAAAAAAGAAAAACTGCATTCAAAACTAAACTGCAACAAACAAAAATACATACAAACCTAAATCCACAGTAGTGCGTATATGCATAGAAACATCCTATCATTTTACACGCATGCAAATACAAATCTACCTCCCTTCACTCCACAAGTATGCAAGTACATATGCTTAATTATAATAAATAATTGTATCTTAGGATGCTGCAAGAAATTTATCCGAGAACGTACAAGATAGATTTAAGTAAGTAGCAAGATGAAATACCTCCACCACAAGAACGTGCAACATAAAACGCTCTCCTACTCAAGGTGAGGAATTTGGCCCAGTCGTCGCAGGTAGAAGGAAGGCTCCCCCACAGAGAGAGACAAGGGATGGAAGGGGAAATTGAGAGTACCAAAAGCAGAGCAAACAATACTATAAACTACTAAATACTACATTACTTAAAATGTTAATCCCATGTTGCATTTCTTTAAGCGTTATAGCAATATTTTCGTATTTATCCTCTCGTCGGACTTCTCGTCTCTCATCATGTTCATCTTTCAAGTACTAGAAGTAATCTTTATTGACAATTACTAGATAATTTTCTCTATAGGTTAACTACACCATTCTAAATGTGTAAATCCTCTCATATCCCCAACAATTTCTTAGGTTTTTTTTCAAGTTGATTGCATCCATTAGCTCGTAGAGTAAATCCGTACCACCCTTTATAGGTACGGTATATAGGTGGCAGGTGACCGTAAATTTTAAATCAAATATTCTTTTCAGAACGTAAATTAAGTTAGGAAAGTGAAGAATTATTGAGTTAAATATATAATTTCCAATCAATTTAGCCTTTTAATGACATAACGCTCTTAAGCTCAACTTTTCTTCAGCAAATTGTGCTCATAAGTGTTTTTGTGTTAATATTTATTTCTTGTGAAATAGAACTTGTTGGAATTATACCTTGCAAAATTGGAAACTATTCTACATTTTGAGCACATTCATTTCACTTTGATAAAGTTTTCCCCTCTTCAAAATAAACCTCTCCCTGCTTTAAAAGTTCTCCTTTCATTCGGTTGATTGGGCAGAGTTGCTTGAGAAATGCGGCCGTTGTTAATCAAACACAATTTTATTCCAAAAGAGTAAAGAGATAAAGCATTTTCCCATATCATTAGCGCGAGATGCAGCAAACTGAGTAAAATCCTCCGTTGAAATGTTGTTCTTCGGCAGTGTGTTGGTATTCTAATTCTACCCTGGCGGTATGAATTGCAGGGGAAGTTGATTATTCTTTTTTTTTTCCACGGAATAACTCTCTTGAATGTAGTCGTTCGTAATTTGCGCCCCCGTTGGTAGGCTTTGAGTTTCAAATACTTCCGTGCTGCGTCATTGTGTTTGTAAAGGTTAAGTTAACCATTTTCTATTCATCAGCGTGAAATTCCATGAATTTTCATAAGCATAAAATGTTGCGCGTGATCTTTAGTCGAATTTTTGATTCACATATTGTTCTCTCTTTATTTCTTTTAACATAAAGTTCAATTTCTATTATGGGACTACGTCCTTCCAAGTACCGCATGAATGAAGACTGCACGGCACTATCCATAATTACTGTGTGCTCCTCTACAAAGTAAATCCCACATTGCATATATGGTGCACTGTCTGGTGAAGTACTCTCTCATCAGTTTTATTGGTTCACATAATTAATTCTCCCTTGTAGCAGGATTAAGAATTACTATTATAGACTTTTAAAATCTTTTGATTTCGAATCAAAATTTGAACCTTGATAGGAACGCGGATGCGGACGGAGGGAGACGAGGTACAGGTTTCACAGGGCTGTCACATTGATGTTTCGTCTATGTACCCAGGTCTCAACTCGAGGTGATTTCTTTCCTATTTGATTGTTCGAATGAAAAACGATACTTGTACAATGCCCTCATACCCTTTAATACAATAGCTGGCAGTAACAACTTTAATTTCCGAGGTTTATAGCTAAGTCTTCAGGTTGAAAGCTCAACTTTTATCAACATAATATTTTAAATGTTGGTGTCAATTTAAATTTGTGTCTTCTCTTTTTCCATGAATTTCTTAGTTTGTAAATCTAAAATAAATTGCATGCTGAAATCCATTTGAGCAATCAGGTGGACTCATTTCAGGTCTTGCTTTAAAATTCGGAGACAAGTGGAAGTCATACTGAAATTGACAAATCTACCCGTGAAGGAATCCAATAATTGAAGTACCCTGACGAACATGTTGCTTTTGGCCGAGTTTCAAAATGAGTTTAAACGTTTCAAAGTTTAAGTTTGAATATATTTTCAATGTGAATGTTAGAAACATCTGACGCCGAAACCAGGAATTTCGTTAGGTAATGAAAACGTTTGTTTTCCTTTCAATTTTCGATGCCAAAATTCTAAATTTTATAGACCAAGATATTAAGAAGGCATTGTATTTCCGAAAGTCGAAGTAGCATCGCGAAGAGTAGGTGCTTCTGAATCAGGTTGTTAATGAGACTTTATAATCTTCATTGTTTTTCCGCACTCTTGCTTATCTCAGCTTGAATGTTGGGTTGGACCTATTTAGGTTGTCTTTAATGATGAATTTACTTTACCGTTAGATTTAAATCGTCTCCGTGAAAATCCATGATTTGCATGACACATGACGTAGGGGTTCCACAGCTTTTGGTGAACAAATGAAATTCATTTAATGGGTTACAGATATTTTTTCGAGAATTTTCCCAAAAAAAGGTACTTAGGTTATTCCCAAGGATTCATTAACGGTAGCATAAAATTACGAACTCTCTGTCGATACAGTTTTCAAGTGGAGGCCTCCAGGATGTTTTGTTTCACAGGAAATCAGCCGGAGGCAATGAATAATCGCATTCTCTCGGAGAACTTCCTTTTGAATATACCGCGCGGTACTTTCAAACTCTCCCAATTTAAAAATTTCCGGCTACACCGTCTCGGGCGGAATTTCATCTTGAACGCCAATTACCCCTGCCTCTCCCCATGACCTTTAACTCCATCGCCGCTTCAACCTTTTCATCTTCACCTCCTCCTCCTTCCCTTACTTCCATCGGGCGGGAAGCCAGTCACTCGTGAGGTGGAGACGAGTCCAGTTTCCGTTTTCAACGCGAAAGGAATAGCCATAATTACCCCTTTCCCAGAGCTTCACTGCCACTTCCCCTAACTCAATTCGCTGCAACAACGACTCATCCCCGTTTCCCTCTCGTACCTTTTTACCTTTTTTTTATCCTTCTATCTCATTTTATTAACCATCCGCTTCCCTCTCTCTGCACCCAGGACGATGCCCTATTTTAATCGTGCCTCGTGAATTGCTCAGAAGACGTTGCGCGGATCGTTGCTCCCATTACGCCAACACCCAATTGCTCACTCGACTTTTTACACCATTTTATCGTTCCAGTGAATTTCTAATTGTGAAATGAATCGGCATCTACATGAAATATTCGATGCTCACGGCAGTTGAATTATTATGTTAAGCATATTTTTTCTCCATAATTTCACCAAGACATTAATTATGAACTACAAAAATTTAGAATAAATAACTTAAACTTAACACCGAAATATAATTTAGCTATTCATAAAAAGTATTATCGCATTCATTTCGAGATAATATGCGAGGCAACGTCACGTGAGAATTTAAATACATCTCAAAAACGTAATTGTTTTCGTAAAAACAGAATTTGTTTGTGGAAAAAATAACTCAAGTGAGAAATTTCCCAAAGATTACGTGACTGCACACCACTTTTAGAAGCATTCTCGTGAAACACAACTACATGGTCATTTCGGAAAAAGGCTCTCTTATTTCACATCCTAAGGTTTATGACCTTTAAATACTCTTGGAATATATTAAGATGGACGAGGCTGAAGATGAGACCATTGAGGAGACTGGCAAACAAAGTGTTACCTGAATTTCTGCTGAGATATTTACCCTTAATTTTGGTAGGTTTCATCAAAAAAAGAGGAAATGTTTTTATAGCATAAGCGCAGGCAATTAATTTCATACCATGTTCCAGACGCCATATTTTTTCAATTAGGCAACTCCAATTCAAAGAAACTCCATCTTTCTTGCACATCACCTATAATATGTGTGTCCTATTTTCTCTTAGTCAAAATAATATTGTTTTCCCTCATTTTGCTCGACCTCTATAACTGTACCCAAGCGACCAAAGCATGGTGGAGTGCGAGTAATTTGCGAGACCTCGGCGCTGAGATATGCGGCTTTGAATTTATTTAGTGAGTTTAACCTAGCATTGGATCGTCTTTCTCCCAATTATTTCAAACCCAACTCCGGAAGCATTTCTGCGACGCTTTTCGTATTATCATAACATTTTGAACAAATCGGGCTTCCGTGCCTTGAACCTTCTCAGTTTACCAAATGAGCCTTTTTTCAGGCGGATCCCGTACACAACATGCATATTCTAAATTAGGCCTTACCAGAGCGTGTTAGCACCGTCCCTTGACCTTGTAGTAACTTCAGCCAACAATGAGCATAATATATCCCTATTTTTTTATACTTCCTTGCAGATTTTACGTATGTGTATGACTCAAGTTAATTCCTTAGAGATTGTAACACCAAGGTATTTTATCGTATCAACTACTTCTAGGTCAACTCCAGCTAGCTTGTAAAGAAATCCCGTTGGCTTTTTAAAGAAATTCACCACCAAACTTTTGTTAAGGTATAATGACAATCCCCTTTTAATGCAATATTCGCATCATTTATTAATTCAGTATCCCGCATTATGCTTTATTAGTGAAGTTGCCTCAGCGAAACGGTTAATTTTGCGATTAATACGGAAGCCAGCCGACCCGAATTTCAAGTTTTTGCTTGTACTAATTCCTATAAAATCCACGGATATACTTGAATGCCCTATGTCGAATATTTTTAATTCACGAATTCGCTTCACCTACATGGTATCTTAAAATACTATTTATATACATCCAGGTAAATATGCTGAAAACTTTGTTCTTTCTAATAGGAATGCCGAACTGAACGCGTTTATGAGTTATAATATTATTTTGACTCATGGAAAATGTAAGAGCTATCCGAGGTTTAGGAACTTTAATCAATGATACCTTTCACGAATTCAACATGTTTCATCCCACGTAGTCTTATTATTAACTTTACGATTGTCTCAATAACCTTTCAAATATCAAGAATAATTACCCAGGTGATTTTTTATTGTATTGAACTCCTCCAACTAATTAGAAGAGTGAGAAAAGCTAATTAACTATTTCTTTCAATTAAAAAATATGAAGTAAACTATAGTAAGAAATTAAATTTGTAATAAATAAATTTTAGGTGTCGTGGTTAAAGCGTGGACATAAGGTCTTAAGGTGAAACAACTTGATGAAATATACAACATTTTCTATTTATTATTTTAAACCAATTTAAGGCTAAGGAACAATGCATCATCAAGTTGTATATTCATTTATTCAGCTCATAATTCTTGAAATTTAGTCAATAAATTCCAAGGAACAGCGGGAGATGCCCCAATAGTAACTTTTAACGGAGTCATCCGCTATGTGTGCGTTACAATGCAATGATTTCATAGCGTAAATATCATTCGTCTTCACTGGGATTCGAACCCGGATCACTCGATGTCCGGCCGAGTGATTTAGCCAGTAAAGCTACCGAGGCGTCCTCTTTATCACGTACATACAATGTCCTGTGAAATTTTATGTACGATACTTCGTCACAACATCTTGTTCCTTCAAAGCCCCTAAAATCTCAGAGTTTAAGAGGACGCCTCGGTAGCTTAACTGGCTAAAGCACTCGGCCGAACATCGAGGGATCCAGATTCGAATGCCAGTCAAGGCGAATGATTATTACGCTGTAAAATTGTTGCATTGTAATTAAGCCAATACAAATTGATGAGAAACATCGCAAATGAGTGGTATACTTATATTCGTAAGCTAGTGGAAATATTTTATACACTGTTCAAATTTTAATTAAAAAAGAAGGTTAGCATATATTCAATAGATTCAGGCGAGATGTAGATCATAATTTCGAGAAAAACAAAATTTGCATTTTTCCACCGATTTTTTTTAAATATTGATTTTTATTTAAACATTTGGTAACAATATTTGCACTATAGCCATTTGACACTGCCATTAATTTTATAGTGCCCAACTCATTGACGAAAACTCTGTGGAAAAGTGCAAATTTTGTTTTTCCCATTAGAAGTTTAGCATTAAATTTGAATCTATCAAAAAGCACGTTTGAAGAAAAAATCAATGAAATAAATATTGCTTTGTAACAGTATTGTTACCAAGTTTTAAATATCGAAGGTTTATGCCCAGTCTTATCCATATGTCGTAAATGGCACTTATGATAATAAGGTTATCTTTGCAATTTAACTGTATCGTGGTGTAAGCTGTTAACGGGTCCAAAGTGGTAACGCATCCTACAATGGACGGCGCACTGCATTTCAGGTTTATCCCACAAAAAAACAAGAAATGAAGTAATTAGCCTTGAATTTCGTACCATTGCGTTTTGAAGTCGAGGCCCGCTAGCCATGCGTTGCTCCCGTTCGAATCTAGTTATATCGCTCGGAAGCATCACGATGCAAGGGAGTCACGCCAATTTGGGGGAGTTGTAATTTTGGCGAGAGAATCCCCGCGAATCCTCTTACCCATCATTTCCTACCCTGGTTATTTAATGTCGCCCTAGGCCCCTGGGGATCCGAGTCCCGTTTGGCATAGGTGTTATTTAATCGCACTGCACTGGGCCACAGTCATTGGATCCCGTGGCTCGGTCCGCCAGAGGGCGCGCGGCGGTAGACAGGTTTTCTCTCCCCCGGGCCCAGGATTCCCCCCCTCCCCGGTCTGGGGAGAGGGGATGATTGTCTCCTGGTAATTAGATCGAAGTTGCCCCACCCCATTAAGCCATTAACTAGCAAGCGGGGGTGAGGACGGAGGGGGGAGGGGGGATTTGTGTGGTGCGTGCTGGGGAGGTGGGAGCGCAGGGGCCCTTATCGTCTCCTAATCAGTTTCTCCTTTCGGAGGGGAGAGAGAGAAGAGGGATGGGGGAAGTGATCTTCTTCTTCCCCTTTTGCCTCGACCTCTCGCTTCCGAGGACGCCCAGAAGGAAGCTTTACATCTTTAGGGGGGGGATAGGATCAAAGGACCCCAAAAACCTTTGCCCCGCCCTTCCTTTTAAGCCCTCCGCTCCGTACGGGCACATGGAAAATCACCTTAACCCTCCTGGCTTAAGTCATCGCACGTAAAAATTCTCCTTTCGGTCAAGCGGGCCGCCTTAGTTAAGGAGGAAGCGGACCTCTCCCCGTCTCTTTCCCCGCCCGCTCCTCTTCTCTCGCCATACATCGCTACACCCTTTATGCTCTCATCAACCCTCTGGCCTACACTCTCTCTCTCTCTCCCCCGCACGGCCCTGCCAGCCTGGAGCACTAAATTCGCCTCTCTTCCTGCCCCAATGGTCGAGAAAGAGAGACGTGGGCTTTTGATGTTTCATGTACGGGCCCCTCCACCCACTTCACTTGCTCCGCGTCACGTTTATTTGCACCCTTCCAAAGGTGGAGTTACGGGTTTGCCCTTAACAACCGTCCCATTTCCCAACCCTCCCCTCCCTCAACTATCTCCCTGCTCATTTTCGACTGTTGGCTTTCACCCTTGACTGTTAAGGCGAGACCTTGCTCCGTTCTCTTTGCCCGTCTCCTCGCACGCCACACCCCTCGTCGGTCCCGCTCCCTCAAAAACTTCCGTCCGCGCATTCCTCTTTCATTTCTGTCCGACGGCGTGTATGTCCACCGTTCGCCCTTCGCTCCGCCCTTCCTCCCGCCACTCCCGGCGAAGGACGTGCCAGGGTCTCTGCAACAAAGTTTCTGGAGAAACGTTTCGAGAAGCTGCAGGTGCGGTATTTACAAGTTTTAACCTGCCGCCGTCCATGAATGTCCAAACACACGAAACCCTTAAGAAAATTACCACCAGGATGCATTCTGCCCTAAACGCATCACCGCACTTGTGTCGAAATGACTGTCTGCTCGGTGGAACATCTCTGTGTGCTGGAATGTTTTGAAGCCAAATGTGGTTGCTCAGTGTAGTGATGTTTTCATCGAGCCGACGAGCTTGGCTTCAGCGATTTTGCTACCAAGATGGTGTCTTTGTTTTGGAAAACGGCGGATGTTATTTAGCATTAGCAAATATATTGGAATTTCACTCCTCTTCCTGTTAGTGTGTTTGTTATTCCTTGCCTGTGATTTTATGTTTCTACTTTGATGAGATTAATTGCATTGCGTTTCCAGAAATTTTCAATTTTCAGTATAACAAAATCGGAGAAACGATTTTGGCGGACCAGATACGAGTGGAGTGGAGTGATAACAAAATTGAGAATAAATTCTCTAACATAAATTATGGGACCTATTTAAGAAATAAATCTGTTAGGAGATTTTTTATATCGTTATTTACACTTATCCTTTTCGCTAAATAACAGAAGGAATCGGGAAAGGTGATGCTATTTAATTATTTTTCTAATTAATATCAAAGCGTACGATCAAATTAATTTTGATGCCCAGTTTTTCATTTCTCAATCATGAGTTTCAAAGTTTGGAGATATTATGTAAATGTAACTGAATATCTACTTCTAATGCTTTTATTTATTTTCCATCGAATAGGTATTACGCAATTCAATATTATTATCCAAATCAGGTGGTATTCTGAAAATCACTAGGAGTGTTACTTGAAGTTTAAAAATTATGTTTAGCATTACTGCCAATGATGAGGGTTCATGAAGGAATTCCACAAAGTTAAGCCTGAAATTGTTGTTCCTAAATGTCAACATTAAGGTCTCTCAATTTCTTTGTAATTTTATAACTACTTAAATCGTAGGTTCAAAAGTTACTAATCCTCTCATCTTTCATGACCGAAAGATAGTTTTGTGAAAAATGATTAGAAATTTCAAATCTAGTGCAAAATCTCAAAGTTATCTATCATTTGTATTTCTTAAAAAAGTTCACTTATTTGCAAATTTAAATCGCGCGTTGATCTTGTTGATTAACTCGGGCAGCTGATTATATATTCATAGTTCATAATAACGTTTTACAATTGCGGTAGTCAGATTTGGTATGCTGATAAAGGCTAGAGGCTTGATTTTTATTTTAATATAAAATTAATTTACTTAAATTTATTTAATGAATTATTACATTTTAATCAAATGGTATAGTAAGATATACTATGTAATTGTAACCGAACCAATGTTCAAAATTAATCCCCTTCAATTTAGATTTCAAGGAGCGAAAAATCACAATAAATCCACAAATATGTTATAAAAATCCATTTTTTTTAAATAAAATAAATTTAAGGATAAATATTGTTCCATAGACTGAAAGAAGGAAGCTTGATTGATTTAAGAAATATTGGGAAACCTGGTTGAGTTGGGAATTTGAATTTTTTTCTTACAGTGCCACTTCAGCCAGTATTAAAATACAACTTGTCTAACTATAGGGATAACAATATTCAGTTATTTATTCTGCCATCTTTTCAAAGAATTTATCTTTTGGCTAATATATGTTATCATTCACGCGGGAAATTGGAATTTGATAATTATTATTTGTTGTTTAAGGTAAAATGCCTGCTTATATTTTGGTCCAAATTAACTACAGGAATGAAACGACATTCTCATGGTTTTTACTAGGCCAGATATAATATTTTTAAATTGAGGCTATTTTGTCGCAACACGGCAAATAAATTACGCTGTGAAACGATTTTAATTTATACTGTAGGGGCCACACGTTGAATATTATCTATTATATTGCCTTTTTAAATTGCTTGGATGATAATTTGTAATGAATTTTTGAGATTTATTTATTTATTCAACCACGTGGTCTCAGATATATACTTCAGGGAATTTGTGGACGGAGTTTTGCATGCATGGTCTTCGATGACTGGACTATAACCATGCAGCGTATGTCGTGCTAAGTTTAGAGTTACCTTAGTTATTTCTAGTCCTTTTAGGTGAGTTCAGACTGCGCCTATTACATATTCCATGCATGCCACTGCCCCACAAATACTCCTTTAATATAATCCCTGCTCTTTGACGCATCATGACTATATTCCTTAAGGATATTTACAAATCGGGCATATTTATAGCATGCCTGTTATTATTTCCAAATTATTCTCATCCTTATTACAAAAAATGAATCGCTCATTATAAAAACATATATATTATTAAACGGTTTTACTCAGGAGTATTCGTAATAGCCTTTCTGGAAATAAAAATTACTAAAAAATAATTTAATAAATAATTCAGGCTGATATTTATTTAATTTTTTACTGCCGGTATGTTTTATTCCGGTTAACAGAAAAATATAAATATATTTTATTCTGAATTTATATACGACTAAATACCCGTTGGAATAAAAAAATAGAAATTTAGCTGATTGCATATTCTTGCGATTCTAATTGGAAACTCCTTTATTTATAATGAATCCAAATTATTTTTCTTTTCATCTGTCACATGGAATGTTTAGTTCACTCTCTCGTTGGATACCCTCATGCTTATGACTTTCATAATCTCTTCCATCACCATATTCATCTATTAACCAAATATTTCATATGAATTTATGCCTTTAACCATTTCAGGTTTTCTTTTAGGCTTTTTCCGTCCTAACGTTTTATAAAGAATTTCCTAATGTACTCAACCATTCCAATTTCTCTCACCCACATTCGCGTTGTACCAATTGTTTACTTATTTTGGCGGCCCTTTCTCAAATGGTTAAAAAAAAATTGCATTCAGTTATGAGCGTTGACGCTAGACGTGGTTGACTGAGTTTCATTTTCCATCACGTTTTCAATTTTAGACGAAGGAGATCTTATTAAATTACTCGAGCGCAACGTTGGCATATTATTACTACAATCTATTTATTAGGTTCTGTTTATTTTGATACACTCACCTTTATTTTATTCAGCGATCCTGGTACTGATTAAATACGTAATTATTCGTCGCACACATCTGACCCCACTCGTACACGGATGCACTTTGCTGGGTTGGTCTGCTTTGCGATAATAGGAGGTCAACACAAGGCTCTTACCATAAATCTGCCGACATCCATTTGGTCTATCACCCCAAGATTGAGACCATGGATTAAGAATGATGTTACTTAAAAAATACTTTGGCTCTTGGAAATGTAAATATAATATCTGGTAAAATATTGTCTCTCCTCAGTCCGAATACACTGGTACTGGAACACGCAGCGCTTCATCCACTCTTTTATTCTCCCTCTTTCAAAGAGGCGTGTATCCCTGCTGATTCAATTAATGAACTTCCCTCACACCTTCTTCCGTACACCCGAGTGCGAATGCGTTGCATCCCATGCTATACATCAGATAAAAGCAAGAAGGATATTGGCTTTTTATTCTAATGATTGATAATCAAATTCTAATGGGTAAAACTGTACAGGAAGCCTGAACACTGGTTCTGGAATTCCAACTCTTTTTCCCAAGATTTTCTATCTCTTTGTTAAAAAAAGAAATTATTTGTTCTAAAAAGGTAAATATGTTTTTACATGTTAGTTTTACTTTATGCTGGCGGTTTTGTCGGCCAAATATGATGGAGAAAGGAAAAATTTATCAAAACCCTACCTCCATTGGTTCATTTCTCGTATTTTAGACTGTTGTACGATGTTTAATATATTTTACGAGACATGAATTACCCGATAGATGGATGAAATATTACTCAAATATAACTTTTCAGCTATTTCAGTGTGTAGGTCCCAAGTTCCCATGGCTTCCGACTATGTAGTAAAATGTGTGACACTTTTCCTCAATTTTCCACTGATCAGACGGCGTTTCTTAATCTTTGCACAATAGTTGAATCAATTTCTCCGAGAAAAATCCCAAATACTCTCTCGCTACGACTTCAGTTCCAGCCAATTAGTGTTTTACTGATTGGAACAAAGGCACCATTTGAATGGCGCGTAAACACATATGAAAGGAGAAATTTAGAAATATTAAATAGTGATGGTTTTGGGATCATTCTTTTTAGATTTAATTAAATTTTCTAAACATAATGTTGCGCAGTATTAATTAAATAGCAATAATTGTTAAAACGGAATCATTTCAACAGAAAGTGGACACGGAGCTGGGCTCACTCTTCCTGCGGAAGTAAACGTCAACACCGCTGCTGCAAATGTGAGGGTTGATTGACAATTAACGTCAACAGTGTTATAAGAATTATTTATAAATTAATTGGGTTTCGCCCACACGTTGATTACATAAATAATACTCATAAATCGTGTTTTTACGCGGTGGCTTCCGCAAAATCGCGATTGACTCCAGTAAATAACTATGGCTTCGGTCTCTCATTATTTCTATAGTACAGAACCATGTCATAAAACGTATTCCTGATGCACAATATTAAAAAATAAAACCTTCATGGCAACAAGTTTTCATCATCAAAAACGGGAGTAGGCGAACTGTTCTATTTTTAATTGCACAGTAAATTTTGCGAATGTAAATGTTTAAGAACACTATTCATTGAATATCCCTCGCCTATCTGAAAGTTATAACACATCGTTTTTTAATGTTAAGATTTAAACATCAAATATATATTGTTCCATTTCCAAATTAGTATATTTCCCTTTTAGCAGTTTTATCTGATTTTAAAACAATGAGGTAGAAAAATGGGTACATACACGTATAGGTTTATTAAACTGTATAAATGTTGTTCTATTGAATTTTAATTAAAAGTATCCGAGGAATTTTCGAAGTGAAAAATAATAGAGAAAGTTTTAAGGTTCCTTCAAAAATGCGAATGACATTTGTTTTTCGTATTAACGTCCGGGCGAAAGATTTTTTCTGCGTGAAACGCCTGCAGTTTCAAAGCACATCAGCGGACGACTCCGTTACGGTAAGTCGCGGCATCTCCTGCAGTCAATTTAATAAATACCTGTATGTTTTTCAGGGACGCAGGTTACTTCTTCAGCGTGATACTAGTTAAATTTACCTGAATTAGTCAAAATATTGTGCTCACGCTAGAGATTAGAATTAACTTAAAGTAACGATCCTGTGGGTGAAAAACTAATTTAAAATATGAAATCAAATTAAAAATTTAGTAAACGAGTTACAAGGAATCCAGGCTCGAATATCGGTCAAGGCGAATGATGTTTACCCTCTGAAAATTTTTTGATAAGACCTACTTAGCGACCATGTTTCTGTGTGAAATACCACCAGGAAAACATTCCGATTCATCATAAGGAATATTCAATTCACGAGATGAAATAGTTGTATGCACACCGGAGAGTTTAAGTTTGCTTCTGACTACAATGAAATAGTAAGTACCTAGCGGCTTATCAGTAGAAGATACCAGGTAAGTATCAGTAGTTGAAATTAAATCATTTACTGGATATCGTACTAGTTCTTCCCTTGATAAAATCACGATTAAAAATTGAATAAGTTTAGGCAATCTTTGCATTCGAAATATCTTTTGTAATAGCTGCAAATCCTTAAAAAAACTCTTTTCATTTTACCCCAGATTATAAACCAGAACATTAATTCCTTGCAGTTCCTGCCATACGCCCTCAAGACGCCTGTGCTATTGACACTGTAGTGGTCCATACAACCTGTCCTCCATAGGTAGCCCGGTGAAATATTTGTGAAAGTGGGGTGGAATGCCAAGGAAACAATTCCAACTGAGATTGAAGTGTATGATTTAAAAACAATGAATTTTTTTTATATAATAAAAAAATCATATTACCGTTATTGCAGCTTCTTATAAGGCGCATTTCTTATTTATTCTTGTTCGGAAGTATTGCTTTCACGTTTTAATATGTTATACATGCTTCGTGTATGACATTTTGCATTTTTAATCTAGAAATCCAAAAATATTATGATTCAATCCTGTGTGTTCTCTTAAGGAAAATGTACTCGTGATTGATTAAGAGAACAGTATTATTTCCTTGACATTGGCATTCTAACTAAAGTCCGTCGTGCCTGGAAAAGTGTTATATTAAACGAGTTAGTTTCCAGGTTTACTTTGTCGAAGCGATCCATATCACAAAAAAATTCACTTCGTATTTACACATATAATGTTTATTTGATCAGCCTTGGTTTCAACTCGTAGCGTCATCATCAGGTGACTTGATAATGACGCTACGAGTTGAAACCTAGTTCTTCTAAATAAATATTTGATGAGAAACGCAAAGTGTATTTTATTGAGTTAAGTGGTTCATTAGTCGGTATTTATAGTTAAGTTTTCGATTACTCAACTTTTTACTCAGTTCCTTTCTCTAACTCTATGAACACGAGGATCACTAAATGGCGTCAAATTCCACGCCTATGACTCGCCTTTTGCGTTAATTGTTATGCAATCATGTCGTCTATTATTTTGGATTATTTAGTCTAATTCAGCGGCCAAGTTTATAATAAAAATGGACGGCTTATTATGTTAACTAAATGATGGATATACGCATTTTGAAATACATTAAAATTTTAATTTAAAATACGTAAAATAATCTTTCAAATACAGTTTCTACGCTTCCCGAGACCAAAATTAATTCCCTGCACTAAAATAAAAACTTGTGCATATTTGCAAATAATATTAATATTTCTGGCTTTTTAAGCTTTAGAAAGCAAATGGAAATATTTGCATGACTATTTCTTATATTTATTAGTACATGCTGACGTATTGCTATATTGCATGGGGGAAATTAATTAACTCATTTATCCAGAGAGTTTTTGAACGATTTTTTACAAACATTTCCAAAACTATGGGTAGGATGACATTTAATTTTGAATGACATTTACAAAATTTTATTTAATTCTCATATTCAGTAACACTTTTTTGTAGTTAATAATTTTTCATATCTTAACTGCAAATATTTATGCGCATATTTTAATATTGCCAATAATTTTATCCATCGACTATTTTAATACTTTTCCATTCATTAACCACTTAAATAAAATAAATGTAATGCATTATAATGTCAATGCTTGCTTCTCTCAGATGTAATTACCCGTTGATTTCACGGCCGCAACGTATGAGGTTACCGCTTGACCGTCCTACGGCAGTTGATTTGGCTAGAGGTGTCAATTTAGGCACTAAAACGGTTTCTTGATGGTACTTGGAAGGGCGGAAACTTTGGTAAAACAGGTTCTCGCTTACTGGTAGAGAATTAATATTCTCTTCGAGTGACAGAGTCAAAAATCGCCTTGTGATACATTACATATTTTTATAATTTTTTTTTCATTTCGCCTAAAGCGGGGATATTTAGATCTTTTCATTTTATTTGAGTTACGTCTTGAAGGTTCTGTATTGCCTGGCCTGCCTTATTTAAGAAACATTTAATTTTCATGGAAAATAAAAATATATATGCTGCCACGTTTGTCTCGGGACTTTGAAGCATTAAAGTAAATGGACATCTCCCCCTTTTCCCATTAAGTATTAATTTTCATCGAGTAGCCCTCTAGTCTCTCTCTCCTCCCAATCCTCCACTTCCCACCTCCTCCTCCTCCCCCTTTCCCAGACCCACACTTAACCTTCTTCCTCCTTCTCCTCATCCACCCTCCACCATTCGTTTAACCCCCGGCCACCCCTTTTACGCCCGCTCTAACCCCCTCGCCTTCCTCCCGTCGAAAAAACCGCTTTCACCACTCTCTCTTCCCACATCCTTCCCTGCCTCCTCGGCTTCTCGAGATAGAATATTTTTCTGAAATATTTAATCCGACCAACTCTCCATAGACGGTGGTGGTCTCAACAACTTGTGTTTTCATTCCCCCTCCACCTCCCTCACCCCCCCGGTTTTCTACGCCGTCCTTCCCGCTCTTCTTCCGGCCGCCGCCTCTACTTCATCTCCCTCCTCCTTATTCCATACTTTTCTCAACATAGCAAAGGAGCTTCGTTTTCATTTAGGGTGGAGGAGGTCTGGGGTGGATTGAGCTCATCCCCCATCCCCCCAAACGGAACCCTTTCCTTTCATCGGCTCTTTCTTTTCCCCTCTCAACCGTGGCTTCCTTATCTTCTTCTATCCCTCCGCGACCTCAAAACAAGACCTCCCCTTTTTGTTTAAAGTGATATTATAATCCCTTTCTTATGCGCGAAGAAATTTCCTCCGGACTAATAGAAATCTCTGTTGCGGTACACTGAAGGACGTTACGTAAAAATACTTTGTGAAACGTGATCTTAGGTGCCAAACCGATAGAAGAATGGTTTTTGTTGGTCAATGACTTCAGAATTATCCTGATTTTTAATTTAAATTGCTCTTTTAAAGATCTTCCTCTTCATGCAAACCCCACTTTCCTTTATTATTTCGTTTTGACAAATACAAGGACACAAATTTGTTGTATCCGGGTTAACTTTATGGAATTCGCATATCATATAGAAATGAAATTAAATTATTGACATTGTAATTCCACACACTTTATTTAACAACACGACTCAGGTTTCGACGCTGAACGTCATCGTCAGGTCTCCTTGATGATGACGTTCACCTTCGAAATCTGAGTCGTGTTTTAAATAGAGTGGAATTAAAAAGTAAAAAATTTCATTTCAACAAGGAAACAGCTTTAAAATAATATTCATTAAAACTACCTATTTAAAGTTAATATTTTTACTATCATGGATGATTTCACATGCCTACAAAAAATTTTTTTGTTGGTGCTGGGAATCTTTGTGTTGATTTTAACTATATTTGTAGAGCTGAATCCAAATATGAAATCCGTTTTTATTTAACAGCTCTACTTTTTTAGATATGGCACTTCTTACGATTAGTTGTTTTAATATTTGATATATTCCGGAAAATAATTTTCAAAGTTAACTAAATCTATAAGTATACTAATTTATAACCACTCTGCGGTGTTCCTTTGACTTTCAATAAACTGCCAATAAGTTTTATGTATATTTCTATATTGTAGGCCAATGAGATTAAAAAACATGTGTGTGATTGTGTGTAAAACATGTATTGAACATCTGCGGCAATGGACAACAGGACAAAGGAAAAGTCTAAAATTTGTGTGCCAATGGTGTGGAGAGAACCTGTGAACCATATGGACGACTGTTATTTTTGCCTAGTAAATGTTTCGGGAATTAATCGAAAAAATCGCCAAAAGTGGGCATATCCAGATTTGCCTTTAGCTAGACGCCCGGTACCCCATTCAGAAGAAATACCGATCCCAATATTTCAGACGTTACCAGATATATCTAAGGAAGAATTTGAGTTATTTGAAAACATTTCTCATTCTATTGACGATAGTGGCAGTGACTACGAGGGGGTATCAACAATTCCTCAACTATTTAATCAAGATGGACTAAGCGATCTTGCTAGAGAACTGAACTTATCGAAGGAAGCATCCGAACTACTAGCATCAAGACTGCATGAAAAGAATTTACTGCAACCCGGTACAAAAATAAGTTTTTATCGCACAAGGGAAAAGGATATGCTACCCTTATTTACTCAAGAAGGCAATCTTACATTTTGTTTAGACGTTAAGGGTCTTTTGGAAAAAATGGGACTACTATCACAATATGATGCTAGTGATTGGCGTTTGTTTATTGATAGCTCCAAGCGTAGTTTAAAATGTGTACTTCTTCACAATGGTAACAGGTTTGGCGCAATACCAATCGCTCATTCAACTAAAATGAAAGGAGAATACGATACAATAGCATTGGTCTTACAGAAGATAAAATACCAGGAACATCGCTGGGTGATTTGTGTAGATTTAAAACTGGTGAACTTTCTTCTTGGGCAGCAAAGTGGCTACACAAAATATCCTTGTTTCTTGTGCCTCTGGGATAGCAGGGACAGACAAAACCACTGGATTAAGAAGGAGTGGCCTAAGAGAGAAAACTTGGTTGTTGGGAAAGAAAACATCATCGATGAATCTTTTGTTGAAAGAGAGAAAATCATCTTACCGCCTCTACATATTAAACTAGGCCTAATGAAGCAATTTTTAAAGGCTCTTGACAAGGATGGACCATGCTTCGGCTACTTAAGACTAAAGATGCACAATATAAGTATTGAAAAACTTAAAGCTGGTATTTTTGAGGGGCCACAAATCAGACAACTTACAGAGGATCCTGCTTTTGTCGAGGCAATGAATGAGATTGAAAAAAATTGGTTGGATGTCATTTGTTGAGGTCATAAAAATTTTTTTAGGAAATCACAAAAGTGAAAATTATATTGAGCTGGTAAACATTATGCTCAGTAACTTCAAATCACTTGGATGTAATATGAGCACAAAAGTCACTACCTACACAGCTACTTAGACAATTTTCTTGGAAATTTAGGTGACACAAGTGAAGAACAAGGTGAAAGATTTCACCAGGATATAAAAGCAATGGAAGCTCGCTACCAAGGAAGATGGGATAACCATATGATGGCAGATTACTGCTGGTGCTTAAAACGAGACTGTTTGAACAAAGTGCACTCAAGAAAATCGCGCAAAAGAAGCTTCCGATGTGTTGAGTGATGTTTTTATGTATTTTTTTCTTTTCAATTTGTTTTATTACAGTAAAAGATTTTAGTATTTGTGTTCAATTGTATTGTAAATTCTGTTGTGTTTGTGGGTGATTTAACAGCCCTAGAAATAAATCAAGTCTTTACATTTATTGGGTTTTATTATTAATAAAATATTCCCATATCATCATGTAGAAGACTTTTTTACGTAAGTAACAACATATCTATATCTTGAAAACTATAGCTGATAGAAAAAAACTAGTGTCATAATTGGATTCAGCACCCCAATTGTTCTTTAAATCAACATTAAAAGCTCCGGCACCAAAAACACTGTTGGCCTGTGTTATTGATTGATGGTATCCGGCGTAACTTTATGGAATCGATTCATATTGGAAATGATAGCATGGTAACTATGTGATGCCACAGAAAATTTATTACGATACGACCCGGGTTTCGACGTTCAACACGACGTTCACCTAAAGATGACTTTGAACGCCAAAACCCGAGTCGTAACGTAACAAAGTTTCTATGGAATCACAAAGTTACCATTCTTTCACTTTCATGGATGATATTTAGAATTATGTTGGAAGTAATATTTTAAACATACAATTTGACACGCACCTACTCCTCTCAATGACTTTAATTCTCAGAAACCAGATGCAAAATGTGAAAAGTAACGAGATTGGATATTTTCATTACGTGTAACATAATTTTTTTCATTTTTATTCATGTGGTTTATTATTATGACCCTTACGTTTTTCTTTAACTTTTGAGCCTAAAGTCAGAGATACATATACACGGTGCGTTCTAAAAGTAAAATTAGTTATTTTCTCAAAGTAATTTATCAAGCAGATTTGCGCAAACGCTTAAAATTCATCAAAGCACTGTCCTTGGGCCTCTACATATTTTTTCCAGCGGCTGTGCCATGGCCTGTACACGCCCTTGAAGGCGTCCTCGGGGATCTCTTGCGAGGTCTTCGTCACCGCTTATTGGATCTCTTCTTTGGACGAAAAATAGGTTCCTTTCAGGACTTTCTTAATCCAAGGAACAAAAAAAAGTTTGAAGGAGTGATGGCAGGACTATAGGGGGGATGGGGCAGCGTTGGCGTCTGATGTTTGGCAGAAACTCACGGACTCGTAGCGCGTTGTGGCAGGGCGCGTCGTGGCTGGGCGCGTTGTCGTAGTGGAGTTGCCAGGTAGCGGAGATGCCTTTTCTCGTCCCAATGACCCATTTTTTGGAGTCTTTCCGTCATATCCACGCAGTAGGTGGGGTTAACTGTCTGTTCTTGAGGAAAAAAACTCCTTATGGACCACTCCTTTTATGTCGAAAATGACAATGACATTGTTTTCACTTTTTATTTGCTCATTCTAGCCTTTTTGGGATTGGGTCGGTGTGCCACTCAGGGCTTTGGAGAATTACTTCTTGGTCGTAATCAAAAACCCAGATTTCATCACCGGTGATGACTTTGTCCAAATAATCAGGTTCATTTTCAATGTGTTGCAAAAGTTCATTTGAAATTTCCGCTCGATTGGTCTTTTCTGACACGTTGGACGGGCAGAGGTTTACAATAACTGACGTCCTGCCGCTTCCACACTTTGAGATTGGTTTCCCAGAAAGGCTTATTGTCTCTTCCATATGCTCCAAGTGGTTTGATTCCAATCCATATCTCCATGTTCCACCTTTTCATAAGTGACGCGGAAAATTTAATTGCATTACTTTTTAAATGCACCCTGTACATTCTACACCACTTGTTGTCCAAGTATGTGTTCAGAGGGTAGAAGTGAAACAGCTCTGTATGCACTTCTACTAATTAATGCTGACATTTGAATATAAAGTGACTCATATTCAAACGCACAATACCCATGTTATGCTGTGATCTAATTATCACCCTTAGTCGCCACTTGCCATTCTTTAAGTGAAAATAATCATTTTTGACAAATTTTAACTCGTACCAATCCTGATGAATCTGCTGAATTTCCTCTGAGACTTTTCAAATTCCAGAATAATATTTCCTCTCTTGGAATCCGAATAACGGCCACGTATTTCACATGAGGAGTACAACTTATTATTAATTTTTTATTATAATTTCCTTCAACCCGTCTTATGAAACTGAGTTGCTTTATGGTTGATTTCATCATCTTGTGTGTTTACAATTAAAAGGTTCATCTTAGTATTGCACCTAAAAGGGTGGTCAGAAAAGTTTCCGACCTGATAAAGATATAAGACATTTTTTCCAAAATTTTCTTTGTCGGAAACTTTTCAGACAACCCACGTATGTATTTTACCTGTTGTAAATTGCTAGATTCGATCCCTCATAATATTTCGTTTACATCTCGTTTTTCTTTTCATTTTTTTTATATGTGGGACCAGGTCAAAGGATGTCTCGAAATCTCTTAATTCAGAATTTGCTCGTGTATTTCCTTCATAACATTTCAGGTTATCGTGAAAAAAATATACGGGTTTGTTTGATCTGTGTTTCCTAAACCCTTGCTAGTTAGGTCATTATGTTTCTGACGATGATACGTGTATTTTCTACGATATTGAAGTATATCGATGTTAAAGAAATCGGTATATAGTATTGGTATATTTGCTCCAATTCACTGCCTTCGTAGATGGGATTATTCCAGCCATCCTCCTGTCACGAAGTACAGAGTCTTCTCTAAAGTCGTAAAATTCTTATTGACTTCGGTACGATGCCATCAGTAAGTTCCTTAAATGTTTTAGTGAGGATTTTTTCTGGACTAGAAGCTAACGGGGGTGTGTTTTACTTTATTTTGGAACTGCATTTCAGTTCCTTTCTCAGCAATAAAATGCTGCTCGTCAAGTTTTCATGTGTTTGTGGAAATTAGTCTTGTGCACTCATATTTTTGGTGCATAGGTCCTGAAAAAAATCTTCTGTTCATTTGCCTTTATAACGGTGCCTAAGTGTGAGGTGTGAAGTTACTGGTTATTACAAATTTGTAGTTATTATAGTCTTTTTAAAAGTGGCGTTAAACGCCAAGTAGGGGGGCGATTTAAATGTATTTAAAATCATGAAGAAATATTCGGGTTTTCTGTTTTATCTTACAAGTACGTAAATACTTTGGGTGAAAACTAGGATAGCATAAATGAGATGAAAAGAATATTGTCTTTGGCGAGAGAGGAAATAACGAACAGAAGGTAACTGTTAACGGATATTTGGTAAAATAGAAAACGAGAAATTTAATATAGACTCATATGAAAAGATGTGTGTCATTAAAGCTCAAAATATGCTATTTTATGCAAGAGAATTATCGGCAAATACGAGATCTTTAAGAAAAGTACAGGGCAGGAAGAACAAAATGATTTAATGGGGATACTGACAACTCGAGATATATTCTGTATGGTGAGGGGCTTATGAATTTTAAGAAAGCTAGGGAAGCAAGTGGAAGGAAAGTATTGGGAAGGGTAGGAGGATGTACAGCCCTCAGAGAGAGAATGTTAGCTATCGAGGACTATGGAGGAAAATAAGACATTATGGACCGCACGGAGGGTACTAGAATTTAGAAAGAACGGGGACTAAAATATGTCTAATCTTCAGGGAAAAGTTATCTATCCATCACATAACTATCTACCTTAAACGTTTATACAAATAAATATCATATTTGTTTGAAATTGTTCATAGCCTATCGTCAATCGATATTGAAGTTCTAAATTTCAATGGCATGTACTGTATTAGGAAGTGGACTACTATTCACATTTTTTGAGAAAATGGCGTATTAATGTAAATATAAAACCTAGTTGTGTATTTTTAGGTGTATTACATCGAAGTGTTTATAACGTTCATCTTGTTGTAACTTGGGCGCTAATGGACCTATTGATGAGCTATTTGTGATTTTACTGACAAAACAAGCTCTCTATTTCAAGTTCTACATGTATATCATAAGGAATGTAATTATCATAGTTGCAGTTTAATTCCTGCTCGCCCTCAGCGGGAGGTACTAATCATAATAAATCTTGAATCCCGAACCGAATTCATCAGGTCATCACTGAATGATTTTTTTCCTTCAAGTCTTAAATATTTAAAATACCGATTTTTCTGAGAAAAATCTTACATTTGTTGACCTGTACCGTTTTATAAATTGATAAGTTAGTGTATAACTAAGCATATTGCATTACTATATTATTGTGTACATCACGTAAGGCGTATGAAACCCTTCTTCCCACGCTGACCAATCACGTGGCACCTGACCTGAAGGAGAAAGTATATTCGGAGGCTAAAACACCCTCTTTGTGGACACTCACCCCTTTGTTCATTCCGAGCCCTAAGAGAACTTGATCTTAAAATGGGGATTACGGATCGTTTTTGCCATTTCATATTTTATCTCATTGATACTCCTATTATTCTGCTCCGATTACGATCGCGGAGTAATAATCTTTTTCACCGGAGACATGGGTATTCCGCCACCGCTGCCATGTTGTTGCGTCTTTTATCTGTTGTTATCCCACCCCGAAGAGAAGCTTTTCATAATATGGGGAATTCGTTATGTTTTTTTGTTTTTTTTTCAAAGTGTATATTTTTTCTGTATTATAACAAGCGGAAATACCTTTAACTTTACAAAGTAAGTAAGCGTAACGGAGACACGGCTAATGCCGCTCTTGAATAAAATACGTGTATATTAATGTGCGCTTCCATCACTTTATTCTTTGCAGCACCACTGTTTGTCTTTCCGACTACGAAGAGGTATTTGCTCCGAAACCAGAGATTCCGAGTCGTTATTGCTATATAGCAGATATTTTATTGCTAACGTTATTCTTCTGTACCTTTCACGATCGCAGAAAAAAATCTTTCACGAATGGATTGAATTAAGACTTGGAGACATGGCACCCTTTCTCTAAATATCCGCACGAGCTCCGCCCGAGTCGAGCGTCGAAAGGCCGGCGAGAATGGAAACTCTCTCCGGTTGAAAGACCAGAGTATTGTACATGCAATCCACCGGAGAAGCATCCGTTTTTACTACACTACAATAATGCCTTAACGTGTAACAATTCACACTTTAGGGTAGATTAGTCGTTTCTCATTCCTGCACCGTCTGTCACATGTTGTCTAAGTCGTGAATGGGTGGTATCTAAAGACGTGATCCGGTTTTAACGGCGAATTCTTCGGTCAGTAGCCGAAAACGCCCGACTGAGCACCGCCTAAATTTGCACTACGAAGCCAGTACAATCATAATTTAACAGTTTGTAAATTCAACTGTGAAGTACGATTTCACAGTCATTATTGTAATACCTGCGTTTTATTCTTTTCTACATACAATTCAATTGACTCTTGTGTGTTGGAATTGCTTGGCTCGCAAATGAAATTTAAAGGGATCCTTGAAAAGAGGGTACATGATCATTTTCTGTTCCCCTTAGAAGTCTTTCTCAATTATTTTTAGTGAAGGAGGATTACTATAATGGTTCAGAGTTTTGAGGTACCATTAAAAAAGTATAGAATAAGTTGATGCACAGATTTTCCAGGTTCTACAGAGGCAACCAAATTTCAATCACAAAACATTCGAAAACACACATAAAACACACAGCAGTAGCGAATGCCGCGTATTCCAGTTGAAAGCATGAAGCTTTTTGTTTCCTACATTTTTTTTCTATCAAAATAGTTTCTGTAGAACTATTAATTGGAAAAAGTTAAGCCTAAGTTATACGTGAGTTTTTTTAATCGATTTTGGGCCATCTTGCAAATCAGAGGATATTGGTTGCCCGGAAATCGTACTGCATGAGCAATAAATGAAATCTCTATTTCTTAATGTGTATAGTTTTCCTTCTTAGTTTTCACTTATGGTTTTTGAATACATTTAATTGGAGAATTACCCAAGTGTCTCGAGATAAGGACGCATTCGTTTGCTTGGAACAAAGATTGTGAGTTGGTGACATGTTGTTCATGTCTTATCTCCATCTTCTTTTTCACTTACTAACTCTTCAGTTCATCATGTGGTTTAGTCTACGGTAATTAACAGACCATCGAAGGTCACCCTGAAGTGAGGTGAATCGAAAACTCAGCAGTTTAAAGGCTTGAAAGTCAACGAAAGCAAGAAAGACCCTCCCTCGGCAGAACTCTGTCAGGATCAGTCTTTCATTCGCTCAAAGCTGACGAAGGCGCAGTAAGGATGTAATCATGTCCTACCACTTCGGCCACCTCGAAGCCAGAGAGACGAGTTTTAAAAATGACATTTTCCGCGGTAGACACGACCCCTCCCATTCCCCATCTGCGACCGAGGAAGTAAAAATGGCTTGGTGGCCACCTAAGTTTTCGACGAGGACGATATCCACCATGCTGTAGATGGCAATCCCCTATCCACCTATCTACACCCGCCCTATCCGTCCAACCCTCGAAAAGGCACTCCTCGATATTTTTTTATGAATAAAAATAATGAGGAAAAGACAAAAAAGTTTTTCCCCTTCACTGATTCGGGCGAGGTCATCGATAGTTATCGAAATGGCAGGATTTAAGGTGGGCAAGGGGGGGTGTTGGCGGGGAAGGGAAGGGGGGCGTAGAGAGCCGGACAAGGAGTTGACCGGGGGAAACAATTCCGGGAAACATTATTTTAATGAGGAGATTTGGAATCGGGACTTTGGGGATCCCATCAATCCACTCGCCTTCCCTTCATTTCAATTCCGGCGCCAAGTGGCGCATGATTCTCCCGCAAACTTTCCTCATCTCTGAAGTGGCGTGTGGGGGTGGGAGAGGGGGTGGGTGAGAAGGGAGGCAGGCGTGAGAGGAGGAGACCGGCTTATTTTGAGGTCATTACGGAACTACTTCCAAGGGCCTCCGAAGAGTCTTTAAGAGCTTATAAAGGGAAAGGGAGAAGAGGGAGGGCAGGGCGGAAGACGCAGGGCCTTTTAGGTGAAGATGAAGAAGTAGGAGTGGCGGAAGGGGAAGAGTGCGTGCGTACGTGCGTGTGTGTGTGTGTTTGTGAGGTGAGAGGGTTTGCTCAAACTACTTCCTTCGCCCTTCCCGCTCTTTCAATTTTTCCTCCTCCCGCTCTTTTCACCGCCATTACGATGTCCTTTGTATGGCTTCGCGTTTCTGAGATAAGGGATGTTTAGGCATATAAGCGGCCATTTATCAATCAGTTCATCCCCGGCAAAACCCGCTGATTAGTTTTGTGTTTCGCCCCCAATCTATTCTCTTTTGTCATTTTGGGAAATCCCATTCTCACTCAGTCCCCTTCCCGTTCCAACCCTTCCTCTCCTTCCCAGTACCCCTCGCCCAAGTCTTCTCGGCCACCGCACTCTCTCCCTCTTACCCATTAATCTTTCCTTTCTTCGCTTTCCTTCAACATCTTCCCCTTCCCTCTCCTTTTCACGTGACATATCTCATTATTATCGGGTCGGGGGGGGTTCGCTCGCTCTTCGTTCTGCGGGCGCCAACTGCGACGACATTTGCGCTGCTGAAGGCGTACATTATTCTGTTTTCACGATTGAATGTATTTGATTCGGTGGTCAGTGTGCTGTCGTTTTCAGAAAATATGCTTTCGAGTCATCTCTTTTGCTACGCTTACGGAAACCATTTGGTTCTGGGTGCAGACTCTTCTCTAACACTTCATAGGTTTCGTAAATGTTGGATTGGGGAAAAGATGGATGTAAGATGGTTGGTTTTGTGTATTGCGAACACAAAGAAACATCAAAATTATGGGAATAGGTTCCGACCATTCAAATACGCTTAAATGATTTTTTTAAGTCGATTTGAATAGAAATAAAAATTTGGAGGAGTGATATGTCAGGATTTTGAGGAAATAAGTGTACGTATTTGTTAAATGATGAATGGGATGAACAGATCTACTGTTTTTACGATTAGATAAAAGAGAAAGAGTATTAAGCGTGTGAATTGAAGCAAACATTCTGTTTGTAGATTCATTTTCTTGTGCCATGTTCACTGACCGAAAACTTTTCACTTCGCAAAATCGGTAATTTGAGGCTTAACTTTGTGGTCTTATCCATTACAACAAGAAAAATGGTAGCCTTGCTAATTATACTAAAAGACCCAGGTTTCTATGCATAGTATGAAGACAGTATGTACGTAACAATGACACCATTAATTGAAATTCGGGTCTTAGGATAAAAAGAAAGTGGAATTATCAAGGGAGAATCAACAAGAATTAACATTCATCAATGTAATTTATCGTTCTCACGCCTAAAAATAATTTCTGCGTCGCTGGATGAAATGAAAAGATATCATGCAAGTTGGGATTGTTCTAAAATTTTAGTCTTTTCCACGCAAATATGTCAAATATTTATGACTTTCAAAATCTCTTAGGTTTGGAGGTTATTTACCGTCCTTCATCATGATTTCCATTGCGTTTCTACATATTTTTGGTCGACAGAGTTCCATAACTTGCACTCGGTTTTTTCAGGGGTTGTTTCATTCCTTGGATTCATTGATCGGGCAATGGCAGCAAAATGTTTCAGTAGCTAAATTTTCAGCAAATATTATCATAATTATATTTTTCAAACTCTATGTTTTCAATATTTCCGGGGAAAATTTACCGCAATAACTCCATGCTTCACGAAAATATTGAAATAAAATTGTATTTCCCGGCATTTGTCAGCATCTGTGCCTCTTACCCAATTTTCGTGAAAATTCGCTGGATGACCGACCGCGAAAGACGGGTAAGGGGAGAGTTTTCCCGATTCCCATGATCCTAACATTACTTCTGTAATTTAAATCATAGCGACGGAATCCGAAAGGTGGAATGATCATTTTCGCTTTACTATCGCACAAGAGTCGCCAACTACAAGTGCGTAGTAATGCATTTTCGTAACATATTAACTTTATTCTATTCCGCATCTTTGTGTCTGATTTCTAGGGCCTAAAATGAGATGTATTTGAAATTTTCAATCTAATTTCAGGGTAAACCTAAATGCGAATTCTGTCGCATTTCCATGCGTAACAGATTGAAATACCTTTTGTGGGGGATTTTAGTGATTCCGTCTCATTGAGCCACGTGTATCTCCAGTGTTACAAATAATTGGCTAGTGTCTCTTCCTTCGAGCCTGACTTGTTTCTACCGTATTACATTTAACGGTGAAGAGATTTGATCAATATTTCATCATGAAATCCATATTGATGCCATTTAAGGGGATTGCGAGCGTGAGAGAATAAATTGTTTGCCTCGTTGTCTCGGTCAGGCTCATTTCCGAGGACGGCAAACCGCTCGCCGACGAATAATTCCTGTGGCGAAACAAAGGAGTTGAGTGTTCACTGAGTAACAAGCTCCTTTCGTACGAGGCAGCGTTGCACCCGCTCATTTCATTTGCAGATTTCATTTGTACAACATGGCGCATACACGTCTTTTTCGGGGCATATTTCTTCTGTTCATTCGCTTGGATTCAGAGGCCTCCTCAAAATACACTTCGAACTGCCTCTGCTATCTTCGTCCCTCCATTCCTTTTCCCCACGCTTTTCCTTCAAGGACTTGCCCACTGTTGCATTTGTGTATAATTCTGGCCAGATTGCTACGATTCATACATGATTCCTCGCGGTAGTATAGAGCGATAGACTGCACAGTGACAGTTATGCATTAACTTATTTGCGTTCTTATTTACTTTAACATAGATAAGTGAATTGACGAACGATAATGTATTTTATTATGCGGCGTTAAAAGTTACTTTCTTTTAAAATCTGGTTCAAAGTACTAACGTTTACTTATGCCTGAAGTTTTATTCATTTTAATCAAGTTAATTTTTTTTAATATTAAGCAGGGAAGTGAACAGTAGACCTTCAGCTCATCAATCCAGTGTGATCGTCACTCCTTTACTGTCAAACCTTAGCCAACCCTAAGGTGTATTGAAATCATTAAATGTTGTATTTATTGAATTTGCGTTTTTTTATTTTTAATAGTTAAACAATATTATTACTTTTATGTCTCACTTAATCGTTATAAAAAATAGAATATTCATTGAATCATTAAATTCAAGATAACTGAAAAGTCTCATCGAATATATGGACTCGCTATATTGCATCAATTTCGCTATACTGCATCAATTTCGAGTTAACTCCATTGTAGGCAACGATTCTCATGTTTGTATTGATGTAGTGCTCTAATCAATTCTGTAAGTTTTCCTCAGAGCTTCTGCTATCTTAATATTTTACCATTTTCCATATTACCTCTCCGTCGGAAGAATTTTATCAGGCATAGTGTATCCAGAGCTTCTTTATTAATGACATCGTTTTTTTTTCTTTCAGCGGGAGGAATATTTTGTCAATTTTTTATGTCACTCTTTTGTCTTTGGTCTAATTTAAATTCCCTTTTTTATATTATTACATTTTTGAAATTAAAAAAATAATTATTTATCTACATGCCACGTCCCCTCTAAACACTGATATTTTTTACTTGTGCTACTTGTTTTCATTGGTATGTTTATCATTAATATGGCCAATTATTCGTTTTAGTTGCACTACTGGCATCTAGGAAAGAACTTATGTGTATGAATATCTTTATTTGTTAACAAAATATTGTAATTATCTACCATTTTTGTATATTTGCGGTTCTCCAAAATTACGTTTTGCTTCCATTAATGTTACTGACCATCAATTTTAAATCCCATGCAATAACTAAATAATAATTGATATTATATTATTTTATAAGATTTTATAAATCTCGTTTCCATTTATTTGACTGTTATCTGTTTTTCCTTTCTCTGGTGTATGGACTCTTGTAACATTTAAGAGTGTTTCTAATCATATTTACATCTCATTATCACCATTCCTTTATTAGTAATTCATTATTTTTTCACTATTTTTTATCTTCCCAGATGGCTACCCCGAAAAGAGCTTTTCCATTTTGGTTCAACCCACTGAAAAAAGTTATTTAATGTCTTCTATCTTTAGTAACATTTTTTATTTTCGTTTATTTAAAAATTGAAACAGTTACTGCAATATGCTTTAATTGTTAACTTCATTTGATTTATTTCCAATTTACAGTAATCTTCTGTTATCCCATGCCCAAGCGTTAATTAAATCCGATATTCAAAATCGTTTGTCCTTTTTGTTGCTATAGTCTTTAGTACCAAAGATCACGTCCGGTTTGCCCTTTCGATGCTTCTGAGTTCGACTCTTTTACGAGATAAGGTTTCCAGCCTTTTTCTCAACAATTGGGGACAACTCTTTGTCTGGTTCCTTCCTTTTGACCTGTCTGGGTTTGGTGGCCATAACAGGGGTCACCCTAGTACAAATGTCCGGGTCACGGGAGTTCACAAAAATAATGTGCATTTCCCATTCTCATTTTCTGAAATTATAAAAAATTGTTTAGTGTGAAAACCTTTTAATCTTTTTTTAAAGAGAGTTGAGCTTTGAAATGTGTGAACTCTGCTATTTTGAATCTATTCTTCATTTTTACCTCAGTTCTTTGCTTCTTATATAGTTTGACAAGATATGTTTCTGCGTAACTCAACGATAATATTCAATTATTTACTTTAAAATTTTACAAACCAATGTTAGAAAATTGTAAATTTTATAAAAATATAGTTTTGATTTTGATTTGTTTGATTTCTCGAAATTGCGTCTAAATTGGCCCTTGTGATAAACATTAGTATTATCTACAAGTAAAGCAGGACTTCAATGTCTCCCGGCGGATGATGGCAGTAAACCGACGTTTCGATGAAATCCTTTTCCATCGTCATCAGGGCCGAAGTAAAGCGCTATGCTCTTCCCCATTTATTAGTATTTCTCTTCTTTTTTTTGTATCTGTTAGTCTTTCATAAAATAGATATAATCCATTCATTAACTTTACAATAATTCCTGGGTTTTTTTGAGGTCTACCATACTAGTAATGACGTAGTCTTTATGACAATCATGGCCAGCATCCAATCGAGCCCTGTCTGACGAATACATCTGTTCTGTGGTCGTCGTGCTTAGCCAGATGGTCACCTCCAAACAGATAATGAAGATGAGATACTTAGGCAGAGTTGATTAGTGGTTGTTCAAAGCGTGGGAGATATTATTTTGTCGGAATGAGTTAATAGGTAGGAATGTGGTGAATTGCGAATGCAATTTTCAAACTTTTTTTGACAATAGAAGACCAGTTTATTTTCAGGTTAGAGGACGAATTTTAATTACTAAAGAGAACATTTTGTCTCATTATATGGTCCGAGAAATGAAAATGACCCAGAATACAAATTAAAAGAAGATTTATTGTTATTGGTCCGCTATAGTTTAGTAATTAGTTCAAATCATTTGCTAAAATACTCAAGCCTGCAATTGTAACGTAATTCATTTTACTATTATTAGAACTTCAAATGTTGATTACATCTCAGAGGAGTCTCCAATTTTGGATAATTGCTCACATCCTTAATATTATGGCATTCACTTAATACGAGGAAAGACTCCAGGGATTCCAAACCAGGGATGTTTCGCGAATCGTTCACAGAAGTGATGTACTTGATGGTCGCATATACTCGAGAAAGCATTAATCACTTTGTTGGTGGTTCAGTTTACACGCCTTGAAGAAAGCGCTCGTTAAGTCTTGTAATATATAAATAGAAACCTTATAATTAGAAAATATTTTAGCTTAGACCGTAGATTCTACAAATGTTAACACAATACTCATGACCAAACATATTTTTCTTCATAATTCTTTAAGCGAAAGAATTGTTTTGAGGTAGCGGGAGAGAATCGAGAAGAACTAAATAGAGAATAATCAAGAGCTGCCGTAAGGCAATCTTAGGATTGAATTGTCATAATGATAAATCTTCGACCAATCTCAAATAAACGCCATGAACTTCTTCTAATTTATCTTACAGAGATAAGTTTACCGGCCAAGATGGATTTCAGATTGAACCTTTACCTAAGTTATGATAGTCTTTTTAAGCCCCTCTCAAGACGACCCTAAATAAATAGGTTTCATAAAATCTGAAAAGCGTAATTCACGGCGGAGTCTGAGTAAACCACAAAACTTCTCAAACTGACTTATAGTTTTGATGTGAAGTGTGCCCTTTGGATTTCTAGATCATATGTGAACATTTATTAAAAAGAAAACTGAAGTGATTGAGGATTAAGTAAGTTCATTGACTGATGCTCTCGACATCCGCATTGAAGTTGCTTTACAACACAAACGACTTTCCGCAATCTGCTTGTCAATTTGCATAAAACAAAATAGAAAACTATAAACCGTGCATTTGCGAACGTCTCATAAATCATGATAAACTACGCCAGGGTAAGGGAAGGCTTTGGGTGCAGGTGCCGTAAAAACGTAAGGAGAAATTTCCTTCCATTCCCTAGAATACCTTCTTCCGCTCAAAACGCTGCCAACCAATCTCCCCACCTCCGTCCCCCTAGTCCTCCTCCTCCACCCTACTCCCTACTCTACGCTGCCTTCTAATTTCCATCGGCCTCGCTTGAATTAAATTCTTCCAAACTTCTTCCCCGAATCTCTTATTTATGAACTCCCGTTCCACTCGCACCGCCCCCACGCCTCATAACTGCGCCACGCTGCATGTACAAGTCATACGCTCCGCACCGCAAAACCACCCACCCACCCCCGTCTCCCTTAAAAAGTAAAAAAAAGGGAAACCCCTCGCAAGCAGTTGCCGCCGCTGTCTATCCCACTGTTGCTTTCGCTCCACTCCCGTCTTCCGCACCACACTTAATTTTCTTTCTCCTCCTCATCCTGCTCTTCTTCTTCTCCCCCCCATCCTCCTCCCACCTCGCCGCGTTTCTTCAATTAAAGTTTCCCGCCCAAAACCGTTGAGGTGGGACAAGCCCGCCTACCACCCACCCACCCACCCAAATACCCTCCCCCCGACTCACACTTCGCTGTTATGTACGTGCATTGTTGTCTAGGATCTCGCGCCCCCCGTTACCTGGCTACACACCCTGCTCTACAGGCAGGGCCGGCCGCGTCCCGAAGACCGCTCCGAAGAAATGAAACTAGAAAATATTTTCGGCCAAGCCACATGAAATTACGGCCTCACCCACTACGTTTCTCCTGCAGGACCAACCCACCTACTCTCTCCCACTCCCCCTCCCCTTTCCCGGCCACCCTTCTTCCCCCGTGGCAAAATCCCACTCCACCGTTAAACTACCCAGCCAGTTCCATCCCGCATAAGGAATCCGTTTAGCCCTAAGTCTGTAAGGTGTAGTAATTTGCCCAAAACCCTCCCTCTCCCCCCCCCCCGGGGCCTCTGCCCCAACCCCCCAGGGTGGTGAGGAGCACACGCTGGTTTAATTCACGACTTCCTAAATTTGGATTTCGCGCGAACAGAACTAGTTAAATTAGATTACGTACATGGATGCCCCATAAATATTACTTTTAATTCATAAACACCCAAAGTGTGGAGCTGTGTGTGCAATATTTCCTTTCATATGTCTTTCTCTATGGATTACATTTCTGTTCGTGTTTACAATGACTTTGTGATTTTATTTTGCATGTAGTTATTTGGTACAAGCTGCTATGTTGGCTATTGAGCCCAAACACCCAACTCCTTTTCCAGAAGAGGTTTCAAGAACGCAGTAAATGGCGTAGGTTTTGAAATGCTTTAATTACTTAAAGTGTTCATTAATAAGGCACCTTTTAATGATGGAACAGAAAACATCAGACGCACAAAAGGGAATTCGCCTACAGAAAATGCACAGATGAAATTTGTATATATCAAGGAGAAAATGTGACCGATTCTGAACTGAAACGTTTTGAGCCAAACAAGATAATCGGAGTAGCTATCATAGAACTCGGATATAAAACTAAAAATAGTATGCTCGGAATAACCTAAGATAAATATAAGAGTGGGAGAATACTTGATTTCCTGGAAAAGCCCACCAGGAATCCTTATCCTGGGCTCACATGCCCCCGAAATGCATGAGTAATACCTGAATGCAGACGAAAAAATCGAAGTCAAACATTCTGGAATCAATTCTATTTAGGGACAAAAAAGGTAAAAAGGCATTAAGAAGAGAAAGAACCGGTACTCTTCACATTTTTTAATAATCTCTTCATCCGGGTTCACCTAAATCAGACATCTGGTTCGAAGGAAAATTTGTCACCTATTTCAATGTGCGATTTAATGTGTATATATATATATATATATATATATATATATATATATATATATATATATATATATATATATATAGTAACTTTCTTGTGACGAACGTGCACAATAAAATTCACTAAATAGTCATAGCAAACACAAAAACTAAAACATATTAAAGAGGGACTCACTAGTTCTCGAATTTTCGGTGGTGCAACCACCTTTCTCAAGAGGAAATAGGAACAGGAATTATATATATATGATAAAGGACTGTATGGTAAAAAACTTAGGCCGACAGGGTTAGACATAGAAAAGGAGCATGACGTAGAAGAAGATAGCTTAGGTCCGGGCGTACTCGACGATGAAATAGAAAGGGTATTAAAGGAGATGAAAGCAAATAAGGCTGTGGGGGTGGACAACATTCCTGAAGAAATATTGAAATGGTTAGGGAAAGGTGGGAAGAAGGCCATATATGGACTGATTCGTAGTATCTATGAGGAAGGAAACTGGCCGGAAGATTTTGTGAAATCGGTGTTAGTTCCTATTCCAAAGAAGGCAAAGACTACGTCATGTGAGGAATACAGAACAATAAGTTTGATATCCCACGCAGCTAAAGTTATTTTCAGGATCATCAACAAAAGGATCGAGAGTAAGGCAAATAACTACTTAGGGGATGATCAGTTTGGGTTTAGGAAAGGAAGAGTTACGCGTGATGCCATTGCAGTAATGAGATCACTAATCGAGAGGAATATAGAATACAATCAGGACGTTTTTGCCTGTTTTGTAGATTTCGAAAAAGCGTTTGATAGTGTGAATTGAGAATAATTAATGCGTGTGTTGCAGAAAATAGGAATGGATTGGAGGGACAAGAGACTGATCCGCAACCTGTACATGTCTCAGACTGCTCAGGTGCGAGTGGGGAACGGAGAGTCCGGATGGGCAGTGTTAGGAAGAGGTGTAAGGCAGGGTTGCCCATTGTCACCGGTACTGTTCAACGTATATGTAGCGGAAATGATTAAAGAGGCAAAGGAAGAACTGGAGGTAGGAATGAAAGTCGGAGGGGAATTTGTAAAATCGGTTAGGTTTGCTGATGACCAGGCATTAGTTGATCAGTTAGCCAAGGGGTTGCAAGCATTGCTGAGTGAATTGGAGGTTCAGTGCGATAAATATGGGATGAGAATCAATATTAATAAAACAAAGGTTATGCGATTTTCCAGAAAGAAAAAGGTTAAGCTAAATATTAAAATAGGCGGGGAAAAAATAGAGCAGGTAGAACAGTTTACATATCTCGGAAGTGTTTTGGACCAGTACGGTCAAAATGGTAGGGACGTAAGGAGAAGAATTGCGCTAGGCCAGGAGGCTTTCTCAAGAAGGAGGGAGTTGATGACGGGGACGTTGAGTAGGGATGTTAAGACAAGACTCGTAAAAACTCTGATATGGAGCCTAGCTATATATTGTGCGGAAACGTGGTCACTGAAGCAGGAGGAGAGATGTAAATTGGAGGCTTTTGAAATGTGGGTGTGGAGAAGAATGGAGAAGGTGAAATGGACCGAAAGGAAAACAAATGAGGAAGTACTAGAGATGGTGGGTGAGGAGAGGGGTTTGTTGAGAGAAATCGTATGGAGGCAGGAAAAATGGATGAAAGGCATATTGAGCGGTAGTGGAATGTTGAAGAAGGTAATAGAGGGGAGAATGTTGGGCAAGCGAGGAAAGGGTAGGAACAGGATAGGGATGTTGGATGAGATGAAGGGAGGAAAGAAGTACACTGAGATGAATAGGGACCTGATGTAGTGAAGGTTGCTGGATTGGGTTTTGTTTGGAGTTACAAAATATGTGTTTGATAGTTGTGTCCATCTAAACACCTACCTTAACCGGTAAATTACCTAATAATAATATATATATATATACATATACATATCATTATCATAAACAGTATTTCAAACCTTGGATTGTTTAGGGTTTTGCAGGCCTCCATTCTACTGTATTTAATGTAAATTTCCTCAATCCCTAATACCTTCTCTGTTTTACGTCCCTAATTTGTCTTATCTACATGTCTCTCCGTCTTCGTCGTGGAATCTTTGCTTTTATTTTTCCTTCTTCTAGATTCATAATCAATCCATTTTTTCTCAAAGTGTGCACAATTCATCTATTTCTTCTTTGCCGTAAAATTCTCCATAGGGTCTTATCCTCTTCTGCTCTTCTGTATACTTCCTCGTTATTAACTTTGCCAGTTCATTTAATCTTCAGCACTCTCCTCCAGCACCATGTTTTAAAGGTTTCTATTCTTCGCAGGTCCACTTTTCCATTGTTCCAAGTCTCGGAACCATAGAGCGCTATACCTCGCACGAAAGTCTTAACGAATTGCTTCCTTGTTTCAAACCTTAAGTTCTTTGTATATAGTCATTTTTTTATCCATGAATGCGTTCTTAGCTTGTGCTATTCTTCGCTTGATATCGGTCGAACTTTTTCCATTCCATGTTATGCTGCTGCCCAGGTAGATGAAGGATTCCTCTTGTTTCAGTCTCACGCCTCGAATTGTGATATTTGCATTCAGATTCTCTTTTCCACACAAAAGGATTTTAGTTTTCTTCGTGTTGATGTTCATATGATATTCCCCCAGTACTTGGTCCATAGCACTTAGAGTTGCTTGCAGGTCCTCTTGCGTTTCCGCCACTACTGCGATGTCATAGGCAAACCGGAGCATGTTGATATCTTCTCAATTTACCTTGACTGCTTTGATACCCAATTCTAGTGTTTCTTTTATTTCCTCTTCCAGGTATACGTTGACTATTGCTGGCGAGAGGTGCATCCTTTTTTGGCTTTTATTTGGATTTGGATTTGTTTTGGATTTGTCTTACTCGTTAGTTTATTTTGGATTCCATGTTTCTTCCGTTTTCCGTTTGCATTGTTATGACATGGTTCTTCTAGAGGTTCTGAATAACTCTTCTTTTGTTGGAGTCCAATCCAAGCGCTTCTAGTATTTTGAACATCATGTTCCATTCTTCGACGTTGCTGATGGCCTTCTCCAAGTCCTATATATATATATATATATATATATATATATATATATATATATATATATATATATATATATATATATATATATATGAGTGTGTGTGTGTGTACACCCTCGTATGTATAACATCCAAAAATGTTGCACCTAAAAATAGTAGGTTAATTTTTAACCCTTTGGAGTGAACATTTTTCACCAGTTTAAAATAATACGTAGGAATTCAGAGTTTTAACGCTCCAATTCAAAGTTGGAAAGAGGCTCTCAGAGCTTCCTGCACTCCCTTCAGACGAAGGCTACGTTGGGAATCACTGTGTCATCTGGCGATCGATGGGGCACACTTTCCCGCTTTTTAATGGTGTCCACGGAGTTTCCACTCTCGTCAAACTCTTCAGGGAAGAAAATATATAATATATATATAAGCGCGCATTCGTCGAAATCGTGAATCCGCTCGTTCCTCCCGCACCTCATTCCGCCACTCCATTTCCAACCTTTCTCGCTTCCTCCATTGCGGGTTCAAGGGGTGTGTTCTTCCCGCGCAGAAGACCACGCACCCCGGTACGTCAGACCGCGGAGAGCGAGGGGCTCTTGTGTGGCTCCCTTCGACCTTGTGAAAAGACACTCCACCCACATCGGGGGAAGAAAAAAAGAACCAGCTGTACCTCGACGAATCACGTGGGATTATGGAGAGGATGTTTTTGTTTCATTACCCCGGGACCTCGAAGCGGGTATGCAAGCATACGAGACCCTTGGTAGATTGGAAGTAAAGAGACTCGGGGGTAAAAAAATGAGATTTTTGGTTAGTTCAACCTCTCAAGCAAAGTTAGGCGTAGGGAGTTTAGTGGATTGACGAGCGATCTCGTCAAGAAGCCTTCTTAGCCGTTGGAATGGCAATTTTGTAGGGCGGCGCTCGCACGTTATATTCATTTATGAAGTGTTGTGACAACCCAACATCCTGTAATGAATTCTTAAACCGGATACTTTTCCTCCGTGCCATTTCTGTTTCAATTGCATGTACGTTCCCAGTAGTGGTAAGTTCACCTGGTTTCAGAAGGAGTAATAGTTATTTCCTCGTTATTTTCTGAGGAAAAACTTAACAGATAATGGAAACCAAAAGATCGGATTGGCATTTATTTGCACTCCCGTTTATGTTATCACCTGCTACACCTTTGGTACCTGTATAAACTATTGCTTATTGCAAGCAGTATTGTTCGAGACAAAATCAATACATTTATGATTTTTAAAATTTTAAATAACGTATTTAATGGCAAATTTTGATTCCCTAATTAAAATTGTGACATGAATGTGCCGACTATATGATTTAATTCACTCTTATTTTGATATATTAATAATCATCTTGACACAATAATTATGCTTTATCTATAGTTACTGAATGAAATATGTTCAATAATTTTAATACCGGAATATCAAAGTAGGTGATATTGAGTAATTTAATTACTATTTGACATGTCATGAGACAGTTTCCGCATTTTGAAATCATCCACTAAAATTTGGAGTCTTATGAATGGCGTGGTATTGAGAAGGTTTTGTTATTACCAGCAGGGAAGCTGCTTTAACCGAAGAATAAGAATAATTTTTCGATCGAATTTCACCTAGGCGTTACTTGACGAGACTTTTTTTCTCTGTGGACAGTACTCTTCCAAAAAATCTAGTCTTTTAATTTATCCAAGCTGCCCTAAATCACCTTTAATTTTCATTTAATATGGGTTTACCTCAGCTGTAAGCAACAAAAGTATGAGAAATCAAAGCATATTGGTGTTGACCTTAAATTGACTTCATTCCTCGGGATTTTAAGTTAATTTAGGATTTTAAGTTATTATTTTGTATTTATTTACCTTATTTATCTACGTGTTGTATTTAATTACCTATATCAGTAGATTTCAATTAATGTACTAAAAATGGAATTAAATTGAGAGAGAATTGACGAATTGAAATTCAAATTAAATAACTCTGTGTTAAAAATATGACATTCAATATGGTCATTTCTTAGAGTTTATTCTCTGAAAATAAATTAAGGTGAATGAGGAACGACCACAAATTTGAAAGTGTGGAAAGTTAGAGGAAACATTTTCAAACTTAAACGAAGGGAATACTATCGATTATAATTATCAGAAAGTGGGCAAATGGCTGTATTTTTGAGTATTTATCGTAATCGTTGGAGTCATTGTAGTGACTCTTATCCGATGAAAACATTATTGTTGACCCTGTATCGTTAAAATTTTCTACAATCACCTTTTTAAAATAACTCTGGGAGAGCTCAAAGCTCTGAGATCATTCTTCATTGGTCGTGAAATGAATTGAGTCACGCACTCACGTGAACATCCATCCAATGATGTGTTGACTTTTTAGCACTATTTCGCAAAATTTCATCATGCGGAGCGTTAAATATAGTACATACGCATCACAACGAGGCGGACTCAAGTGAAGGAAAGGCCGAATGGGAGAGGCGCCGAATTACTCCGCAGTCGCAGGTTATTAGAGGCCCTACTATAATTTTCTCCCCCACTTTCTAATATCACTAATATTTTCTGGTTGAGGGAACTTTCGCTCGTTTCCATGAAACGATCCTCTCACCCTTCTTTCCCTGCCCACACATCGCGACCTACGAGTCATTTGGGTGCCGCCGGGCGCATTCAATCATTCTCCGGGAAAAGGAGTCTTTATCCCCCGTTTTAATTTCGCGTGACCCCATCCTCATGACCCCCTCATGTTTCTTCCCCCTCAGCTTCCTCTCCCCGTCGCCCCTCCAGAATTTATTCCGACCTATCATTCGCAATCGGTCGTTCCCCACCCTGCGCGGCGGCCTAATGAAGGGAACGGCTGGACCGCTCCACTCACATTCGCAGTCCTCCGCCCTCATCAAAACCCTTCCTCCTCCTTTTGCCCTATGCTGGACATTCGTGCTTGGATCCCTTCGAAGTCTTTCATTCTTGACAACTCCATTGCAAAACCCTTCTAGCTCACCATGAGAACCTTGGTCTCAATTACTGTTGAGGTATTTCAATACCGGTCTATTGATCTTCGTCATCTAATAAACATGCGGCAATTTTTAAGCCAGTGATAGTCAAAACTGCTGGATACTGAAATTTAATTGTGTTACTCCGGATACAGCGCTCAGATCAAGTAAGAATATGCATTTCCAAGTAAAAAAATCGTGTAACTGGTTCTGTTCACTTTTAGGAATATTTCTACTTGTACGCTAAATTGGAAACGTTTTTACGATTCCAGATGCAAATGCTCGTATTGACTCAAAAAAATCACATATATATCTGAATGATAAAGATAACATTTCGAAAATCGAAAAATTTGGAGAAAATTGTAATGTATATCTCGGAAAATGGATTACAAATTCCGTGGCATCTTGTTACACTAGAGTCTTTTCAGGCTGAGTCCTCTTAATACATGCTTGAAAAGGGTAGAATGTATTGTCTATGTTTTTAATATGTCAAAATAACCTTTAGCTAGAATGATGATATTTAAATTTTGGAAGAACAGGCATCTTAAAAAATATTTTTGTTCATATACATGCGGTATATTACGCGTACTACGAGGGTCATCCGGAAAGTAGTACCCGTTCGTGAAATAAAGACATAAAAGTAAATATTAACAAGCATAAAAAATTTTATTTGAAAGAGGATACTTTAAACTACTTCTCAACATAATCTCCAAGCAAATTAAGGCATTTGTCATAACGTGTGACAAGTTTCTGTATTCCTGCTGCATAGTCCTTCGCCGCCAGCTCATTGAGATACAGGGTCACTCCTTCTTTAAGTTCTTCATCGCTGTCAAATCTTTTTCCTGCCAAAAAGTCTTTAAGCTTTGTAAAGAGATGAAAATCTGAAGGGGCCAAGTCCGGGCTATACGGTGGATGGTCGAAAGTTTCCCATTTGAATTGCTGCAAAAGTTTTTGTGTTATCCCAGCTGCATGAGGCCTGGCATTGTCATGAACGAGAATGACACCAGTAGACAATAGACCTCGCCGCCGATTTTGTATTGCCCGCCGTAATTTCACAATACGCATTGGCATTAATAGTGTCTCCACGGGCCATAAAATCAATAAGCAATACACCTCGTCGATCCCAGAAAATGGTTGCCATGAGTTTCCTGGTGGACAGAACTGTCTTGAATTTTTTTGGTTTGTTTGGTGAATGAGCATGATGCCACTCCATTGACTGTCGTTTACTCTCAGGTGATGCATAACAAACCCATGTTTCGTCACCAGTAATTATGCGAGTCAAGAAAGAGTCTCCTTCATCAGAATAACGTCCCAAAAACGTCAGTGCTGCAGCCATACGCTTGGTTTTGTGCTCATCTGTAAGCATGCGAGGGACCCATCTTGCACAAATTTTTGCATAATGCAGATGGTGTTTAACAATTTCATGAACAATTGTTCGAGAAACATTGGGAAAATGCTCACAGATGTCATCAATTGTGACGCGCCGATCGTTCCTCACGAATTCGTCAACTGAGCTCACCAGTTGGTCTGTAATGACAGACGGTCTCCCCGAACGCTCACCGTCGTGTGTGTTCCCCCTCCCCATGTTGAAGTTGCGACACCACCGCCGAACAGACGACTCGTCCATTACATTGTCTCCATACACCTCCTTTAATTGGCGATGAATATCACATGGGCGAACGTTTCTTGCATTGAGGAATTTAATCACTGCCCTCACTTCACAACTGGCGGCGTTCTCAATTTTTTTAAACATTGTAAACAATCACAGAAACAACACAGGCAATGCTAGCGTCACGCAACTTGGCTCAGAGAAGGCAGACAAGCCACTGAAGCTATCTGACCTCGTCCAGCGGCTACTCGCGTCGTCAGTACTTCATGCGGCACGAACTGGTACTACTTTCCGGATGACCCTCGTAATTTCTAAGTCAACTCTCATCAAACAAAAAGCACACGGAGTCAAAAAATATTTTACTTTAGTTTCGATCATCAACACTACCTCCCTTTGTTGGCATTCAATTTTTTGCATTTGTTCCGTGCAAAGAATATCGTTTCTAGGTGTACGATTCTTCTCCTTGGCAATATCTATTTTTTAAATATTCAATAAATAATATGTTGAATTGTGATCAATTTAGCTTCACGATTACATGATTATAGTACAATTCCAAGCTCAAATTTTCAATGGTTCACTCTAAGTCATGTGAATCCAGGGGGTAGAGTTCTAAGCTACTGACTAGAGAATCCACGTCCAGTTTAAGGTTAAGACAATGGTCACATCCAACTTCATTCAAGTGTTGTAATTTTCCGGTGCCAAATCTTCTTGAGAAACCACATGAGACCCAGAGAAAGGTCATGACACATTTGTTATGTTAACGTTAGAATTGGAAACGGCGTGATGGGCTTAATAACTGTTAAATGATTTTTCTATTTATGTTAAACCAAACCTGGGGTTAGTTACTGTGGTTTATACGGTTAAACCCTTAGTAAATATTGGAATTTTCTGAAAAAATGTTTTAGAACGGGAGATTTAAGCCTCAAAGTCATCATTCGAAGCGTAGGCGTAGGCGAATTCATAGGCGTAGGCGAATTCATAAGCGTAGGACTTGTCATTGTCACGTTTTGGTAGGTTTTCAGCAACTAAAAGCGATTTTCCAAAAGTTTTAGACTCTCATCGTGAGATGTAAAAATTTGACCGGCTGCACCAAAATAAAATTACTTTGAATTTATACATTGTTTACTTACTCCGTGTGCAACCATGAGTGTTCAAAAGGTTGAGCATAAAACAAAGAAAATACTTTTTTCAATATCTGAAAAAATCAACTCTTCATGGGTAATACGTTGATTTTTCTCCCAAGAGCCGACTCACGAATGAAACATTTATTTTCAAACCATGAATCCAGTATTTTTCCCCGGTTATCTAATCAGCCATAGCCCGATCATAAAAATATCAACACCCCCTGCCATCACCCTCCAAACCAACCCGTAGGGATTTCTGGGTGTTACAAAGGGCTCCTCGGAACCGCACACGCAGCTCGCCCCCTTTCGTCGTCGCACACCAACGCAGGTTCGTCCCGTCCCTCAACTTTGACCGTCGTGAGAGCGAATCTTCTTTTAACCCCAGACCATTTCCCTCTAGTCCCTCTCCCGCCTCCCAGGCGCCTTGTCGCCGCCTAATTTCCCATGGTCCTCGGCGAGGCAAAGAGGTGGGCATTCGCTGCGTGCGGGAGGGTCCGCTTCGGAGATCCGGGGCTCATTCAGAGGAACTTGGCGTCGGAGGGATGGGGCGAGCGAGAGAGAGGGGGGGCGTGGGGGGTGGGCGCCCTTGGGTGTATAGGGCCACTAGAGGCGCCGTCGCTCGCGACTTCAAAGCCTTACGTCCCTCCCTCCCCCCTCACAATTACTCCACTTGTCCGCTCGAAGAACCCACTCACGCGCCCCTTGAATGCGCACATAGGCATACTTAAACTGGCGGCCCTGAGTGGACGGGAAACTGCCTCTATGGCACACGCTTATTACTTTACTTGGTTACAGCACGGTAGGAAAATGAAAATGAGGCACGCCCAGGAATGCATAAATACGAGCACTAAGGTGAGAAAAACACTGAAAAGTGACATGCGAAGATGGATATGAAACTTTTGACTTTATTGGTTTCTCTTAATTTAAAAAAAAACAAAATTTACTACTGTAGGAAACATTTTATATAAAAAGAAAGCAGGAAAAGTGGATCATCGAAAAACAGAAGCGTCTAAAACATGGTGCCGGGAGGAGAATGCGGAATATAAAATCCACTGACAAGTGAGGAACGCGGAAGTATGGAATGGGTTATTTGAGCTCACATATGTATTAATTGTAAAGGGGAGAAACGTTAGGCTTCAATGTCACGAGCGACGGCGCCTCATAGTGGTCCTATGCACCCAAGTGCGATCACCCTACAATGCATATGTAAAATAACTGAAATAATGTAGCACATGACAAATCCAGGTACATGCACTACGTTATCTATGTTAGTAAGGTATTTTTCTCTACGCATCAGTGTGGAGAAATTTATAGCTAGAAGTACATTAAAAATTATTTATATGAACATGAAACCATATGAGCACAAGTACGAGCAGTTCGAGAACAACATCGTTCGAGGCTACTTGTACTCACATTATTTATATTTTACCGTTTGAGGTATGTGTTAGATGAACTCAGTTAATGCAACAGTACAACGATACATTTTTTTGCCTCCCTAAACAAAACACCATCTGACGCCCGGCACTAAAATAAACTCCCTTTATTTCCGCAGACAAATTTCCTCCCTTGCCCAGCGTTATCCTCTCCGTCACAGTCTTCAACATACCATCGCCAATCAAAACGCGCTGAATCCATCTTTTCGGCAGCCTTTAGATATCTCCCAAGTAAATTCTCTCCTTTCCCACCATATTTAGTACTTCCTTGTTGGTTTTCATTTCTTTCCATTTTCCTATTCCATTGTTTCTCACTCTCACATTTCTATAAACCTCCAATCCAACCTATCATCTCGCTTCAAAGGTCATGCTTCCGCGCCGTAAAAAAACGTGTTCCATGTCAAAATTGTTAAAAAGGCTTTTCTTAACATCTTCGCTCATCGTTCCTGCCATCAGTTCACTCAGATTTTGCTTTCACCAATAATAAATAAATAAATAACCTCCATCAACTAAATGAACAATCATTAATTGTACTAAAATCTACTTCTTTCAATTTCTTGCTGTACGTTTGCCACTCTGTTTCCTAGGTCTGGATTCAATATTATTATAATTCCTTGCTGGATCTCCCCCTACTCGGTATACTCCCTACTTTGTATCTATTGCTCCAATAACTCCCTCTCATCTTGCACAACCTTTAATAACTACAGGTATATTTTCTCTCCCCATCTTTCGCTTTATATTTTTATTTCCTAATTTTACCGTCCTCAGCAATGTGCTAACAGTCCCGAGTCGGTATTTATGGATCATCAAATTATCGCACAAGATCATCCACCTCTTCAAGCCAAGTAGTGCATTGGAAGTATCATGCTGCATAGAATGAAAATATATAAAACTTCTCTTTTCTCCTTGCTTTCTGTCGCTTTTAGTTATTCTGGTTCCATATTTTTATTTTTATTAGTTGGAATCTTAAATCAGTCAGTTCAATACTTGATCTTCTAATACTATATCTCATTTTAAAACAAATAATTATGTTCTATGACAATAAGGATTCGAGGACGATGGGATATTAATTACTAGAGTCCTCCCTGTCTCTGTTTTTAAATACAAGATATTGGTGTATGTTAGATATTACTTGTATATGTGTGACGATAGTCGTTGTCCTGTCCCAAGAACTATTTGTCGTATTATGGACTTTTTCCAGATACGGAGACATTTTCTGATGCCAATTACTAAAATATTCCGTTTGGTATATGATCGGATTTATTTGGGAAAATGTTTATCGGAAAATATCGTGTTCCACTATTTGAAATTTCAATGTCGGGTATTGGTTGACGGAAATGACAAATTATGGGAGTCATTCTGTGAGAAATTGATAAACCGCTTTAAAAGAAGGATTTGGGATAGATATTAGCCTTTTCTTAGTTGTTCGTTACTCTTTTACCTTGATCATTTTGGAGTGAGTTAATTTAATGAATTCCTTGAACCTCCCAGACAGAACCAAAATGTTTTTGGATTTTAGTTTAAATTTTCAGCTGCAATTAATTTTGAATTCTCTTACAGCTTAAAGACATGTATTCTTGATATTCGCGATATACTATCATCGTGAATGATCCAACTCCATTCCTTTCTTAAAGGCATCATTTCTTGTATTTTTCATCTTGGCCATCTTGGTCGTGCTATCAAGGTTCCGTGTTTTCTTTTACAAATTTACTTCGAATTAACCTTTTGACGACTAAGGGGTCAAGGAAGTAAATTTGTTTCCTCAGTATTGTGCTATTTACTATTATTGTTAAAGTTAACTAACAATCTTTCCTTTTAAACTTATTATTTCTGATGCCACATTAGAAATGTGTAGTATTTACTATTTTACCTGTGGTTACTAATTCATCTAAGAGATTCCATATATAAGATCTTCAGGATTCATTTTTCTAGAAAATCACTAATATTATGTATTTTAGCTGCTAAAGGAACAACATGAAGTACATATTTCGACGTAAAAGAATGCAAAAGCGACTTGCAAGTACCTATGTGTATGCGACCCTGTTTTAGAACTCTCTGCGCAAATCGTTAGATGAGACATGGTGATCTCAACAGATCATTTTACCTCGACCGTTGTTTTGGTAAGAGGAAGTTTATATTTGTTTATTTAGTTTTCGCATTGAATTAACTCTATCATCCGGTCGCCTTTAAAATCCGCATGCATAGATACTATTGAATTTGCCCCTAATTGAACACGAAACATTATCGAAAGCGTTATCTGAAACCCCGCTGACGCAAGAGCTCCAAGCTGCATTGATAAACACTGCCCCCGATTCTATTTAGGCTGACTGGAAAATGATTCTGGAATATTTCTTTGTCAGCGATCTTGGTTGTTATTCAGCTCCCAGCTGCAATTATTATGTTAGCGCCAGTGCTGTGGACAAAGTGATGATATTCAGCAACTTTGTTTTTTGAACTTAGACTGCAAACTACACTGTTTACTAACACATATATTGTTTTCTTGACGCTAGGGTTGATTGATTATTTAACGGAAAGTATTTATTTTATTGCAATCTAATAAATCCTTTTAAAGCTTTTATTGAAGTAAAATATGATTCACGTTACGTAGCCTACTGTATACTATACATCTCTATTTCGAAGACCCACTGCTTTGACGCACACGCGGTATTTTTAAATTTAATATTTTAATCTTAAAAAGCCAGGCAGGGCTTGGAAATGCTACGAGCTATACATCTGGGGGCTCCAGATAAATAGTCAATATTCTGCAATGCTCAGTTCGTGGTGCAGTTCAGAGGATGCGTACGAGATATGGAAGATTATATCCTATTAATTTTCATTTGAGAACTTTGTGCTGCACAATAGAATAACGGTAATCAACTCGCGATTGTTATACATTTTTACCTAATTGAACAATGCCCGAATTCGCTGTCTTCCACTTTTTACTTTACACACATATTACATACACATCTTAGACAGTGAAAAGTGGGTAGGATAAAAGTTGAACCAGAAAAAATCCGAGAGATATGGAAGGAATATACAGAAACACTGTATAGTAGAGAACTTAGGCCGAAAAGGTTAGACATAGAAAGGAAAATGAAGCAGAAGAGGTTAGCTTACGTCCAGGCATACTTGACAATGAAATAGAAAGGGCATCAAAGGAGATGAAAGCAAATAAATCCGTGGGGGCACACAACATTCCAGTGGAACCGTTGAAATGGTTAGGAAAATGTGGAAAGAAGACTGATTATAGATATAATCTAAGAGGAAGGAATCAGACCGGAAGATTTTGTGACATCAGTGTTAGTTCCTATTCCGAAAAAGGTAAAGGCTACATCATGTGAGGATTACAGAACAATAAGTTTGATATCCCACGCAGCTAAAGTTATTCTCAGGATCATCAAAAAAGGATAGAGAGTAAGGTAAATGATTATTTAGAGAATGATAAGTTTGGATCAGTCAGATCAGATCAGGAATAGCTGGAGGTAGGAATGAAAGTCGGAGGGGAATTTGTTAAATCGGTTAGGTTTGCTGATGACCAAGCATTATTTTGTCAGTCAGCCAAGGGATTGCAAGCATTGCTGAGTGAATAGGAAATTCAGTGCGATAAATATGGGATGAGAATCAATATTAATAAAACAAAGGTTATGCGATTTTCCAGAAAGAAAAAGCCTTAACTAAACATTAAAATAGGAGGGGAAAAATAGAGCAGATAGAACCGTTTACGTATCTCGGAATGGTTTTGGACCAAAGCGGTCAGTGTAGTAGGGACGTAAGGAGAAGAATTGCGCAAGGCAAGGAGGCTTTCTCAAGGTGGATGGAGTTGATGACGGGCACGTTGAGAAGTGATGTTAAGAAAAGACTCGTAAAAATTCTTATATGGAGCGTAGCTATGTACGGCGCGGAAACGTGGTCGCTGAAGCAGGAGGATAGACGTAGATTGGAGGCTTTTGAAATGTGGGTGTGGAGAAAAATGGAGAAGGTAAAATGGACCGAAAGGAAAACAAATGAGGAGGTACTAGAAATGGTGGGGGAGGAAAGGGGTTTGTTGAGAGAAATCCTATGGAGGCAGGAAAAATGGATGAAAGGCGTATTGAGCGGTAGTGGAATGTTGAAGAGGGTAATAGAGGGGAGAATGCTGGGCAAGCGAGGTAAGGGTAGGAACAGGATAGGGATGTTGGACGGGATGAAGGGAGGAAAGAAGTACACCGAGATGAAGAGGGACCTGATGTAGAGTAGGTTGCTGGATTGGGTTTTTATTGGTGTTACAAAATATTTATTTATTAAATAGCTGTGTCCATCCGAAAACCTACCTTTACAGGTAGATTATCTAATAAAAATAAATACGACGATCTTTATTAGCAAATTTAGCTAGTAGTTCGCATGCACTAAATTTGAGAAAAATCTATTAAAATGGTTTTAGGTGTGCGAATTGTCAACTGGCGTTCCGTCATAGCACGCCACACTTTTGGGTATGATGGTACATACAACTAGTAGATTGGGCGACATTTAAGAATCAGCCTCCGCTTTCACATCCGCATTCGGGGCGGGGCAGCACGAGATGGAACGCATTGATAACAGCACCCGGCACTATTTGTGGCTCCCGACCGCTATTAACGGCGAAATGCCAGCTCATAGGTTCTCGGCTGTCGCAAATCAGGGATGGGGAGTGCGCTGCAATCTATGACTGCGGAAATAATGGCCACTGGTCGGAAGGGGGTGGGGAAGGTGGTCGAAAGGGGGGAGGGGGGTTTGAGGGCGGGTGGGCAGTTGAGGAGGAAGGGAGGAATTGGTTGGCTGGGAATAGGTGTATGTGCCGTTCAATGCCGTTGCTTCCACCTGTGCCCCAGGGGTTGGGGAGCACGTCCGCCTTGGTCGGAATCCGTCATTGGGGTCCCTACCGCATGAGAAATCACAAATTCAGACGTCGAGCGATGGCGTTGAAGAGATTCGGGCGTTTTAAACTTCGGTCCCCTGGTTAAAGGGTTTTCACGGAAAGGCGGGGAATATAGTTTAAAATCATTGTGTCCGTTAATGGTAGTTGCGTTCGCGTTCGATCGAGGTGCTCGGATTTGGATTCATTGAATTATGAAAGACGTTTCCCTAATATTGTCTTTGGAATCGCATGAGTAAGCGAAAGGCGTTTCCAATTTAAACCAAAATGGGAGTAAGTTTTATGCATAGATTATTTTTTGTTACTGCAACGGTTACGCAATTGAGCAGAAACTCTTTGAAATTGCGACGGAAAAACCCCAAAACCAACCTCCCAATCAACCATACGATTACATTTATTTCCCAATTGGAGCAAACGTGGCAACCATCTTACCGGGACTTTTTTCACACCTACTTAAACGTGCCAAATTGAAAACCCCCTATTACCTTGTACTTAGCCTTTGGCCTTAACTATTTCACGAACTTTGAACTGTCGATCACTTGGAACCATATCGTGAATATTGTCAATCCTTTCGGAGGAAGTAACTTCCAATGGACGTTCCGAACGTTATTCTTTGTTTGCGAAGGGCGGCCACCTTTAAACTCACCTTATTGTAAACAGTAGCAAAACAAAGGAGCAGATGTGTCGTGAACTTCATCCAATTTGACTTTGATCTCATTCCGTGTTAAGCCTTATAAACAGTAGAGTTTAATCACCGTACGAAACTCATTATTTTTATTTGCAATTTTTTGTTCCTTCAATCTGATATAAAAATAAAATCACGTCATGTACATAGCTGCAACTTGAACAGCGTTTAATAAGAGGTGAGGCTTGATAAAATGAAGCATTTTCCAATACTACCATCTCTGCAGTCGTCTCGAGTTGTTGAACGAAAAATATGCTGTGTGTATGCATGCATGAATATAGTATATGAGTGTGTGGGTGCATATACGCATTAAATAACTAAATGTTTTAAATGTAAATTGCCACAACGAGATGAATCTTTGTGATTGCAGCGATGAATACATTTCGTATACCTTACAATGGGATTTTTATTTTTCCTTTATGATTCCTCTTATATCTGGATATTTTTTGTTGTTTAAGCAGTTTTAGTTAATTTAATATCTCGGTAAATCCGATAAATTACGTGCACGTCAGAGGAAATTGCCATACCCCATTTTCCGGCATCCGATTTTTTCGTGGGTGTTTGAATTGCTAATTGAAATAGCATTAGTTTGCCACAATCCGTGTTACCCGAGGTCAATCTAATTTTCCCGCATTGCAGATATTGCTCATTTGATCATGTGCATATATTATTATAAATTGTGAGAACACATTCTGATGATTCATTAATATAAAATTTAAGTGATTTAAATGTAAGTTTTGAGAAGGATGTTCCTGTGTGAGAGGAAAAATCAACAGTGACCGGTGTTAGAGCAAAAACCGTAATGAGTTTTAATAGGCGTTTTTGGGTAAGGCGTAGTTAATGAGTTTCAAGAGTATTTGTTGGATGGAAAACAAATCTCTCTTTGCAGTCAGTGGTTAACAGCACCGCATTAAATGTAACACTTAATAATACGTTGCATTATTCGAAATTTTTTTCATTAATTGCCATATTGCTTCCATGTTCAACTACGTCCTTCGGAGCGTTTTTGATAAAGCCGCTGCTGCTAAAAGTTACCCTTCGTTATTTTGTGTCATTAGTTGTTTTAAAAGGGAGTATTACAGCTCAGGTTAAGCATACGATAGATGGTTGCTTGGAGATAAGAGATATATCATTGTGAGTTACAAATGAATGAAAATGCTTTGAAATGCATCATTCACTTTCGCATACTCTTTTATGACATAAAATAATTCCTCGGAAACCAATACCAAAAAAATGAAATGATGCGTGTACCGGCGAAATATTATTTTCTATTTTTTCTTTAGGTCATCAAATAAAATCACATAATTACCGGTTTGAAATGTTCGTACTTAAAATTTTGCGATTGACTGAAATGGAAAATTCTATCTCTCCGAGAAATAAATATATGGGTTTCAGGAAACATGATTAATTAAGAGCTTTTATTTTAAAAATCTAATTGCTTTTGATAAATGTGTTGGAAGGGAAATCAAATTATGAGCATTCAATTTCAAAGCAAAGAAATTGATGTATACATTTAGATTTGGCAACGATATTCATATGGGCCATTATTTAATGATCGTGAGCAATAGAACTACTGGGTTGCATAAGGAAGGACTCGGGATTGAATTAATTATATCGATAATGTCACCTCTCCCCATATGTTTATGACTGATTTTTATTTCGCTTGGCATGTTCGCCACTTGGCATTCCCTACTTAATTACAAAGGGTTCCCAAAACAGAATAGCTATTTAATGTAGTAAACGTTTGGATTAAAGGGGATGTAAGTGGAAAGTGTGATTGAATAAAATGACTAAATTTTAAAATTTTTGAATAAATCATAAAAACTATGCTAATATTTTATTAATTAGATGTTCCTCGCATCTGTAATGTTAGAAAAATGAAACTTACTTCGGAGATATTTCAACAACCATTTCTTATATTACATATGATTGTAGTATATTTTCACTAACCTGATGAGGAAGTTTCGTAACATCCTGCGACGTTAAACGGAATTTATATCAACTTTTAGCAAAATCTTATCTGAGAACCTAAAATCTAGACTTCAAATTCATGGCTTCGAAGAAAATAAGGATTTTTCTTTCACAGCTATTTTTAGTTTTCAACCCAAGTAACTAAACATGAATAAGAATTATTCTACCAATATTTAGAAGCAACAAATCATGAAATATATTCTCGTTTATAAATATTTCACAAAATTGCGGCCTCCATATTGTAAACGTACACATTTATAAAATATTATTTCTTTTTTTAGTCTGAAAATGTTTGCAAATTCTATGTTCTATGAACGAGAAATTTGTTAGGGTATTGTATTTGTCTATCTGAGTGGTTGCAAATTGAACGTTGAGTTATCAATGTCCTACAAATTATCTTCAAATAATTCTTGGGAAGTAGGCATTAGTATTTTTGCAATATTTTTCCCATAATAATTCATCCTATTCAACAAATTCTTATCATTGAAATTTATTTTCAATTATTGTCTCGCTCTGAATTAGTTTAATACAAGTTAGCCAATTCATTAGTCCTCTTTCCTGCCATAAACTACCACAAAATGGGCGTGAGTGTGATCCTAAGTCAAGGTGTTCTTATTTTAAGTTGGTAAATTCAGGTTTTTCAGGCTCACCGTTATTGCCGTCTCTCATTCCTTTCGCATCGATCCGGCCATCTTTCTCGGAACTCTTTATCTCGCCCACCAAATCTTCTCCTGCCCTCACCCTTTTCGTGAACGTCGCCCTCCGCAACCGCTGCCGCTCCTTTGACGCCATCCTTTCATCATGGCTTCCATGCTCCTCGTCTCCTGTAATCACAGTTCGTCGTCCTTCAACCCAACCTCTGGCTCCCGGGAACCGTTGACCCAGGCGTGACGCTCCACCCAACGGGCTTGGATGCAAACGAAACTCCACCCAACGACGACCGACGTTTCACCCCGAAACCACGCAAAAAATGCCGAAGAATCGTTCATCCTCCCACTGCCTTACCCCCTCCTTTATAGGCTAACGAGTTAAAAAATCGGCGACCTCCGAGTAGACTTTCTTTAGTCAACGGAAAATGGAAAAAAAAACCCCGAGAATTTTTCGACCTCTGAACTGTTACCTCACTGTGGTAAAGTTCGATTGAAATGTGGTACAACAAAATTCATAGGTACGACCCATATTGTTATGCAATTTTACTGAAATTTTTCTTAAACTGTTAATGTTGATAACACATTCCTTTAAAACTCCTCTGTTCAAATTGAGAGGCTTCACGAGTTCACCAATTGTAGAATGCTGTCTGTGCCTGCTAAAGTAATGAATACTGGAAAGAACCCACTGTGATATGAATACAGGGAAGTAGAAATATCTGTTATACATTTGGAAAATTTACAAATTTGCACATTGTTTTGCACAATTTTTGCAAATTTTAAGGTCGTCAGTGTGAGGCTTTTTACGTTGGCTGGTAGGCACGTGGATTAAACAAGGAAGCAGCGGGTGATGATTTCATGAGCAAGTGAAATACTTTGATATATTAGCAAGACGGTCTAAACCTTCCAGTGAAGAGTTATGCTTTAAATTGTTATAAGTTGTACGTTTTATGTGTTCGAGAGTATATTTTTAGTACATGACAAGCATCCTTTTACTTATGAGAATATTCGTCTTCTGAGCTGAATGAGTCTTCTAAAAAAATATTTGCGTATTACAAGTCGCAAAAAATACATCATAAAATTTAATTGACCTGATGCGATGGCTGTACCATAATAGTTGGGATAACTTTAATTATAAATTTTCTGCTCTACTAAAGATTTCTGATTCCAAATTTCAAGAAACTGTAACAGTAACTTTAACAGAGTCACCCGCTAAGTGTGCATTATAATGCAACCATTTCTGATTCCATAATAGTTGTCTTTGGGCAGGAATTTCCGTTCCCTCGTTGACCCGTTTCACATTGTAGCTAATTTTTTCTCCTAGAATTGTCAACAATTTAACGTAACTGAAAATGGTATCCTCGGATTGAGCCCAGTCTCTCTTCATGTTTATCTAATTGCAAAGTTCGAAGAAGGGGCCTGCCGTTGAACCGAGTTTTCTTCCTTAATTGGTGTAAAATATTGCAATCCAATTGCTATTAACGTTTCCCTTTGGATTTATCCCTCCTATTATAGTTTAAATTTAAATTTTTAAATACAGATAATATATGTTAATGTTACTGGCACTAAAATTTCAAGCTGATTTTAAAAATTTAATTTTAAACTTCGAATATTTTGACTAAACAAAATATTTTTCTTCGGAATCAATTCATATTTATTTCTTCCGTTTTTATTAATCTTTACTTAAACTAGGGTTGTCTGATTACAGAACATAAGTTTGGGTTGTAGAGTGAATTTTCCGTTTTTTTAATATTTATCTAGATTTAGTTAAAAGGAAAATATTGAAATTCAAATCACGGCTCCCTGGAGGTTTATTTTTTGCATGATTAATGTTTAGGAGTAAACATGTTTCGGAGTCCTCCATCTTCGACGCTTCACTGAGCTATCAACAGTATTTATATTTTTTAAAAGGTAATATATACTATATAACATAGGCCCTGGTTTTAAGAAAATATTTTTAGAATCGAGGAATTTCAGGAAAAGGCAAGGCTTAAGAATCCCTGGCTTCAGTCCTTGTAGTTCACTTTTCTTAGGGTAATCTCTTTTTTTTAAAAAACGGTGAACTCATATTTTTTCCAACCTCCTTTCCAGTGTTCATTAATAATACGTATATGCAAAGTTGGATAGACAGGACGACTATCGACGAAGTTTTAAATATGTTTGGATAAGGGATGATGTAGCGAGGTAAATTAGGAGCCGGAAAACAAGGCTGGAGGGGATATTTCGAGTCGTTGGATGTTTAAGTCAGAAATAGAAGGCGGATTTTTAGACAAGTGGAAAGGTGGAAGGAAGAGAATTGGTCTTAGGCGGAATGAAAGCAGGAAGAATTATGGAGGACTGAGGAAGAATACAATATAAGACAAAGCAGGTTCCTTCTGACACTTAAAATGTATACCCACATAAACATATAGGGATATCATTTTTCGTGTTCTTCCTGAGAACAACCGCTCGTAGTCCAAATATGGATATAATCATTTTATCCACATAATTTTTATTAGAAAATAAAACATTTCAGGAAGAATCGGGTGATGAAATTGCTTTTGTAGAATATTATACATTTTTCAAAGTAATTTTCATTTATTTTTTTTAATTCCAGGAAAAATAATAGTTTGATACGATTTCTCAAATTTATTCATGCGAGAGAATTTATACAAATTGCCTCATATATAATATTAGAAAAGCTCTTCCCAAATTTTTATTTTAGATTTTATTTTTAGATTCTCCGGGTTCTTTGATAAATTGGGGGTAGTAAGTATTTACCTGAATTACTGCGTAGGGGCTGGGTTTTAGTTGTATAAGATGAAACACTTAATACTTGTTACTTTCAGTATTTACTTCTTGACTCATGGCTAATGAAAATGGTCAAATTTTATTATTGGTCTAAGAAAATTTGAGTAAGAATAGAGTACGAAAGTTAAGTTCGGGGAAACGAGCTACCTCGATTTCCTTTCTACCAACGTCATGGTTTTGAAATTCTAACTTCATCTAGGGTTAGTTTTGCCTGGCCAAACAGCTCCATGGAAGTAAGTAACATATTCTTTTAAAAAACACCTTAGAATTCTTTTAAAGTCTCCACTTAAAAGTGTTCCTTTAACTTTACCTGATGAATAATTAACGCTGTGCATTTTTTCTTCATAATTCACTTCATTTTGCGTAGAAAATGAGTTGCCTCTCCGAGCATCTGAACCGAAATTTGTCTCGCATTAAAGTTAGATCCGTATTCGTTTGTATTAGGCTAAATTTTAAATGTAGTTTTGAATGAATAAAATTATAAATCTCTCGTGGAAATAGTCAAACTTTCTAGAAGATGTAAACGAGCATCCTCTTATTAATTTCAAGGAAAGTTTTGTCCCTGAAATAGTTTTTTAAAGGATATTTGAGCGAAAGATTTGGTTTCAAGCATCATTGTCTTCCAATTTTTACCGAAACCATCACTGCGCGTCGTCACACATTTTTATTTCGTCAAAGTTATGCGTGCATATTTATTGGTTTGATTGTCAATTTCAAGTAATTGAAATATTTTATAGTAGGAGTAAAATTTATTTTATTTTGGACATGATTGAAGGTATACGAATAGTATGTATGTAGGATAATATGATTTTATGGAACTAGTGGTATTTGAAGAAGGGAATATGTAGGTACGTATTAAATTATAGATTTTAGAATTCCAATACAGTATGCTCATATGGTAAGCTCGTTAACATCTTGAACTATGAGGGGATTAGCTAGTATTAACTTTTGGAGCGCATTCTTTTTAAAACTCCAATTATCATATTATGTTTTAGTGGGTGCTATGAGAAAAATGGGAATCGTGAATTTGTTCTTTTTCAGGAAATATATACTGAAAGGACTGGGCAGATGGGATGTGCCGGACATGTCAATGGCTGTGCCCCATCACTAGGGACAAATTACTACTGGGAATGGATGCGTTCAAAATGGAGTTATATTGGAAAACGGAAAAAATGCTTCCTTTGATATATTACCCTATTCAATCACAACTACTCTAGCAAAATTGATTTAATTATGTATCGAAGACTTTCCTTTTTAAGGTTATTTTAGAGAGATTGCTATGTTAAAAATATCTTGATGAACCAATGAGTGAATTATCGTCTATCAATTCTGTACCCGTTTCATTGTGGGAAATGGCAAACAATAAGCATACAAATTTATGCCGAAAATATTTTATCTCTACCTCAATAGTTTGTTTTTTCGTGATTTATATATATGTATTATATTTTTTAATCACGAAGTGTATTTATGTATATACATATGTATACATATACATAAATACATTTCGTGACTAAATTATATATATATATATATATATATATATATATATATATAATTTAGTAACACAAAATACTCTCCAAAACTTTCGTTAGCACCCTTTGGATATGGGATGTTTCATTTCTTTCTTTCCTTTGTATCAATTAATGCAATATTCATTCAATAAAACTGTTGTGTTGATTACGAATTTGAACTGTGATGCATTCCGTAATGTGACGAAGTACTTGAATGGGATGATGTGAAAAGTTGATTGAGAAAAAGGTTTTCCAAATTTTAAGCCTCTACTCGTCATATTACGGGATGCAAGGACCGGAAGTTTTTGTCGGATTCCAAAACTTTGCGGCAGCATTGGAGAGTTCACGACTTCCATTAAACATTCAGAGGTTCACTCATCAACAAACGAGGCCCGCTCGTCTTCCGCCGAGGTGATCTCCTGCAATAGAAAAAGGTTTATCTTTTCGTCCGGCCGGCTGATCCCACTTGAAAGTGGCGTCGTCGGCAGGGTGAGCACCGCTCCCATGGCCAAGTCGGCTCCCAACCGCAGCGTGGGGCGAACTTTGGCAAACGGCGTGACATTTAAATAATTTCTCCGGACGAACGCCCTTAGACCCACCCACACACAAGCCCCCCCCACCCCTCGCCTTGTCATTCGATGTTTACGAGGCCATTTTCCTTATGGTCGCCAATGGCCCGCGCTTCCGGGCGCAACAACATTCAACCTCCCTCCCGCTCATCTTCCTCCCACTCCCGCCCGTACTCGCGATACATAGAGCTCCGACAATCGGATCTCCATAACGACGAGTCATAACACCGTACGTGTCCCCGTCGTAAATTACCGTATTGCACAGAGGGCGGGATAGAGGGTGGGGGGAGGAGGTGGAGGATGAGGGAAGAGATGGGGGGAGGGAAATGTCTCCCCCCGCTCGGAGCGGGAGGGCGTCAGGAGAGCATTCCATCGCAACACATTTACGGGTTATTCCGACGGAAAACGGACGTCCGTAATGGAAAGGATGATTTCCAGGTTTGCATATATAGTGGAGGCAGAAGGAGTGGTAGTTGGTAGGCGGTGGTAGAGTGCGAGGAGGACAGTGGATCCCTGCTGGAGACAGCTCGGACAGTTCCGGGCGCTTGTCCAGGGAGGTGGGGCGAATGGCGGGGATAAAAGGACGTCGGGCCTTAGTCCTCACCCTTTCCCCCGGCCCCCGATCCCTCCCCCTCACAGCTAGCCACACATTTTGTGAGAGAGAGGGAGGGGGCGAGAAGGAAGGGGGTGGAAAGGGAGTTTCTGTGTTCGCGCGTTGGTAGGCGTGGCTTGAAGCGTGCCGCAAGGGTTGAGGGGCGAGTTGGGCCACGATGGTATGTGTTGTAAGGGGAGGGGGGGCAGTGAGGAGAGGTCGCTTTTGGGTAGAGGGAGGAGAATCCTTTGGAAACTCTCAGGGCTGCCACCACGACGAATTAGAAGGGGATCGGGGAAACAAGAGGCTGTTTTATATTCAAAGGACAAGACCAGAGTTGGGGATATTTGGGATGACTGTCCCTCTTCCTGGAAGTCCTTTCACAGTCCTTCAAGGCGTTTGCGTTTAGTTGAGGTAAAGTATTGGGATTTTCATAATCAGGAATGAATGCAAACACTAAAATTTGTACAATTCAAGACTCTGAACTTGGAAATGCTTTTATTAATTTTCTTCCATTAGCTGTGAAAATTTGATGTTCCACATTATATTGCATAAAATTGATCCTGCGGGACGACCAATTATGCCTCTCGGTCGTTTTGTAGATATTTTGTGGTGCCTGAATAATCCAATTGCTTCCTACGATGGGATTCCGTTTAAATGCCAAGGGCACACAGTTTTAGGAACCATGTTAGTGGAAAAGGCCAGGATATTTCTTTCGTATAAATTTGTTATTTTTTTCTAAATAATAAAACTATATCTCTACCATAAAAAAATGCATCTCAGTCCTTAGACTAAGAAAGACTTCTGCCTTAAAATTTGAAAACTGTTCATTAATCTAAATTGCTTGTTTTTATTTGATAAGATGAAGAATATCCAGCTCAGCTTATCGCACGAATAAATGTTACCCGGAAAAAGATGTCATCTCTAATTTATTATGCATAAGAATTTTATGTTTTTGAGACAAAACTGATGGATGCAAAGGAATGCATACTTTACTATCGATGCAAATTATTTTGCTCTTTTGCATTAAAATCGAGATATAGAAAAAATATTATCCCCATAGGAAGAGTATCTGTCTGCTGAGTGGAGGATAACGTGTTCATTTTTGAGATAAATATCTGAAGACTTGTAAAGGGCCCAAGCTCTGTGTTTTTCTGTTTTCTTCACTAGAATACAAAATTTTAGTAATTGTATTTTGTAAAGTAGCTATTCTCCAGTTATCGTACGTAAAGGGTGCGTTCCGAAAGTTATGCAAGAAAATTTCCAGCGCCGCTTCTATTGATTGGAGTGGAATCGAACCACTTTGGGTAGATGCGGGGGGAATGGCTCTAAGCTTTTCCTTGCAACCAGTCTCAGTGCTCTCCAAGCTTTGGAAGGGGCAGGATGTCCGTTATTGTAAGCCTCTGCGCACCGACCGTGTCATGAAGAAAATGGAATCGACGATCGAGCAACGCTACGCGATTACTAAGTTTTGTGCTAAACTGAAAAAATCTCTTTTGGAGATTAACAAAGTGATTCGTGAGGCTTACGGGGACTCTACTCTGTAAAACACACAAGTTTTGAGGAGGATAAAGGCCTTAAAGGAGGACCGGGAAGAGGTTCACGATGAACAACGTTCTGGGCGGCCGTCAACCAGCAAAACCGACAACATGTGGCTTGTGTAGACAATTGTTGGACTCTGACCGTCGATTGAGCATCAAGATGATTGCCAATGAATTGGACTTGTCTTCTAATGTTTTGTTTTGCATTATTACTAAAGATTTAGCAATGAGGAAAGGGAGCTGCATAATCGTACCCAAGGTGTTTGCCATAACGTGCTACGAGTCTGCGAGTTCCTCGCCAAGCACCAGGTGGCAACGCTGCCCCACCCCCATATAGTCCTGACGTCGCTCCAGCAGACTTCTTTTGGTTCCCTTGGATCAAGACAGCCTTGAAAGGAACCCGTTTTTGGTCCAAAGAAGAGATGTAACATGCATTTGAAATAATCGGCCTTTGACTATCGAATTGATGTTGTGCTGAAAAATTGATTTGACACGGGCTCATAATTATTTTTGAAATTACTTTATCTTCTATGCTCTCTATAGTAGAAACTTTTTTTGCAACTCCAATTCTTTAAAATTTATTAATTTGAACACTCACTGAAGCTTCAATTTTCTCCATCATCCGTGTATATATATATTTTCATTTTTTATCTACCCTTCCTTGTTTTTATAAGGAGAGCACATAGGCAGATTTCTTCGAAGTGTGTTTTGTGTTTGAAAGATCTTTCGCAAACGTGAGGGAGAAATATTTATTTCCGCTGACTCTAATCCGGGACGCGTTTTTGTTTTATTATTCCAACTGGCGATCCACTCCAGCGAGAAACTACAAGCGGAGGTCAGGCGTGGCCGGAAGTATCGTATTTGGGATACGTATTTGGCGAGATGAAGTATCCTGCCGCTATATTCCAGTAGATAAATGTAGCAGAATTTTTGCTTTCCTTTTCAATATTTCACAAGATTATCGAGACGAAGCTATTTCCTTTCACCGTATATGTATACATCGAGTAATTTAAATATTTTTCTAATTTATCGATAAGACGAAGATAAAAACATCCGGTTTAGTTCAACACATGGTACGCTTTGACAGTTCGCTTTTAAAATTAACTGTTAAGCCATACTGAACTGTAAATTCTGTATTTATTAAACTTGTTCATATTAACATTGAAATTTTCATACAATAACCTAGTAAAATGTATGCTTAATATCATGGCGATTTATCGTCTTGCTTAATGCTCACGAGGCTGAATTATCGAAAAAAATAATAATTGGCCGAATCCATTTTCTATCAATAAACATTATAGAAATTCGCTATTAATTGTATTTGCGTATTTATTTTTTATCTGATCCGGTTGTTTTCTTTCCGAAATGACCTCTGAATGGACCTTTTCCTAACTTGGTTTCTATATCTTTTCGCATTTCATCTTCCCATATTAGTTACAATGTTTTTACCAAGGAGAATTGTTTGACTAGGATAATATATATCATATTAGAACACATTGCTGAAAGAAGAATATTTTTACTCAAAGGCAAGATTGCTCGCAAAATCCTTTTTTTCGTTCAGTAGTAATTAAGTACATTGCGGAAGGCTAAGAAGCGTCCCCATTTGCTGGTTTACATTAGGGCCATACCACACACATGAACCATTCATTCAACCTGTGGTACGGGTTTGGAACACGCACCAGCCTTGAATTATGCAATTGTTTGTAAAGGTGAATTATTCATAAGATGAAGGGGTTCAATAAATAGAGCTCACGAGAAGGGCTCTTCGGCCGTTTAACTTTAATTTTCTTGTAATCGCGTGTGGTGTAAGGCATTAATTATATTGTAACCCATTTGTGTTCTATTATTTTTCTCTGATTTCATTCAAGAGGTATCTCGTATCATTTTAGTATAGTATATTTCAGTACTAACGAAATCTCTTGCTGTGAGGATAAAATCGTGTTTGTTTCATGTTTTCATCAAAAAATGTTCAATGTCTCGCTTGATCTCTCTGCTACTGTTACTGCTTCCATCATATCATTTATGAATTTGCTTTTAACTCATCTCCCAAGTCCCTTCACCAAGTGTCCAATTGTGTGTTGGAAGTATGCACATCTTGCAAGTTCGCGTTCACATGCTCTGGTGTTCATTTGTGACGCAGAAATTCGTCCTGTCCGCCGTCGAGGATTTTCTAATATCCCATTCTCTATCTCTCTCCCGTGGCGACAACCTCGGTCCCGAGGATTTGCATGGAACAGCGTTTGTGGGCCCGCCAGCAAAGACACAAAAGGGGCGAGGACAGGGACCTCCCCTTAAACACGTCAGGGAATCCCATATCTTCCTCTCTCGTTCTCTCTTTCTCATTCTATCCGCCGCACCCCCCTCCCCCTTTCCTTCCTTCCCAACGGACCACGGAAATGTTCTTTTCACCACCTTCTTCGACCCGCGCCTACCCCTCCAACCCCCGAGAGACCTCCGCAGCTCCTCTGTCCGCCCCTACCGGTCCCCACGCCCTAGGTGCGAGGAGAAGGAAGGTGAACCGTATTTCGACGCTGTCTTAATTCCCTCACCCAGCTCATATGCTCCAGGCATTGACTTTAACGGGACCATTGCGACAGTTACCGGACTCTCCCCCGCTTACTTTGAGATGGACGCCTAAACTGAGTGAGTTTAATGCACCTGGGAGACGACCTGAATGAGCTAGAGCACATTTTATGTTAAGGTTATTTTACATCAGTACACAGGTGTCCAGGCGTCGTGCGGGCCCACCTAGGGTGATGAAATACGTTGGTCCTCCGGAAGAAAATATGTCAGCGTAAATGCCGTCGGAGGGAATACGCTGGGTAGGCAGGATAACGATGGAATTTCGAATATAGCTTGGGAGGGGGGTGACGAAGTTACTTGTTGAAATCCGCGGTAGGCAGCAGATGTGTTTCAAGAAGATATAGAGAGCTAGGGAGATGATAAAAGGTGTGCCGGAAGACGAATTTTCGGTGGTGGTGGTTTAGGAAGAAAGAATAAACACGTGTTTTGACTGCGAGAATTCAGGTGGAAGATAAGATGATCTGGTAAATAAAACAATGTTGATAATAGTTCATCTGGTCCTAAAACTACCTACAAGTTTAAACTATAATTATCTACAGCGAAATTAAGCAATGTATTATTTTCAACATATTAATATGTGTGTTTTGCTTTGATGTTGCCATAATATGTAATCGGTTACCAAAAAATAACACAGTTATTGAAAGAATGAGACTTTAATTTTATTTCATTTTTCCTTGTGTTTAAATAATTTACAAGCTCTTTAATTTAACCGTTTAAAGCAAAAATAAGTCAGCATGCTCATAAATTTTGTTATTAAAATATTTTTGAAAGCAGCTCTTTTATATGTATTATATCATATACAATTTAAATATTAATTCATCATATTCAATCAAACCCATCATATCCAAATTCGTATGTTAAATTCCTTTTGGAAAGAGTTTGGAAAACCAATCCTTTTGAAGTGATGAATTCCTTCATGTTTCCACGAGATAGAACCTTTCAGCAAACGGCAGGGTCTCCCTGGTAGGCTCTGGCTTAGGCTAGCTAGGGAGTAGTTGAATGCCATGAGGGAAAAATTCAAGCGTTTGTGTGAGGTACTTTTCTCCAACAATCTCCATTTATACCTATCGACTATCATTAGATTTTAAAGCTCACTAGGTTACTTACGATAAGTGAGATTAGGGAGAAGGCATAAGCGGGATGGAATAAAACTGTTTAAAAATGGAGTGTTCGAATATATTTTGTGCCCAGATTAAGACAGAGAGGTGTTCATCTGTACTTTTCCATTGAGCTAAATTTTTCATGGTTAAATCTTCTCTTATGAAGTCTAACCGAGTGTATAATTCTGAGCTAGATATTTTAATTCCTTCTACAGCTTGTCATCAAATTATTTTCTTACGAAAATAATTGAATCGTTTGGTATCTATTAAAGATGGTTACTGTTAATCACTTTAATATTAAATTTCCTTGAATTCGATTGTTTCTGGCTCAACATTGTAGAAATTCATGTCCATTAAATGCATTGTGTTTTTATTTAATAATTAAATGACCTTATTAATTTAATTAGCCCTCATAAGTTTATTAATTGAATTAATATGGAAATAATTAGTAGGAGTGTAACATTTGTTTTTGAATAATGCTGGATATTTTGCTGGGAAAAATTTGCGACAGAATTGAAAAATGATCATTCAATCGCCGTGTATCATTTTAATTCTAATTTTAAATTATGACACCCAGGAAAGAAATATTTTCTGGAAAAATGATAGTATTACCTTAGTTATATCACCAATTGATATAATTGCATTTAAGTTTCTAGAATGTTATCCATTCATTTGAATAGAAAGATTAATGTAGCTTTTACGCAAAATAATTATTTAAAATTTAATAAATAAAGAGTTTGAACTATCAACAAGAATAAAAACACGCAAGTTCAGAAAACGGGTTGCATTATCGATCGCTTTTTGCAGCCCAATTCCACGTTGAAAATTTCCACGACCATGATGGAAACTGTATTTATATGAAAATAATGCCCATATGGGTGGCTGGGTATGTATTTATGTTCGCACGCGCACGCATGGGTGTGCTCTCTCGAAAGACGATGCGTCATGTTCTTTGAATATTTTTTATTACTGCTTATTTTCTAAGTTTGAGTGACAGGAACGAGGATTTTCAATCTCGCTGATGATTCTTATCCATCAAGAATTCCTTTTTTTCCCGCGATTCCTTTTATTTATTTCGCTCTCGTTTTTTCACCCCCTCCTCTTTCACTTTATTTTTAAAGCACTTTCTTCCTCCTCCCGCACCGAGGCGCTCATATCCACCCCTCCCGCGTGGGAATGCACGCGCGTGCGTCGACGCGCGCCCTCTCTTGGCGCGCTTTATCCCTTCCCATCGCCCACCTCACCCTTCCCTCCCAGTTTCTGTTTCTCGCGGTTCCTCCCTCTTCCCACCTCACATACCCTGAACATCGTATGGCTCTTATGAGAATGAGGACGGGGTGAAATTATGCACGCCGGCTCCCCGCTCTGCCTATCTCCCTCTCCCCCACCCCCAACGCCCATGTGTGTGTGTGTATGACGCCGGAAGGTTTGGAAGGAGTTATGTCGGTTGAGAGTGCGAATTTACGACGCCGAGCGTCGAAATTTGTCCTCGACGACGATGGGGCTGTTGCGGGATTAACCGAAGGTAGCGGCCTCCCCGTTGGAAGAAACGGTGGGTTGCCTCCTCGCATTCAGGGCGTTCGCCGTTCTTGAAGCGACGGCTTAGCTAAATGAGTGCATGAGAAATACGTAGATAGCATGCATATAAAATTATATATGTATATGTAATTTTTTTACGCCTTGGCTCACTTAAATAATTTGTCCTATGGGTTGTAAAAAATGAATAAATTGCGCGATAAAAAACACGATGCGTTCACGATAGTGATAAAAGATTACTGCTGATCCTGCCTTTTATGGCTGTTGTTCGTTGTTTTGAATTTTTACTTAATACTACTTAATCGTTAGTCAAAAAGTTAGTAACCTTTGTGTTTTAGCATTCTCACCAAAAAACTATTATCGAATTGTGGGTCATATAGGTATTCATTAAAGTAACTTTTTGAAATATATGAAGATTTTTATTATACAGCTTCTTCTCACAATTTAATTTACAATCGGCATACTCGCAATAATTGCACAAAATTTGTTTAATGGGTTTTCATGGAAGTAGATAATGAATGATTTAGGTTTCGCAAAAGAAAAAAGAGTAATTCAATCCACAGATTTTTTGGATACGTACGTGTACATTACTATTTCTTTAGTGATAAAATTTGTGCATTTGTTCACATAAAAGCTAATAATTTTCATCGAAGTATTCATTTTATTTTTAAAGTATAAGTTCCTTTTAGAAGTCCATTATTGAGTGCTTTAATGCACGTTCAATATCACATGCTTTCAATGATATAATTTCTCTGCTCATGACCCTCTTCAATACCAAGTACTGCCACATTTGGTATAGTGTAGTTTGGTCCACTCTCCTATCTTCAAAGATAAACGCAAAGCCAAAGGTTATGTTGACTTTTGATTCATGGAAAAAAGATGGGTAAATATCATTAGAAAATTGACAGCTTAGAGTGTTTTTTAAGCCTTGAATAGTGCCTGTAGATAATGTTCATATTTCTTAAATTATATGGGTAAATATTTTACTGAACAAATTGTGCCATAACGTTTGTCATCTTAATAGCAATCTAACAAATGCGGAAGCATGACTACTTTAGTTATTATTAGGTAATCTACCGGTTAAGGTAGGTTTTCCAACCATCTTTGCAATCATCTCATCCGTTACCCATGGTTTCCTTATCCTTTTCCCGTTAACGGTTCCTATAGTGTCTTTAGCGGCTTCCAATATCCCTTTCTTGATGCATTCCCATTTTTCTTCGATAGCACTCAGTTCTTTACCGTCATCCATCATTTTCTCTACAGCCTGCTGATACTCCTTCCTCGTTAATCCATTTACTGCTTCTAAATTCCATTTCCTAACCCGCCGCCCTTGCCATATCTTCTTGAAACAAACATTATATTTCATAACAACTAAATTGTGGTCAGAGTCCGCTTCCGCTCCTGGGAAACTGTGCGAATTTATCACACTGTTCCTAAACCAGTGTTTAACCATAAATTAATCTAACTGATACCTTTCTGAGTAATCTGGCATTTTCCATGTATACCTACGCCTTTTGTGATGTCTAAACCATGTGTTGGTGATGACTAACCCCTGTCTCCTGCAGAATTCAATTGCTTTCTCCCCGCGTTCATTCCTCGTGCCTAACCCATAGTCCGCCACCTCACCACCATCTCTTCCTTCGCCTAACGTCGCATTCCAATCCCCCATCACTATCAAATGTTTCCCTGCAGGAACACTCGCGATGATATCCTCTAACTCATCATACATCCTATCGACTTCTTCCTCCTTGTGGTTGCTCGGTGGCATGTATACCTGAACAATGACCAAGTTCGTCGGCTCTGCTTTAATCTCTACGAGTAAAATTCTATCTGTCGCTTGCTCTATGTTGACTTCGCTTCTTCCTACCCCTTTATTTAAAATTACGGCAACCCCTCGTTGGCTCTCGTCCCCGCCGCTGTATCTCACTCTATAATTGTCACTCCAGTAATCCCCGCTATCCTTCCATCTCACCTCGCAGAGACCTAAAACATCTATATTACCTCTTTCCATCTCTCGCTTACTACTTTAGTAAAATTATTTATTTTCCTCTGAGTATATCCCTTAATTCTGAGCCTGTCCACTAACACGAAAGTTGTTAAAACAAAACTAGTGTTTATAAAATGGCTGAAAGGTTCGAGTTACGAAATATACATTCAGAATCATTAATAAATTTCACAGTTTGCTTCTAATCCTCTTAATCTCTGGAATGTCTTTCATTGATTGTAAATTAAATTGAATGTATTTCTTAATTAATAAAAATTAACGACGTAAGTTTTTTCTCATTTCCAGTGTTTAACTTTTGAGAAAGCGATTTTCTCCCGCGCTTGCACCTTGGAAAATAGTGATTTTATTTAAATATTGGGCAATTGTTAGGAACCGTACGAATTTCAACAAGATTTCGTAGAGTAATTTCCCAAACTCATGGATTTTAAATAAGATTACCCCATTGAAATTACATTTTTCTTCCTATGCCATTCGGAAATCGCTCCATTGCTGTGCTCTTCACGTAATACGGAATGAAGATTTCTTCCTCTCCCTTGCCAATTGAAATCTTCCACACAATCTCTATACATCTCTCTTTATAATCCTTTCCGTATTTTATCTGACAACATCTTACCCTTTCTCACGTATGTCACTCATATTTAAACTCTCTTTCAAGCGTATTCTTAAGTATACTCGTTAATGAAATTGAAAACTCGGGTACTATTCGTTAGAAATTCATGGTAAGCATGCTTGTGAATATCCAACCCAAATATCCCTATTGTCAACCAACCCCGCTCCAGTCTTTCGGTGCACTACAGGCTTTATGATCGCCCATGAGCCACTCTTTACTGCAATCACCGCCACAACTCTTCTAGCAGAGAGAATGATGTCGATGTGTAACCCTGCGGGAGGGAATTTTAAAATATTTAGAAGCTTTGACCCCACGTGCTTCGGAAAAACAGGTAATAACTAGCTATCACGCACGGTGTCGTTTCAGGCAAACAGATGGGGTATATATGTTCTCAGCCAGTCACACGCAAGGGTGCATGAACACCACACACCTGCACGTGTGAAATATGTTTCCGACCGCACAGCCTATTGGCGGACGCTCCTCCCTCTCTCCCTCTCCCCCTCTCTCTCTCTCGGCAAGGAAGTAATTAAAAAGCTTCGCTATCCCGCAGAGGCGACGACCATCTTGCGCTCGCTTCTCCCCCCTTCTGCAACAAACGCTACTTCCTCCCTCCCCACCGCTCCCTTTTCCCCCATTATTCCATTCCTTATTAGCCTTGGGACGTACGAGAGTCGGCGAAGCGTGAGACTCGCATGAGGCCATATCTGCTCATAATTCCTTCCCCGCGTTGGCGTTCCTTCGTCTCTTTTCGGGGGCATAAAAGGAGGAGGCCTAAGGAGCCCGGAGGACGTTAACGCACCATCTTCCCCCACTACTTGCTCTCTCACTCCCTCCCTCACAATACATTCCTTCCTCCTCTAGTACGGGCTGAACTGAGTGTTAGACTCCGCGGTCTTCGTCGGAAGGGAAGGCGTGAAGTCTTCAAGATCCCTCGGAGGACCCCCTACGTTGAACCCCGTCCGGTACATGCATTTTTGCGGGGTGAGCCTTTCCTCCGGTGCGTCCCACGATCACTCGATTTGCGTCGACTACCAAACGAACGAAGGCAGCTGGTCCCCACCCGCCACCTCATGAGTGATGAATCATGCAAAAAATGTCATCCCTCACGCGGGCTGATGTAACCTGAAGGAAGGAGGAAGCGTGTTTTGCGTCGCGAGTCTCATCTTGATGCTGACGTGGTAAATTTGATCATAATATAAACAGGAGAGTTGTTATCTTTCTTGAAAAATTATGAAATATATCTACTCTTAATGATAAACTTCGCCGTTATGTCATCCTAAATTCTTTTATTTCACGAAAATCTATTATGAGTTCGAAGCTCGGATACCCGCAAATAATACGGGGTAATAATAAATGAACGAGAAATGTACGAAATGTACATTTCGTATACACACGGGCTTCAACGGTCAAAAGATCTTGTTTAAAAAGCTAAATCGGATTGGTATGGGTGGTGAAGTGTAATGATTTACTGGTAAATTAATTTGTTCAAGGCTTCCAAGAAATGAAATTTTTTATATATTGTCAATTTGCGGGTGGCGGTGGTCTAGTGGGTAGAGCGTTGGACTACTGACCGGAGGGTCCCGGGTTCGATTCCCGGGCAAGGCACTTTGGGCACCTGCAGCTCCACCCAAGCTAGTTGATTTTTCGGGTACCAGATCATCCTGGGAAACCATAACCGGCACAGGGAAAGGCCCCCCTACCCTGATGTGTGAATATTCACACGCCGTCGGGCTTAGTACATGGGTGAGCTCTACCATCACCTACTAAACCGACCTTCGGGTTGATTACTGTGTTTATGGTTATTGTCAATTTATTTCTAGTTTATCACCAATTTTCCTGCAGCGCAGTACAATAACTTTTAATTTCTCAAATTAATGATTTTGCTTCTAGTAAACTAAAAAAGTGCGTTTTTGCAATTTAATCGAACGACTTCTGGGAAGAGTATCAAGATGTGAGTAATGGGGATGTTTTTGGAGATATGATAGCTTGTATCAATCTTTGTATATTCTAATAAGTATTTTCCATTTTTAAATTTTTAATTTGAAATTTTCATTACAAAGAAGACGGTTATTTATTTGCATCAGTTTTATGAGAAATATACACACTGAATAAATGCCTGGTGGTATTTTTGAGAGTAGCTTCATTTAAACAGTTGGTTGCATGTACATTGTCACGTTTTTTAACTATCTTCTTAATAACTAGTTTTAGTAACTATATATTTTAAGAAGGTTACAGATGCCACATATTTTCGAGTGGTGTCATTACAAATGTCTAACATTTTCTTCGATATTTTTATTTCATTATTTTCCTGAAATTATTTTATAGGGCTACTCTGGCGTTATCTAATGAATATCGTTTAAAGAGTTGATATTGTTGCATAGTCATTACCATTTCATTTGAAAAAATTATGCATATTCTCCTGTTGATAATCCGTAGATAATGATTTTTTTACTTCTCGGCGCGGTGCACTTATTTGGGGCATAACGTATATTAAGAAATAACATTTTTAAATTAATAATTATGAAATAAACTCCCTGCTTATCATTTTTGAAGAATTCTTGATTACATATCTTAATATCATCAAACCTGGTATGGAGGGTTTGATCTGGGAAACGTGGCTATCACGGAGGAAAGGCTTAAGATGCAAGCTGATGATTTTCCATGGGGCTGTAGCCAGATTTCGGCAAATGTGGTTAGGTAGATAAGAGGTTAATTGGTGAAAGTAAAAAAATTGGATTATTTCCAGTAAAGGTTTTAGTCAATGACGCAGCAGAAGAGAAAGTAGATAAGTATGGATTTGAGTCGTTCAGTCTCAAAAACTGTGGTTTTAAGGAGAGGCGGAAAACTCGTATACATATTAGTTTTATTGTGGGTTTACGCCACCCGTCGCCACTTACTTTCAGCCAAATTATAACAAGATTTGAACATGATTACAAAACATAAAAAAATTGGTCGTCACTTCATTTTCGAAAATTTCAATTGGCTGGATTTTCAATTAAATGACACAATTGAGAAGAAATGACTTGGCATTTATAATAATGACGTATGTACCATGGTGTGACTGTTAAATGAGTGTTTGAGACGGAAATTTATTGTAAATTTTATTAATGTTGTAAGAAAATATTAAACGATAGACGCTTTTGGTATTAACCAGCCTTTGGTGTCCTTCATTATAGGACCATATATTGTTAATTATTCTGTAAACACTCAAAGAGAGGGTGTATGCAAATTTTCTTTAGCATTCTCGATGAAAATTCAGCAAGGCACGGGCGGGCATCTCTCTCTTTTCATGACTTTGTTCATGATTTAATGACGGTGACTCGGTAAACTTTCCTCTTATATATTGCCAATAAGGTTAAACTTTGTAATCAAGGAAAGTTTGGTATAAAGTGGTGCATTATCAAAGTGATACAGCTACTCTATTTTATAAACGATTATGCCTTTGACCTTCTATCTTACCGTAGGGTTGACAAAGGGTAGAATTGAGGTTTGCTTGCATGAAAGCAAACTGGAATCATGCTACGAGATATAAATGGCATCTATTCTTCATCGCTATTCTTTTCAATTACGTATGTTTATCGTCCTCCTTGAAGTAACTTAAAATGAATTTCTTTCCCTGAATTATTGGCACAATTATCATTGTTTCGTCAGTATCGTAGCGTAGACGTAAGCTCAGGTCGTACGTCAACTCCTCCCCAGCACCCTTCGTATGTAATATTCTTATTTGACTAGCAAGCGCCCTTCCCAGTCAAAATTGCTGCTACTAATCACTCAATGATTTTCATAACTCCCTTTCACCATTATTCTCCAGGCCTTCTTCTACGTTGCTTCCTGGGTTTCCAGGTTTGTGGCATTCAACATCAAGCATGCAGCATCAAAATTTAAGTTATTGCTTATAGTTGGTTAATTTTAAATGCGTAAAATATTTCAAATTGCAAAATTGAGAAGTTTTGGTGGCTAATACCTGGCTTCCCACACGAAAGATCCTGTTTCGATTCCGGCAGCGTCAGAATTTTTAAGAGCTATCCAAATCCCTACTTAGGATGCCATGTGGAGAGCACTTCAAGTGAAATATACCGTATGTCGGATGGAACGTTAACATTTTTGAACCCTTTTTCCCTCCACCCTTCCTCCATTCCATGATTATTTACCTTTATGGAAAAACTCAGGTCTATTCCTAATGATGCGAATGACCGCTGTTGGTCACCTCTCTATTTACACTATTACGAGTACTACGTAATAGGAATATTATTGGTTGGATAAAATAACGGCATCATACTAATTAGGTATATGTAGAATAAAATAAACATTTCCTCGCAGTTGGTTTGTTTGTAGCGATTTTGGTCCCTCATATTTCCAGCAAAGGTCATGTTACGGATTCGCTTAATAGCCAAAATAAGCTTCACACTTTTCTATCTTTCAAAGAGTCGTAGGCCGCGTATCTTTGAAACCCACTTCAGTTCACGACTCCTCTACAAAAAGTAGAAAATCATTGCGCAATTATTTGGATTCGATTGATTTTTGACATTTTTCAGCGTTAAATACAACCAACGTGTAATGAGAATTCATAATTGATTCCGAGTGTCGTAACTACCCTGTTAGGAGAAATTACAGCACAAATAAATCTAAATACGCATAAGGAAAACTATCCGAGAAGGTGCGGGAGACGCCGCGACAGTAATTTTTTGACTTATAAGTCATCCGCTAATATGCATATGAAATGGTTACATTGAAATAAGAATAAGGTTCTTAAAATTATCGGAGATAGAACTTACTTAGTGATGACTAGCGTTTGCTATCAGCATATGAGTCCAATGAATCGAGCACTGTATTCGAAATCCTCGCTAGAAATTATTCACAGCTTTGAGCTCGTTCTTTGAATAATTCGAAATTAACACATGTATAGATTGTTGGTGGTTCAAAATGATCTTTTATGTCGATTCGGCCGATATTTCTATTTTATCGTCAAACTCTCTCGATTATTTTATCGTCATAAAGAGACTATAGTTTGAGGAATTTACGAAATTATGTAAAATTATTTGTAACTTTAAAAGACGGACACCTTCTACATATGCGCGATGCACAGCAAGCGAAGGGCGTGGGGTAGAGAGTAACGAGACACGAGGCACACATACAGAAATGATAGTAATAGTGTGTGCATGAATTTGAACATGCACTAGCCAATATTAAAAATAGCACTCGCGCGCATAAACACATACATTCCCGTACGTATACCTCGTCTGTATGATAATTGATGTTTGACTGAATGACAAAAATTGTAGTCTTTATTGTATTCAGCGTTTGGGTTCCCTTTTGTAATGTTTGCATATCGTTGTGATGGAAGAACCCCTTTAACGCTCTCCGAAGCATCAAAGTGTAAAAGGCTTCACCTCAAACCCATGCCTTAGCTATTTTCTCCTAAAATAATATCCAAAGGTGCGACAGTGTTTCAATCAACAGAGGAGCACGAACAGCTCCTCCTCCCATTATGACGAATATAGTTAAATCCTCTCACCCCGTCGACTACCTCGACATGGGTCCCCCAAATGTTCCCTACCCTTGTAACTGGGATCCCGACGTCCTTTGTCCTTATTGAGAGGGAAACACTTTTCTGGAGACCCTTTTCTCTTCGGTAATAACCCCCTCATCGGGCACGCACCCTCGCACACCATCCGACACTCGAAAAAGGTTCCCTCCCCATTCCCTTCGCCCCCACGTCGCCCCCTCCCCCATTTGCCTTTATCCCCCATCCCCCTTCCCTCCACGCAGAACACGCGTACGCACCCACCACCTCCTGCACCACCCGCATTACTACTCTTTATTCCTCTTTTATTCCAAAAACCCTTCTCCTCCCCGTGAAGCCTTCACCCACCCCATCCAACTCGTCATCCACCCCCTACAAATATTCTCCCTACTCTTTCGGAGGAGCGGAAAAAAGCAGAAACCTTGGTATGGGCTAAAAAAATGACCATTGTTGTCTACACCCTATTTCCTCTCCCCTTCTTTCACCATTCCCAACCCTCTCTCCCCCACGCCTTCTTTTCTTTAAAGGGATGACGTCACCAACTTCTTCCCTTTCCCTCCCTCCACAGTCTCCACAATCCAAAGACACTTCAATTTCTTCCCCCGCACTCCCGCCTCCTCGATAACTGCGCGCTCCCCCGACCCCATTCCAGCCATCTCCTCCCGCCAAAGCCCCTTCCACCCTCGTGGCGACCGACCACTTCGCCCCCTGGAAACTGCCTCCATTCTCCCTCCCATCCCCCGCCTTGCCACTCACGATTCCCTCGACTGACTCTCAAACAAGACCTTAGTCATCAGGACGAGTGTTCGTCTACACTCGAGAGCAATGATTCTCTGTCGGTCCTCGGAAGGGAACCGGCGCTCCGCGAACCCAAATATATGTCAGTGAAGTCTCCCCAGTGTCAGCGCGAAATGTCGAATAATGCATTGAAAATGAAGTTCGTCACTTTTCGTCTGCTACGCATATTAATCTGAAGTGAAATTTGAAGAAATGTGTCTCTCTGTATATTTCTAGTTCTTTACTCTCCGGAAAAAAATCGGAACACCGCTTCAAACATTGAGATCTGCGTAATATCGAAGACATTTCTCTTGAAAATATTCCATTATTTCATAACTATTGATAACAACCAATTAGGACTGCCTAATTTTCCATCAATTCAAAAGTTCTATATCCAATCCTGGAAACCTGTAATTTTACAACCATTTGCCTTAAGTTCGACTCAAAAATTGAATAAAATAAAGGGTTACCAGCGTATGCCAACACATATTTCAAATCGATGGAAATGCTGATCAGTGCAATGAATTGAATGAAGTAAATTGATATAGAAGAGCAAAAAATGTAATCCTAGCATTAAGGGTAATGAAGAAACCTCTTTCAGACAGTAAATGACTACCAAACAGATTCTTATGAACATTGTTTGCTGTAGTTGGTTGAACCAAGGAGAAAAGTCAAAGATGAATCATTATCATTACAAGCTGAAAGATCACCAGTGCAAGTTCTAAAGTTGGAATGCAATCAAGTAGCATGATAGCTAGGAAGAGTACTTAAAAAATCCGTCAGGGATGACCAAAGATGATGAATGGATATCCAATTAGGTTTCTTTTTTCGTGATAGATATGGTATCGACTGATTCAGGAAATGATTTCTCTAGCAATAAAATGTCTACTCCTGCTCAGAAATAACACCAGGACCGCCAAAATACATCAGAAAAATAGTTGTGTTATGATAAATTATCTCTTATCAATTTCGGCAAATTTCAAGAAACTGTAACAGTAACTTTAACGGAGTCACCCGCTATGTGTGCATTATAATGCAACCATTTCAGAGAGTAAAAATCATTCGCCATGACCGGGATTCGAACCCGGGTCCCTCGATATCCGGCCGAGTGCTTAAACCACTTAAGCTACCGAGACGTCCTCTTACACTCTGAAATTTTGGGGGCTTTAAAGGAACAAGATGTTATGACGAAATACCGTACATACAATGTCACAGGCATTCGTAGTCGTGCGCGACACGCCACAGTCCACGATGTTAATAAAGCCAATTTCAAACACTTAGGCTGTTCATACCTTAGACAAATTTCAAGAAACTGTAACAGTAACTTTAACGGAGTCACCCGCTATGTGTGCATTATAATGCAACCATTTCAGAGAGTAAAAATCATTCGCCTTGACCGGGATTCGAACCCGGATCCCTCGATATCCGGCCGAGTGCTTTAACCATTTAAGCTACCGAGACGTCCTCTTACACTCTGAAATGCCTGAAATACACTACGAATGCCTTTGACATTGTATGTACGGTATTTCGTCATAATATGTTGTTCCTTTAAAGCCCCCAAAATTTCAGAGTGTAAGAGGACGTCTCGGTAGCTTAAATGGTTAAAGCACTCGGCCGGATATCGAGGGATCCGGGTTCGAATCCCGGTCAAGGCGAATGATTTTTACTCTCTGAAATGGTTGCATTATAATGCACACATAGCGGGTGACTCCGTTAAAGTTACTGTTGCAGTTTCTTGAAATTTGTCTAAGGTATGAACAGCCTAAGTGTTTGAAATTGGCTTTATTAACATCGTGGACTGTGGCGCGTCGCGCACGACTACGAATGCCTGTGACATTGTATGTACGGTATTTCGTCAAAACATCTTGTTCCTTTAAAGCCCCCAAAATTTCAGATTGTAAGAGGACGTCTCGGTAGCTTAAGTGGTTAAAGCACTCGGCCGGATATCGAGGGATCCGGGTTCGAATCCCGGTCAAGGCGAATGATTTTTACTCTCTGAAATGGTTGCATTATTTCGGCAATATTAACCTGAAAATATTTCTTCCATGAAAAGCTGTTAGAATGATAAAATAAAACAAAATATACCAAGTTTAGTTTTCAAGATAGATTTACGGAGTAGAAGAGAATTGTATTGCGATGCAATTAAACAAACGTTTAAAAAAGAAACAAGAGGCAAAGTTTTATATTTTAACTTTCCATTCACGTATATTTATTCGTGATTAATTTCATTTTAGTATGCGTAAGTTTTGAAATTAGATTATGTTGCGCTTTCGAATTCAGTTTTAGCAATCCGTGTCACGGCGGGAGTATATTTTTCTTTAATTTTAGATAAGCATTCAAATTTTTAATTTTCTCTTCCTAGACGGGCAAAATTTTCCTTGCGTTAAATAAGTGAGCATTTTATGATCTTTTCTAGATGAATTTGTAGAGCAGATATACAGTTCCTGTTAGTAAATGCCTTATCTTTTCTAAAAAAAATGAAATAACGTGTTCATAGGTAAGTCGTGTTCTCAGGAAGTCGCCCCGAATGAAACGCGGTAATAGCCTTAATATTCCTGCCGAGCGACATGATTTATGTCGGCATTAAACGAAGCCGTGTTAGAGAAGGGTTTACCGTAGTTGGTGAATTATAATAGGCGGCCTATCCCTTCTCTTTCAACTCCGCTCTCCTCTGTCTCTCCGTTCTACCATTCTCTCGTATTTCTCCGCTTCGTAACTAGAAGGGTCACCTAGTTTCTCCTCGATTACATTTAAATGGTTATCACGCCTCACGTGTCCTATGGTAAAACAATATTACCGATTTTTCGATTTATGTTCTGGAATGGAAGATTTAATTCCAGCTCCAAGTTAATAAAACTGAATACAGCGATAAGTTGAGAAGTGCCAAAACTATTGGAAAATTTTATTCCAATTCAAATTTCTTCCACTGAAGAGGAGATAAAAAAACAGCATGCTGTCTGGTCTCTTAGCACACAAAAAAGATATTTTATATCGAAATACTTTTTTAACTCAGTGAGGTTCTACAGATGCACGCCAGCTCAATTTCTGCGTTTTTACTAATGATGGGTAAATTTCCGAATTTTTAATTGTTCAACTACCGTAAACTTTTCTCATATTTTAGTAGTTTATCTTAAAACAGTAGTTGCACTGTTTTTTTCATTGACTTTCTCATGCAATCTTTATCAATCAAACGCATATTTAAGCAGGTAATGCATACTTTAAAATACCAGGAAGTACAGAGAGAAGCTCTCTCTGCTCGGAGCGAGTGATTTTCGCACGCTTTCGATTATAGGTGTGCCCTTACTTTGACCTACGACACGTAGCGTCGAGACGAAAATTTTGGGTTTGTTATTATGTGAGGTAGAGATTCCATGCTTTGCCAAAAGTAATTTTATCGAATGTGCCATTTTGTTCGTAAGTGATATGCAAATTGTTGTAAATGGCATGGAATATTGGGATAATGACGTAATGGCCGATTACAGGAAATAGGGAATCCAATAACTGGGAAACGAATTCAGGATATAGACGCCTCGAGCCTGAACCAACGGACTACGCCGTAAAAATATAACTCGTCCTTATTCACTGCTGGATAAAATTACAAATTCGATAAAGTGGTACCTGATAAGATACACACATACTTTTACGACTCTACAGAAATCCCAATAAAACCCTTTAGCTTTCCAAGTGGTCTGCGTCGCCTGAGCTGCGAATCGCACATGCTTGCCGTGGGAACCCGCCGTGGGAGCTTACGGCCAATTCCAAGCGAAAGCTCCCGAATCACTTCGCTGTCGCAAACTTTTCAGTTTTAGGGACAAATTAGCAGCCTCGCGTTAGAGATCCTTATACCGCCGCACAGTTGGGTTCAAGCTTAAAGTCATCCGAGACACGCAACCAACCGGATTTACACTTCCTAACTTCTGAAATCACCAATTTATTTCGAATCAAGAAATATTTTTGCGCATTCAGCGTGGTTTCTTGTGATAATTTAATGTTGTGAGATGTTTGCTGCAACTGAATTATAGCTCTAGTTCAAACAGAAACACCATAATCAGATTAATTATCACTGTCGTCTTGTTAAGGCTAATAAGGCTAATTACACATTTTATTTGCTATTTTCGTAATTTTATTTTCATTATCTTGTGAAAAACGCATTTGAAACTTATATAATCATGGAAAATGTCAATAATGGCGAGTCATGAATTGATCTATCTGATTGGCTCCAGTAAATGGTATTGATTATTACTCCTATATTCGCTGTTAAGTGCGTCATGTACTTAAGGAGTGTAATTTGCCTTTGTGAATCCCATTGCGGTGTAAAATTTATTTTAAAAGTAATGAAACACTCCTAGTCTAATTAGGTGCAATGGAAATATCACAGCAGGAATCATACTGAATGATTGTCAACAGTTTATAAACCGTGCCGAATTAGCATTCTCTATGTACTCGTTACATTTTTATAACAATGGCAAATGCAGTAAAATACATAAGTTAAACTTAGTGATTAAAGAATGTTTACAGAAATTCTCATAGTTTTTCATAGGTTACTTCTTCGTGTTTCTCTTGAAATAGGATTACTTTAGAAGTCATTTCTTGGTAGTAACCGGAATATTTGCCCTGGAAAAATGTTAGTTTCCACCACTGCCCTAAATGTGTACTTATCCTTCAATCCTTTGCGCAGTCGGTGGCAATTGTCGGGAACATCGAAAGCTACGTGACTCGAAACCGCTGAAACGGAAGCCAAGTAACCATCTACTCCCAAGTCTCGTGGAGATGCATGAGATCTAACTCAGGAAATTTTGACCGATGCCATCACGAGTACGTAATCAGGGTAATTCGGAAAATAGCATAGACCTGCGCGTTTTCACACGGAATACGAGTTGTAGATATGCATTGAATGTAATGCATAAAAATATTTGCTTTTAACAACCTTACTAATTTCATTTTCAGATTTTTAATTTTGTTTATGGTTGGGACTCAACTGGAATTTCATTAGAACATTTGCGTAAATTACTAAGCGAGAATTATATGTTATTAATTGGGGACGCTCAAAGCGGATGAACAATTGTGACACCATGCAGGCAAAGGCGATCATCAGCGATTGGTGTCCTCGTCCTCCAATGCTGATTTCTCACGTTTCGAATTCATCATGGCTTCTGAAAGACCGACCCTAGAAATCTGCCGCTCTGTTTTATAGATAGAAATAACTAAATCAAATCAGGGTCAAGAATGTTACCAAATACTAACACTCTCTTTAAAGAGGCATACACCGAACTGCTGGCAAATTATCGCTCGTGGCCCAGCCAGCGTGAGACGCTCTTGATGAAGTATTTTTGTCCCATTTAGCCTCCATCTTCCCCTCACATCCTGTCCCTTCCTCATTCCATGAGCCTGAAATCTCCCGGCTCCCTGCCACCAGCACAGCGCGACTGACGGTTACCTTTCAGGAAATCTAAAAAAATAAAGAATGTACGACTGGAGTTTGATAAAAAACAAGTTTGTGGATCGCCTTTCGTTATTTTCTGGTGGCCTTATTTTTTTAGCGGCGGCACGTGATCCCGTGTGATGCGCAAGCTAATTAACCGTTTTATGGGCCGGGTGTTATTCATTTTTTCCCCTTCCTCCAACTCTTTCCCCACGCATTTTTTTGCTGTTTGCAGGGTGAAAAACCCTTTTGCGGCAGCCCTCTTTGCTTTACGTGCACATATCTCATTTGACGGCGTTCGTCAGGGATTTTGCCGTTTTGTTTTGATGATGCTGCATTCTGTGGGATCTCACGAACGAAAAAGTGACGACGACGCCAGTGATTTATTAAACGAATGCCTTTGGGAGCGCGTGGAGTCACTCACTCCCTTTGCCGCGCTAATTAAATGAAAAAAATAAGCAAGACATAGCGGTAGTAGTGGTGGCAGTAATTTTGTTCTCAAAGTAGCAAACATATCAGTGTACGAATCTGGTGTTTGTCTGCTTGACTTCTGCACGATATAGGAAATTCCGAACTCGGATCGCATTGAATCACGTAAACAGACGTTCATGTTCGAATTGAGGTAGGTACACCTACTGCTGCTGATTTCAATCAAATGGTTCCGATGTATGTACTGTATGTCCCAACGACAATTTTAGCGGATTCCCCCAACCTGCAATCATTACTGCTGCTAACGTTTTGTATGTTCTATAAATGTACATATCCTGTATCATCTAAAGCAAATAAAATACGATTCATAATTTTGAACACGATGCATTTCATAAAATCTCGTAATCTCGTACACTATTTCCCCTATCATAAACTAAAGCAATTTAATTTTATGCAGCATTAGTTTCAACAAATATATATATATATGTATAATTATTTATATATAAATATATATATACTATATATATCAAAAGTACCACGTTTTTCATTTGTTCTATGGATTCTTGAAAAAGTCAAAGCAATTGTTAATACCGGGTTTATAATTTTAGATATGAGTATGATGTAAATGATGTAGTGCCTAGATATGCTACTACCTCAATGCAAGCAATACTTGTAATGCTATCAAATCCATTGACGTACGCGGTGGTTTGGGGAACGGTTTCATAATTTTTTTAAGTGTGAAATCATTGTTTTTCCCGTCGATTAGGCAAAATGGTGCAAAAAACTTAGGCTAAAGAAATCGGTGACCAGTCGCAGGAATTCATATAGATTGGTTAAAAATATCGTGCTAAATAAAGATTTCTAATTCTGGTCTAACGGCTGTTATTGTAGTTTGAAATTATAAATATTTTTTGCAGTTGGGCATCATGCCTGATGGTACGTTTTATGAGTGAGAAAATATGTGAATGACAACTCAAACATATTATTATATAATATTTCCGAAAGATGGGTTGTGCCCCAGGAGAGTAAATGTTTCTAAAAAGAAGATAGTTTAGAGACTAAGTTAGGTGCCTTCTCAAACTTCGTGACTAGAATATTGCCTATTCATCAAAACATTTACGTCATACCCTCCGGACCACCTTCAAGTCGGCGTTTATCTGTCATTTCGGTGAAGCGTCACCCTGATTCAACCTATCCTATGCTTTATTCATTTTTAATAAAAAAAACCATAAACACAGTAATCAACCCGAAGGTCGGTTTAGTAGGTGATGGTAGAGCTCACCCATGTACCAAGCCCGACGGCGTGTGAATATTCACACATCAGGGTAGGGGGGCCAGTTCCTTTCCCTGTGCCGGTTATGGTTTCCCAGGAAGATCTGGTACCCGAAAAATCAACTAGCTTGGGTGGAGCTGCAGGTGCCCAGAGTGCCTTGCCCGGGAATCGAACCCGGGACCTTCTGGTCAGCAGTCCAACGCTCTACCCGCTAGAGCGTTGGACTGCTGACCAGAAGGTCCCGGGTTCGATTCCCGGGCAAGGCACTCTGGGCACCTGCAGCTCCACCCAAGCTCATTTTTAATATATGTACATAATTTACTCTAAACATGTTGTTGAGAGATTCACCTGAGAAAAATTAATGATTTAGCCCGGTAAAAATATCATCATTCCCATCAGCTCAATATTCGGTTAGTTTTTCTTGTGAATTGGAATTGTTAACTGGATTCCGGAGAAAATATATCTATATATCTAAAATTTGTATAATATACCAACATTAAAAATATAACAAATAAAAAAGAAAGATAGATGATTTATCTTTATTGCAATACTTTTGCTGAGTTTTTCCGGGTAAATAAACCACAGAACTACCTCTGAGGATTCCTTATTTTGAAAAGTGGGATCTCTTTCATTAATGTTTCTGGTACCCTATGTGTAGAATAGTAATGTAGAGGTGAACCTATTTCACGTTTTCAATCACATTTAGAAGACAGTTTTTTTAACTTATCTTTTGATATCCTGTAACGCTTCAAAGCACGCGTGGATTGAATTTATTTAGGAAACACAATTAGATAATGAATTCGCAGCTGTATGCAATTGGTAAGAATGTGAATGATTTCATTTCGGCGTGCATGTCTGAAAAGTATGGCAAAAGAATATGTGAAAACGGAACAAGCTATGCGAAAATGAAAATAAAGTATAAAAAATAGTAATAATCTCAATATTTGATCCTAGTTGGGTACCTCAGTGCTTCACCTAATTTTCGAAGCGATTAGGATTTAGAAGGAAAAAAAGGATTACGTTTTTAGACCATACCGTCAAGTTTTTTGGAGTTAAAGTCGTTGCGAGTTCTCATTATACTTCACATTTCAAGATTTATCTGCTGGTGGTACATCAAAATGTAACCGTTTGCGAATGTTTGTGCTTCTTTGGTGCCTCTCTAAGATTTGCGTTTTCTAGTGCTTGGGAGGAGTTCCTTGACCCCTTACTTCTTCCGTCTTCGATCTGCATGGTAATTGTCTAATTCTGGTAAACGTGATGGAGTATTTGGTCGGCGTACAACGTTTTTGGAAGTGCAGCTACCGCGTAATGTAATTTTAATGGCGATGGGACCACATATCGAATGAATACGGGTAGAGAGCTCATGAGGGAACGTGTTTCAGCGTGTCCGAAGACGCGGATGAGATCATAAAACTTCGGCGGAGGGAGATGCGTGTAGAGGGCGGTGATGACAGGGCACGTTTTTGAGGTTTCCGTGTCGCCTCTGAGAGATATTGGAAGTTTAGAAACAAGTTAATGGATCGGTCTGTCCTGAAGCATGGTGGAAGCATCTTTAAGTGATTTAGTCACCATATGCATTCCGGGGAAGGAGCTAGTGCCAAGTTCCATTTATATTTCGGCGTTGATTGGGATGGGGTGGGTTTTTAGGATTAGGAACTTATTACGAGGGTAGACTGAAAATTAATGCACGCATGCTTGTAGACCACAAACAAAATGACCTTCAAAAGCACTCCTGGTGTTATATGAAAGTAACAACCCCCCTCAACACGTATTTGCAGGTTTGAGGTCGTTGCATTTATCCAGTGTATTTTGAGAAGCGGAAGTATGGAGGCGTGTTATAGTGCTATGTCATCGCGAGTTAAACAGCGAGACTTAAAAAGCGACTCCTACTGAAATTAATCGGCGTTTAAAGGCTGTTTATAGTGCACGATGCTGTTGATAGGTCTACTGTAAATCGATGAGTAATAAAATTTCGTGCTTGTGAGCCTGTAAAAACCATAATTGTTGATTAAACACACAGCGGACGTCCGATCGCTGCCACAGACGACAAATATCACAAACTCGTCGAAGGTTTCATTCGAAATTACCGGCAAATCACTCATAAGCGTATCGCAAACCATATTGGAATATCCAAGGAACGTGTCGACTTCATTATTGAACAATTGGGATACCCTAAAATATGAGCACGATGGGTCCACCACGCCGTCTCACAGACGAGAACAAACAAAACCCTACTTATTCCCTCGATCTTGCGCCTAGCGATTTTTATTTTTTTCCTCAACTCAAGAGACACCTCGAGGGTAACCATTACACCTCGTACGATGAGGTGAAGATAAAAATTAGATAACAGCACGCTGTTTTACTCGCGTTGACATAGCACTTAATCACGTCGCCATACTTCCGCGTCTGAAAATACACTGGATGATGGTAACGATCTCAAACCTACGCATGCGAATTGAGGGGGAATGTTGCTTCCACATGCCACCAGTAGTGCTTCTGAAGTTCCATTTGTATGTGGACTACAACCATGTGTGCATTGGTTTTCTGCCTACCGTCCTATTATGCATCGGTGAAGAAGGAAATGTTGATAGCCATCTTTGAGTAGGGAGTTTCTGTGGCTCTTCACAACAAGTTCGATTGATGAACGAGCATTTGAAATGCGATGGATACGGATTGAGGATGAATAGTTGATTGCACGTTTACTGTGTGGAGGGTGTTAGCTATTGGAATAGATACAATGTTGGTCGTGGATGGGTTTGATGACACCCGAGTTGAGGAGGTGGTTGAGGAAAGGGAGAATTTGGTGTCTAAATAGGCATTGATTTTGAAGTTCAAAAACATAAATGAGATGGAGGAGGAGGAGCTGGGTTGGGAAATGAATTTGGAGAGATAGAGTGGAGCCTTGGTTCCAGATTAAAAATATATATTCAATGAAGCGGACCCAAAAAAATGATTTGAGTGACTGCGAAGAAGGGAATTCTACCCCGAGGAAACCCTTAAATAGGCTTGCGTAAGGGAAAGGAATTATTGTGCCCTTGGCAGTGCCTTTTATCAGCAGAAATATTTTTTTCCGAAAGGAAGGAGTATTTTGCCAGCACAAAACGGGTCGAAATAAATAAGGAGGAATTCGGTGGAAGGGACGCCGGGAGCTGGGGGAAAGGTAGTGCCGTAGGGCACAGCATGGTCTTCACTGTGGGAATATAAGTGAATCGGAAGATTACATTATTGCATTACTTTGCAGAGGTTGTGTGAGACTGCGGAGTGTCTCTACAAGTGTCGCGGATGAAGGAAGGAATTGTCCGGGCAAGGGGTTTCAGATGGAAATCGATATAAGCAGAAATATGTTCTGTGGGCGAACGAATATTTAAAATAGTTTTTCTGCCTAATGTTTTTGGTTAATTGTGTTTAGGAACGGGAGTATCTATGTTTGGGAGAAAAAAATTACAATATTCATTATATATTAACAATAATTTTAATAATAAATTTGCAATAATTGTATTATAATTAATGTTTCAAGCCCATCCTTGTGTGGGTCGGTTCTGAGGTATGAAAATATTTCAGATTGAGTTACAGTATTAAGATCGTGAGGAAATCTTTGGTGGAATAGAGCATCATTCAACTGATGGAGTGCTCGTGCGTCATAGCCAGCGCTGTTCCAGGCCTCGACACAAGAGCCTTTTCCGCCGAGGAAATGGTGATACTGCGGTCAGCTTTCGAGTTCTATAGTGGACAGGGTTTTTGCCATTTTATTGGAGGATAGAGATCGAAGATCTATGGAGTAGCTGATTGATGAAAATTTCAAAAGGGCTGTTTGAGAGAAGGCATTTGGGTACGTGAGTGGAGGGTGGGAAGAATTTATGCTGGGCAGGATGTAAAGTGGTGTTGGATGGAGTATGTTTCTTTTTCCAGAGGGCGTGCCAAAAGATATTTCCCATTGAAGGCATCAGATATGAGCGCTATTTTATTGAACTCGGGGATGGGAGAGAAAGAGAGCCCTTCGGATAACACCGAAATTCCGTCCTCACCGAGTCGGTTGGATGAGAGGTTGACTGCGTCACCGTGGAAGATTCATTTTGGTACTCTTTTTGGTAGCGTTGCATGAGGTGGCAGGTTAAAGAGGGTGGTGAGGTTGGGTTTATCCTGAATTAAATGAATAAATATGGTGAAGGGGGGCGTAGAGGATTTAACTCTTGGAGCAGTTAAGGCCAGAGACTTTGTGGCTTTGGTAAAATGAAAATAATTTGCGGAGTGCCTGGCGTCGCGTGCAAGTCGCCTAAATTGAAAAGCACAGCTCTTCTTGGTGAAAATTAAGCAAATAAGTGAAATAAGTGAGTAAAATTTGAGCGATTTCAGGATAATATTCATGATGCAGGGTGTGGTAAGGCTGACGAATAGAAGGGGAATGCCCTATATCGAAAGGTTTACCGTAAGACCATTAGGTATTAATCTCTGCCATAAATAGTTGCAGAAGAATTGAGAATGAACCGTGAATTTGTTACTCTTACTTTGTTTCAATCATTGAATTGATTTCTCTTTAGCCATGACTAACATAGTCCAATAGACTGGTGCAGGTATTGTGCTTTGAAGAATGTACAGCAATTTAAAGAGGAAAACTTAGAAAAGTATTACAGTAGGTAATGTATGCATTATGAATAGTTAGATGGAAAAGGTGGGTCAGGGTAGTCCAGGGGGTTGGACTAATGACCGGAGGGTCCCGGGTTTTATTACCGGGTAAGGCACTGGGCACCTGCATCTCCAACCAAGCTATGTGATTTTCCGGGTACCAGATCTTCCTGGGAAACCATAACCGGCACAGGGAAAGGAACTGGCCACCCTATCCTGATGTGTGAGTATTCACACGCCGTCGGGATGAGTACTGGGTGAACTCTACCATCACTTACTAAAGCGACCGTCGGGTTGATTACTGTGTTCATGGTTTTTTAGATGGAAAAGGAATAGGTTACAATAGTAGACAGACAAGTGCAGGTACACGCGTAGCGAAGTGAAAAGGAGATCCTTTGACCCATTAGAAGGTGATGAAAAAGGTTGATTCGCAACGATTCACATTAAAAAAGGCACCCTTTTCCCTTAGGGACCTGATGTAGAGTAGGTTGCTCGATTGTGTTATGCTTGGAATCGCAAGTTAACTATGTGATAGTTGTGTCCATCCAAAAACCTACGTTTACCGTTAGATTACCCAATATTAATAATATTTATTTATTAATTTATTTGATGATATTCGTTGCAATCAGGCAATTGTCCTGGTGACAACGGTCACATAACATACAAAATATATTCTAACAGTTATGCTGTACAATATTAGAATTAGACAGTTATAATTATTAGACATTTAAAATAGTATACAAATCACTGATTAATGGTTTATCACCCAGTGGCTGCTTTACACTTCTTCTTAAGGCTCCTAAATTTGGAAGGAAAGGACTCAAACAAACCTCCAGGCAGCTGGTCCCATTCAACAATGGTTCTGTTTAAATAGGAGTATCTTTTATTTGTTTTTTGCGTTCTTATTTTTATTTTAAAATCGACTATTATCCCCTTGTCTCCACAAAATACCCAAAAAGAACTACACATAATTAAAAAGACTCAAAATAACATTTTCTGCTCCCAATTATTTGAAAAATTGTATCAGAAAAAATTAGAAAAAATAGCAATATAGTCATATCCGCTTTTAAATCAAATCCCAAGAAAGACACATCGAAATGGAAAAGAAATCTCTTTCTGGGGCATTTATATCGTAAAGTTACCAGAACCTTTCCAGAGAACAGAACAAAACCAGCCTACTATAATAAAGTCAATTTTTTGAATCTTTTGGGAACCAGCAAGGACTTAATTCCCATCATGGAAAAGAGCAGAGTGTATAAAATGCGTTGTGAGTGCTCTGCTATTTACATTGAACAAACCAGTAGGACATTCCGAGAACGTGTAAAAGAACATTATGCCTATTTCAAAAACAAAAACCCTTCTCCACATTTTGCCAAGCGCCTACTGGACAATAGCTACACAAGTGATTTTGTTCCTAAGATTTGACATTTGGAGAAGAAAAGTTTAAGAATGGAACGTTTGGAAATTTTCAAGAACCCTCATTATTAAAAGGGTATGTTGGACCTGATGTATTCCTCCCGCTCTCCCCTTCTGGACCTCCCTCTGTTCCACAGACCCTCTCCCCTCTGACATTATACCCGCCCTGTCCCCTCCTTTAAACACACCATTTTCTCTTCAACCCCCCATCCTTTTCTCTGTCTATTACGAGTCCTATTTGGAGGAAGAGGAGTCGTATTATCGTATATAAAGCTGTGTCCTCTGTACTTCACCTGATGATGATTTTGTAAGTCGAAACCTAGGACATGCATAATAAAATATGTGTAGAAGAACAAATTATTTTCTTTTCCGATACGTTAAAATGACATATCAGAATATAAAGTGTTACATAAAAGTGTGAGAGAAATAAATATATTTTAAATTCAATCACAAAATATATACCAGTTTATTGAGTAAGATATGTTAATATTAGAGGCACGCCCGAAGGTCACGTTTTCTGTTTTCATTTGAGCAGGAGGTAGGTTAGGCAAGAAATGAAGGTGTTTCGGAATCTGATGAAACGTGTTCTTCCTTTTCTGAATGTTTTCGCTGCCAAACTTGCCCCCCTTTCATCTCGCCTCACGACCGGGAGCGGGGGAATTAAAACGGGAAGCATAGAGCACACGGGATATGATAGATGCGGAAGTTTTCGTGGGGAGGGGCGTAGTTGTTCGAGACCAAGGGGGTGGAGGCTGGAATATTAATTCTTCTCCGGTGGGAAACTTCGATGGAAGACAGGCGGAATTGGCCGTCGGAGCGTGAAAGGCCAGCCGCAACAACAAAGGGGAGAAAATCGCGCGGAATCAAACAGCCAACATTGGCGGCGGTATCCTGGGGGGTTGGGCATGCAGCCTGGGGTGAGCAGAGTTGTTGCGCTCGGGCTTGCAGAGCGCCATACGAATTGGACAGCGGGAACATCCTACGAAACTCCCCTTGTTTAAAAATTTGAAGAATTCCACTTCTTAATTTTTAGAATAAATAAACAATATTTTATTAAATTGACAACCTTATTGAAACAGGATGATATAAGTAGATTGAAGGATTTTGAAATGTGTGTGCGGAGAAGAATGGAGAAGGTGAAATGAACCGAAAGGAAAATAAATGAGGAGGTGCTCGGTATGGCGGCTAATGAGAGGGGAATGTTGGGAGAAATCTTATGAGGGCAGGAAAAATGGATGGAGGGCGTGTTGAGCGGCAATGAGATGTTGAAGACTGTGGTAGAGGGGAGGGGGTTAAACAAACGAGGAAAGAGCAGGGACAGGATAGGGATATTGGACGGGATGAAGGGAGGAAGTTCACAGAAATGAAGAGGGATCTGATGTAGAGTAGGTTACTGGATTATGTTTTGTTGGAAGCATAATTCCTGAGTTTGATAGAGCACAAAACAAAAAAATATCAGTAATTATCCCAAAGCTAGGTTTCACAGAGTATCTATTCTGCCTTCCTTTTTGGCTCCTACAAAAGTTTTGTTTGTGTTGCTCAATTTGAAAATGTACAATCTGCATTAGTATCAATATTAAATTCCAAGTTATCACAATTGAAACAAATGGTATGTGTTGAATGTTGTTATTGAGCAAAAGTGCAAAGCGATGGAGCTTTATGGAGTTACCAATAATATTTCATTTATAATTCCTCTAAGTGATTTGCTAAAAGAGTGACGATAATTGAACTACTGTACTGTCTTCTGGTTACCTTGTCAGGTAATGGATTATTAGAAAAATTTCCTCTTTAAATTCCAATGGCGAAGTAGCTTAAAAATTATATTTTCTCTTTGCAGCAGGAAGGTAAATTTTATCACTCATTTATTCCTTCCGGGGCCCTCTTCCTCTTGGTAAACAATAGGGGACACTGAGAAAGGCACTCGGTCTTTTGACATGCCGTTGGACTTAGTACTCGTACTAGATAAGCTCTACCCTCACTTAAAAAATCAACCTTCGGGTTGACAACTGAGTTTTATTTAATAATTTTATTTTTTTAATCTAACAACGGAACAACATTTATTTCTCATTCCATCTATTTTTTTTCTTTTTCCATGAAAGAACTTTAAAGAAGATTAAGCCCCAAAAACATAAATTTTATTTTCGAATCTAATGCAGTTTTTTCATTACCATTTTACATGGGTTACTTCCTTAAATTTATATGTGTTTCCCGATTCATATAAATAAGGGAGCATACATTGCACGCAATCGCCCTTAACTTAACTTTTCCGTTAAAAGTCACCCTCGAACAGTTTTGAAAACTGACATGGTTTAGTATGTTGAGTTGCACACATCCGTGCAGCACATCACGCGGCAGTGGCGTGTAGTGCAGCCGAGATGGGGTCTGGTAAAACATTCACAAGCCGCACGCTCACCGCCCCTCAAAATCCGTCCCCGTCGGAGGTTGGTTGAATTGGGGGAAGATGAGTCGCGAGCGCACCGCTCTCCTGCGTTCCCACTGCAAACAACCCGCCCGACTCCCGCCCCCGTCTTAGGTTTCCTGGTTGGGTTTTTCCTTCGCGCGAGCCCCGACGAGGGTGCGGCGGCAAGTGCGGGAATCGATGTCGATCTAGTCGACGGGGGTGAAGGGGCGGCCTTATTAAGGAGGGATCTCCTTCTCCCCTCGCCCCAAACCTTTCCTTCCACCCTGCAGACGTCCTTTCCCCACCCCAACCCCCGTGCCTCTTTGCGACAGTCTTCTCTCTTCTCCACCACCAGCTTCTCCTCCCACCTCTCCCTGCTCCCTCTTCCTCCACCCTCTTCCTCCTGCCTCCGCAAACTTCTCCGTTCCCTGTCCCATTCCGCCCCGATGAGCGTTGGGCAGATTCACGGGAAAAAGGTTTCTTCCGTCCCCTGAATGAAAAAAGCGGCAGGGCGGGAAGTGGGGCAATATAAAAGGGGGGTTGGGGAGTGGAGGGAGGCAGTGCGGGAAACTGGGGGGGGGGATGAGACTGCTGTCCCCTGCTCCAAGGGCGGTCTTCTCATGGCGACGAGTTGCCTCTCCCTCGTACATTTGCTTTTGACCCCGTGAGCAGTTATGACCTCCCATCCCCAGTAACCACCACGCTCCGAACCCTCGGTTTAACAGCATCAGGACCCCTGGTTTGCCTCCACACATTGCTTCATTTGTGTATGGTTTTCGGTTTGCAAGCACATACAAGATGCATAAGTTTCCTTCTTACTCTTCCTGCCTCTCTATCTGCAGTAAGTTGCTCCGCAGTGCCTAGTCGCCTAGTCTAGTCTAGTCGCCTAGTGCCCATGAGCCTAGCCGCTCCTAAGTTCCTTGGTTTTCAAGAAACATAAACCTGAAGTTTAATTGAAACAACCCTCATTTTTGCAAGGTTTTCAATTTACTTATAAGACAGGTAGTTTTATTTTTGATCCCTTATGCATAGTTGTCACTCCTAAGAAGACTATTTTACTACAAAATCCGCGACTCTCCGAAATGACTTCGACTACATTTGAGCTAACACCATCTAACCTATGACTCCCCTATGCAGGCGATCATTCTTTATATCGCTTAGGATATTTGATCTTTGTCGTTGCCTGCTAGGTTTAATGGTAACATATCACGAGAAACTTGGTCGAAAACGTTCTTTCAAGTCTAAAAAACACCACGTCTATTGACATATTATTTATGCCCAAACCAAAAATTCATTAACGAAACGTGCGAGTTATTTTTTTAGTAGCCTACTAGCCACCGCAAGGATTTTTTGCTGAGGTTGAATACCTGACTTAATTTTGCATAACTTCTTACATAAATAGGAGGAGTATACCATTGGCAATGATGTTGAAACTGCATTGTTACCCCCATCGTACGATACTTTGGTAGGCGAGATCATGTCAGTAGAATTAGACAGATTTAGTGTAGAAGAGAGAGAAATATCATATCATTTTCACCCCGAACGATTAGTGATCAGAAAAGCTTTGTTCGGCCGGGGCAGGGAAAAAATAATTCGGGTCAAAATTGGTCTGGTGTGTATTCACCCCCTATCACATGCCCTAGCGGTACCCTGCAGGTTATTAAAAATGCTAAAATACCCTTTCGGAACCTTTGCTGGTTTTTTACTAAAAACTCTTTAGCTATCGATACGCCTCATTATCGAACTAACAATCATATATTCTATACTTTTGAGGTGTGAGGGTGAGTGGTCTTGAATTACTCGATTTCTCTATGTTTCTGCTTTTAAGTATAGGTGTGGCGAAAGCCGGGAACTGGGAACCTTTTGTACTTTTAGGGACTTTTTAATTCTGACTTCTGGATACAATGTCAATTCTCTAAATGTTCGGGTTAATTTCATTAAGTATTCGGGCTGGCATTTGATCGGACGCGTAGTATTATTTTCCAGGAAATACTATATTATTCAGAGAAGATTCCGTTATTTTATCCATTATGTAAAATTTCAACGTTGGGCATCGGCTGGTGGAAATGATTTGGAAGGTACGACATTCATTAGGTAATGACGACATTCATTAGGAAATTCATAAGAACTCTTAGAAAGAAGAATTCAAGAGGTTAGCCTTTCCTGAATTGCTGTTACCTCTTTCACCTTCATCATTTTAGATAGAATTCACTGTTAACATATTTATCCGAACCTCTATGATATCGGATCTAAATACTTTTGTTTTCCCGCTTTTATTTTCAGCTATTATTTTCCTTTTGGATTCGCTTAACGCTTTTCGAAATTTGTTCTTAGCATCCGCCCTATATTTACTGTCATCGTGAATATCTCATTCCGTTCCTCCGTAAAGATACTTGTATTAGTCTGAGTGAGTTATATCTGGTTTGAAAAACCTTTTAACGTCTTAATAATATTAGAACTTCCGCCGCGAAGTATCTAGGTTCCATGTTATCTTTCATGCATTTACTTGGAATGAACCTGTTGATGATTGAGCGCTTGAAGACAAGGAATTTATTTCAAGCATTATCAGTATTTCGCTGTTTGCTGTATTTCTTAAAATTAACAAATATGCTGCAGTGCACGCATCTAATGCCATCATGTTCCACTATTTTAAATCAGTACATTCCCCTTTTTAGCTGTTTATTTCTGATGCCAGATTTGGAAAATGTAGCATTAACGTTGTTATCAAAAATTTGTTTAAGAGATTCCATATTTTGATATTTCTGGTTACGTTTTGTGCCGGAAAATCAAGAATAGGATTGCCCTTAGTTGTCCAAGTTAAAACGGTCTGCATAAATTTCAATGCAAAAGAATGTAAAAGCGACTCCTGGATATATTTGTTTTTTCGACCCTTGTTTAAAACTATCTTCTCAAATCAAAGATGGGACATGGAATTTTCCACTGACCTCTTAATAATCTCGCTAATTTTTCTCGTAATCGAAGGTTTGGATTTGCTAGCGTCGTTCTTGTATGTGTTTAACTCAATCTGTTCCTTGTCAAAGTCACATGCATAGATTATGACGGACTGATCTGTAATTGAACTCCATAAATTTTCGAAACCATTATTTGAAATTATCTCAGCCCTGCTGACCCCAGAGTTCTAAACTGAAATAACAATCACTGCCCCCGATTCTATTTAGGCTCTTAGGTGTGTACATGGAAAAGGATTTTGGAATATTTAAACGTCCGCTGTGTCAGTGGATAAGAAGCTCTCAGATACATTAAATATGTTGGCATATGCACTTTGGATAAGGTGATGATGCTCAGCAACTTCAGCTGTAAAATTTTTGCAGTATGCCACTGTTACAAAAATTGATTCCTTTGCTTAAAACTTACTTGAAAATTAAGGGAGAACCTTTAAATACCATGAATGCCTTTTCTGTCCCGCTTTTAGCTATTTCTTATCTTGTGGTATAGTTATGAACATAATGTTCTCTTTCTATATCCACCCAGGCTCTAGACATTAAGTTATGCTATGTAAGTTAATATTACCTTTAAGATATAGTTGTTTAATATATTCTTTCTACTTGGGCCAAGGCCTCTTCTTTTTCGACAAATATTTCACCCACCTTTCTCCAATTTAGTAAACGAAATTTCCTTTCTTACGTCCTGACAGTTCCATCGCCATTCTATTTTGCTCTGTTTCTACAAAATCTCCACATACTTGCTCAGATCTTTCCACAATGTTTCTATGCTTCCCTCTAATTCTGTTTTCCCGTTCTTTCATTTCTTTCTTTCGTCAATTTTATAAATATTTCTTCTCTAGTCCAAGGTTCCCCAATCTTTTTCTTTCAGCCGCTCCTCTTGTTTAGTTCTCCACTTTCTGGTTTTCCTTATTTGAGATATTTCCGTCAGTCTACTATCGTATGCATTCCCTTATTCTCCTTTAGGATCAAATCAACAGTGTCCTCGTACTTCTTCCTTTTTACTCCAGTTAAGTCTTCGAAATTATTGTTTTTCATAATTCTTCTTGCCTTCATTTTCCAAAATTCACAATTAATCTTCATGGAGACGGTAAATACTAATCCTCATATGCTTCCAGGAAACTGTTTAAGTTGATCAGACTACCCAAAATTCCAGTCTGAACAGTATGTGGACTAACTGACATCAGCCTGCGTCTTCCGGAAATTCTCATATGTTGCTACACCATTTTCTGGGTTCAAACGAGCAGCTACAATCTAACTATTTTTCTCCAAGATCTATAGTTTTTATAGGATTTAATTTTAATCATTCTTTTCCGTTGCCAATCGCTTGTTTATGTAAGATTTTTGCGTGATGACTACCACGGAGGCCTTTCTTCTCCCGCTACACGGCATGATCATCGACACTCGATGGCCGAGTCCCGCAGTTCACAGGACTCATTTTCATATTTGGTTCCATCATAATATTCCAATGCAACAATTTCAGAGTTTAAAAATCATTCGCCTTGACCGGGATCCCGGATTTGATTTTTACACCCTGTAATTGTTGCATTGAAATGCATTTTAGCGGATGACTCCGTTAAAAGTTACTATTGCGGCATCTCCCGCAGTTTCTTGAAATCCATCATAATACTTTGGAATAAATAATTTAGTTGGTTTCCTGTTACCCTTGCCTTTATCACCAGTGTTTTTAACGTGACACCATCCCCGATATGGCCACCTTGCTGGTCTGATGCACTTTGAAAGATAGATATGGAAATATATATCTTCAAGTCATTTTGTGAGTACACATAGTTTTTTTAGTAGTTACATATGATTTCATTATTCCCTTTAATATTCAACATTTGCTTTTTATCCAAGAACTTTTATCAATTAATGTATTGATTAGAAATATAGTTTTAATAGTTCCAACTTCCTTGGCAACTTCGCGACTCGTATCGAAATTCAATAAAATGCCAATGCAAGAATAAATAATGCCTTCAAAATACAAAATGGTGGTGAAATATCCATACACTATGTAATTACCTATTCCAACAAGCAGAAAAACCTACGAGGTCTAATTGTTGCTTTTTTATAAAAATAATTATGAAGACTAATACATAAGACTTATATATAAGTTTTTACTACTATTTCCCGATGCAGGCGTTATTGGTAATAGTGAAATACCGTTGATTCATTTAATAGAGAGAACTCACGTTTTTATATATTTAACGTGGAGGTAGGTAGGTCTATAAAATCATATTTGACTTAAAATAATTGACGAATGGAACTGTTCATTTCTACATTCATGAAAACCATTTACTGCTCCCAAACACCCAGCCGGCCTACTATACGGCAGCACCTTCACCATTGACCGAACTACCCACCTACCTTCTTCCCACAGCCCCCGCCCCCATGTCTCTTCCGCCACCGTCAAAACCTCGAATTACTCGGAAACGTATATTAGATATTCCAAGTATTTTGACTCTATTTTCTTATTTCTATGATCGAATATTGCCTCCTAAACCTCAGTGAGAAGTTTTCGCTACTCCATTTTAATTTAGCATGCCGAAAGAAGGCCAAGACGAGGGAAAATAGGTTTGGAGATGATTTCGATGCGCGTGACACAAATGTATTTGAGGAAAGTGAAGATTTCTGCGGGATGCATGAAGAAAAAGAGGGTTCGCCCTGGAGAGAAGCGGGGTGGGGAAGAGGCGGGTGAGGAGTATTACAAAGGGAAGGGGGGAGGGAATCGGAGAGAAGGCAAGGGAAGAAGATAGCCGATATCCCGGGGGTGTGAGGAGGGGCACGGAGCGGTGTCAGGGAGGGGGGCATGTTCGGGAATTTAAAAAGGAGACGAGAGAGCCTGGCGTGCTAGGGAAGGGACAGGGAAATGAGAATGAGTTCGGAAGGAGAGTTTATTTTTGTTTGGCTTGGGTATTTTGCGAAGGGGGGCGCCGAAGGAGAAGGAGCGGGAGGGATGAAAGGCGTTGGGGTAGTGATTGGAGGGAGGTCGGGCGAGCTGGGGTGAGGTAAGGGGATTGTTGGGGGCAAGGGAAAGGGAGGAGTCCTGCAGAAGAAGCGGCCTGATATAGGTTTTGAGTTAGGGGAGGGATAAAGAGGGTCAAGGGGGAGAGGAAAGGTGGCAGGGTCGGGCGGAGGCTAGGGAAGGGAAAGGCGTTCTTCCCACCGCCCGCACCCTTTCCACCGTCAGCGCCACCTCCGGCCGACGCCGCCTCCAAGGAATCGACAAAAACGCGCGCTGGAGGACGGGGGTGTCTCTGTATTGGAGGGGGCGGCGGAGTGAAAGGGGGGATGCGTGTGTAAGATGGGGGGCGAGAATGAGCGGGAAGGGGGCGGGGGTAGCTCCAAGGGATCGCCTTGGAAGCGAAGTGACTGTGTGTGTCCTCGTGTGCATGTGTGCGTGTGTGTTCGAGGGAATAGGTGTGGTGGATAGGGAAATAGGGATAAAGGGACAAAGAGATTTAGGGGCATAAAATGGAAATTGGGCGAGGCTTTCGGGGTAGGAAGGGGATTGGGAAGGGGGCGTGCATGTGGGGGGAGGGTGAGTAGACCAGGGGTTTTCTTTCCTCGAGTTCTCTGATTGGTCGGTGTGGAAGTGGTTGGCAGGGTGTGGGGCGTGGCCTAAGCTTTTGGCGAATTCGCGACAAATTCTCTTATACGAGTATATTATTCAATTTTTAATAAACGATCTCTTGGGCCTGAGTACTCTTCATGGAAGTGATAACTCAAGCGGTTATCCAGGCACTCGAAGGGTTTTAAGTGTGGCATCATAAATATAATATCGGAATACTTGAGAAGCCGGCCTAGTTGCAATGTAGTTTTTTTATGTCGCCTTATTCATACCAACGTTAAATTTGCATCGTAGAGAGGGGTAATTATAAGAATTAATGAGCTAAACATCCATTTGATATGGGTACAAAAATCAGTGCTGCATTGCGTCTGCGTTTGAACTAAGCACCGCACTTAGGCCAATCAATCAGTTATTTAGAAATATTTTTCACATAGCATACAGTAAGGAGGAAGTGATTACTGAATTTTCCTGTGAGTCAACGCCAAGGGTAAGTTGCCGCGCGCTTTCGTAATTTATATCCTGAGAAATTTTTCTTTAAAAAGGTTTATTTAGGTGTAGTTTTTTCATTTCGAGGAGTATTTAAATATGTGTTCTTCAAAAAATAAATATTACTGAGAGTATCTAAATGACAGCGTGGATGAATGGATTTTTTTTGTTTCAATCAGACCCAATCGGGGACATACTTTGAGAATTGTGCCCAAACGCAGTTAAATGCTCGATTGAAGTGAAACAGAAAGGGAAATCTCTGCGGCCATTCAAAATTGTTTTTTGGAACGAGAAGCGTCTCGTGACTATTGAAGAACCTAAGGTGCAGCTGGAGGCGAGAAGATTACATTCGCGACTTAAAACACCTTAATAAAGAAACCAAAATTCAGGAGTTGTGAGTGGTAATGAGTAATTTGCATTAACCCTGCATTGCCTTCGTAGGTATACCTCAAGAAGAAAGTAATGGAGTAGGAATTACTTATCAACAATAGGGATTTCAGTACTCCGCAGCCTACTAGAAATCATCCGAGTCCATGTAACAGTCATCAATTTTAGTTGCATATATCTGTATATGATGTAAATCGATATTTATCCTTCTTTGTTTTCATTATTCATTATTGGATGAAGATTATGATACATTTCTCACTTGATTAGTGTTTTTGGTGTTGAAATACTTTAAGGTTCTAAGACTTTGCGATTCTATAACCGCTCAGGTTTAAAAATGATGGATGCAATAATAGCTTTCCTCTGACCAAATGCCGTTTTTATTGCCAAGCAATTCATGGTCTTACCACATATTTATACTCAAAATTGAAAAGATTGCCACGCTTTATTCAAGATTTTTCTTGTTAGATTTACTCTTGGTTAATGAAAGAACGATTCTTGAAAGCATGATCTCGATCCTTCCAATTTCAACGGAATGGAGAGTGGTGAACCCATTGTATCCCTATTCGATATGTTTTTTGATTTTTCACAAAAAAAATGAATTCAAAATTAATGAAGCGCCATGCAAGCGGCATTCATGGTATTACATCCACAAAACATTTTAAAATGTATTTCGGATCAAATTTTTATGCGAGTAAATTTTTGGCCTTTATTACTTATTTACCAACAAATTGACCAGGAAAACCTTTTAATGACAATTTCAAATATTAAACATTCGAATGCACATTTAATGAAATTTTGCCAACAAGTCTAAAAAATGGAAATTCATGAAGTGAATTGGAAATATTTAAAAATAAAATTCGAAATTTAATGTACTCCATAGAGTTGCATGTTTTTGTGGAAATATTACTTCATGATAATTGTTTTTTTTTTAAGAATAGGGATTAGAAAGGAAAAGATATGCTTGACTCAAAAGCGTTGCAATTCGGTTATGAAGCGTGGTAGGTGGGGGAGCAACTGGGAGGTAAAATAGACAAAGGAGAAAATAATATGTAAATAGATATAATATAGGAGGAGATAACATTTAAATTAGAAGGATTACATCAAATGATAGTGGATGATAGAGATACAAATGAACAAACAATTTTGGTAGCATGAACTTGGTACCTAACATAAAATTAATAAGTTTTTTATAGTTTTTCATGAGCTTTCTCAAAAATATCCTCATTCGGTTGACCTCCGTCATATTAATTATTCTTCCATAATTTCATTGCTTTTATTACTTAGTTTGAAATTAATTTCTTTCGCATGGACAATATCATGAGTAAAATTTCACGGTTGCAATTGCAAGTGACTGGATTTGGTATTCTTGTTTTGACAACATTTAAACAATTTCCCATAAATAGCATGTAGTACTCGTACATATAACTGTCATAAATAGGCTCTCTTCTTTTTACGCAACTGCAACATCCGATTTGATAGAATTTTATTTTAAACATTTTAACTTTTAAATTAAACCATTTACATATCTAATGGAGAAATAAGGTTATTACTGATTACTTCCTTGAAGGGCTAGCACGGTAACACTCATCATGATGATTCAGACTCAATAGGCGTTAATTCAGTAACTATATTCTCTATGACCCCGTGTTGAATTTAGTATACCTCATATCTCTACTATCTTTACTATACCTCAATTTAGTATACCTCATATCTCATGAAATCCAAGAAATGTTTAATATACCTTAATATTTGGCTAAACATCTGTTTTTTTTCTGTTTTATAGTTTTCGTTTCCATCTGCTATTCTCTTAAACAAAAAAATAGTGAATAATACACTTGTTTAACGTTTTCATATAACTATTGTTTTTAAGAAAGGTAAATACCAATGTAAAGCAATTATAATGTTTTTTTCCAACACACAAAACCAAGTAAACTGATACTAAGTCTGGTAGAGGAGAGTGTTAGGATATCAGCCAAACATGCAAAAATAATGTTAGTGTATACATATACAACTCTTATACACATACATTTCTACACATATTATTCAATGGATGTTGCGCTTGGCCAATGGATCAAAATCGCTTGATCTGGTGTATTAAATTTTTTTGGGATTTTGGGTTCGATTTTGTTGTTTGCGAATCGTGAAGAACCTAAACTTGAAGGTGGCTCTGAAGGTGTCTATCTCCCTCATTTTATCACTGTGGTTTAATGTAGCAGTAGTATTTAGCGGAGGCGACCGACAGCTGATATCATTTTCGCTTAAAGGGATGATTGGGAAAGGAGGAGGGGTGGAGAGAAACCTGGCGTCTGCAAGAGCCTTCTCTTAACGAAAGGCGCCAAGGGGTCCGCAGCTTAACGTCCCATCCGACACACTCACTCAAAGTGCCCTCCACAAAGCACCTCAAGTAGGGATCGAGATACCACTGAAAAATATTGATTGCCTCCAGGATTCGAACCCGGGCCATCTGGATGGGAAGCCAGTACGCTATCCACCGTAACATCCAGATCCCCGTGGTGTAATGTACCAGTATAATTTTGGACTATAATAATTCCCTCTGTGTCGCAAAAAAAACTCAGGTGCCCCACATATTTCTAAAAGTGCTAAGTCTTGCCTGCAATCTTCGTGGATTAAGGGAATCCTAATTATAATTCCTTCAACATACTCGTCACCATTATTGTATTGTCGTAATGTTAAACAAACCAGGCGGAGTTTCTCTTAGCCTTGTTGAAGTATTTAATTAGCTTTTTTTCCATGGATCCCTGTTATTTGACGTATATTTTTTATGTGACCCAGTTAAAGCAAAGTAACACCTATCTCTTACTTTGTCATTAATTTATTTACAACCCTTCGAATTGAACCTAGCTTCTTCTTTTCAGCATAGTCTTATTATGGCTTTTCACTATGAAATATTTTTTTTAGAGTAGCACCCAAGCATAAGTATTTGCCTTGTTTTGAAGTGCTGCACGTTTGATTCTAGTCAAAGAATTTTAAAATTATAAATAATAAGCAATAGATTGACGGTTAAAATAACTTAAATTATTTATTAATTCCTGCTTACGTTGTTGTACAACATCTTCTGGTTAGGTTGCAGAATTTATTCACAGTTATATACACTCGTACCCAGTGGAAAGTGATAGTCCAGTAAATTGGGAGCTGAGCTACTGATCGAAAATCCCAGGTTTAATTCCGTGTGACACTTCTAGGCATGCTCAGATTAACCCAAGTTTTGTTATTATTCGGCTAATATAAGAGCTCGTATCTCCCCGGGAAACTACATGAGTCACAGGGAAAGGAAATGGCCCCCTACTTTTATGTGTGAATTTCACTCTCCGTTGGGCTTAGAATTTGGTGAACTCTACCAACACCTTACAAACCGACCATAGACCCTTCAACTCCATAAAATTCTTTCCTCCCTTCATTCTGTCTAACATCACCAACACATTCCTTCCCCTTACTCGTTTGCCAAACATTCTCCCCTCTATCACAATTTTCAACATTCCATTGTCAAACAATACGCTTTGCATCCATTTATAATACCTTCTTATGATTCTCCCAACAGTCCCCTCTTCTCCCCCACCATTACTAGAACCTCCTTATTTGTGCTACTTTTACCCACATAATCTTCTCCATCCTTCTGAACGCCCACATTTCAAGAGGTTTACTCTACATTTACTTAATACACTGCAAGTCGCCTAATGAGCGTGTGGCGGGAGTTGTTAGGGCACCGACTATAATTAAGAAAAAACCGCATGCAAAAGCCACAAATGCATATAATCCACAAACAAAACATGGTGTAGATTCATGCAAAATTCCTTTCAGCCACACACATGCAAACACACAAACTACCAACTAAATTATATATGGTCCTACAAATATATCTGACCCCTTTGCAATGTTTAATTTTGTTTTGACTTGTAAATTAAATATTTTTAATATTTATAAAGTGACTTCGTTTTCTTACCATTATAATTTATCTAGTTTTACCCCTTTTTAATTGTAATGTTTAACGTATTCCTACTCTTTCTAAAATTCCGCATAACTTTTCTTTTATTTACATTTATATTTATCCCATATCTATGGCACGGAAATTCTAATTCACTCAGCAATACCTGCAACGCCTTGGCTAGCTGACAAAAGCTTCATCATTAGCAAGCCTAACTGATTTTACTAATTCCCGGCCAACTTTCATTCCTATATCCAGTTCTTTCCGTACTATTTTGATTACATTTCTAGCATTCATATTCAAGGTTTGTATAAAAAGTAATTTTAACCATTTTTACCTGACGTTTTCGTTAAGTCCTGAATTCTGACCGTCGTTTAAGTGTGCGCGTGATCGGAGTTCGCATTGGCGTTGATAATATGACAGTGCATAACATTATCACTGAAAACTTGGCGATGTGAGAGATCTGCGCTAAACTCGTCCCAAAAGTCTTGGCGAATGACTAAAAGCAGAGTCGAGTCTATCTTCATCCACGCCATATTTTTTTTCTATGGCTAACCTTGCTGGCCTAAGTCCTTTATCATACAGTTCTATATATTCCTTATATCTCTCTTGGATCTTTTCTTGTTCATCTAATATTTTTTGCGGATCATCTTTGATTGTTGACACAGATTTTCTCTCCTTAAATCCCGAAAGTGTTTTAACCTTCTTTTATAGCGTAATGGAATTGGTTCGGTATATACTAATCCCACTAAGAACATGTTTTAGTGCGGATTGATTACTTCGTTTTTTTAAATATAGGGTTCATATATAGAAAGTATATTTTGTAATATTTAAAATTGGATTCTGAGTCCATGATGGAAGCTTTTTTATTACTGTATATGATCATAATTTAAAAGGTATGATATAATAGTATATGAATATCATTGTGAAAGTAGCAAAACAATTTCCTACGAACAATACGAGAAAGCATCCATTCTATTGAACAAATAATTTAAATTCTCTCTATCGAACTGGTTGCCAAATATATTTTTCGTTAAACTCTCGTTCAAGTCCCTTGAAAGTTGAAAAGTGGACCCTCTGGCACCCGAGCGTCCGGAAATTTATCTTGGATTCATCAAAAACTTTCGATTTATCCGAGACGTTCTCTTGGTTCGAAAAGCATGCTCCTTGATTTGCGCCCATTCTTCTGTGAATTTCCGCACCATTAACTACGATGCCGTTTCAAAATTCGGAGGGGTATTCCGCTCCTCCGAAAGCCAATCATGTGAAATTCCGACTGACGTAACAGTAGCACTCTGATCCTATAAGAAATTACTTGTGTACAACCAAGATTTACTATGTGCGGTTATGAAGTGTCTTGGTCAGTAAAACAGTCCGTGAAAAAGGCTTCTTCAAAATTCGAATCTAGTGAATAATGAAAGTTTTCTCGAACGCGTTTGAGATGAAAAGAAAATATACTGACGCATTTGAACGAGATGTTTTCTTCATCAATCAGTGGCTCAAGTTATTAGTCAAAATGGAATAGCAAATTCTATTTAATCATGACAAATCTGCAATCTTTATTGCCTATCAAAACGCGCTTTATATTTAATGCAGTGTTTTATAAAAAAAGAATTGCTCACTTGCTGTTCCAGACCAGGAGTCTTTGCAGATAATGAAACCCATCTCCCTCCCAAAATTATGAATCTGCATTTATTTATTTAATCGGAAACACTTGCTTTATTTGAGCGTGTAGACTTATCTTCAAATTGTATTTTCATAACCCCATGTAACATAATATGTTTTAAAAACCAACGAAATTCAGTAATTAATCACAGTCCACGTCTAAGTAGTAGTTTACGGTTGTAAAAGAGGTGGGGGGAGTGATTCAGCTTCTGATCTGCACATCAAAAGTGAAGTTCTTATTGACTGTTATTACAAAAAATGTGTAAATCAATTTGGAAAACGTAGGTAAGGATAAATGCAGTTGTATACCTTACGGTGTCTAAGTGTTTAGTACTCGTAGCTTTGGGGTTAATATAAAAATATTCAATATCATATTATGATACGAATGAATACGATTTATGCTTGATATTTAATCCATAACCGTAAAAAACTATACGGATGTCAAAAAGATACATATTTTAATATGCAGACATTATTATTATTATAAGGTAATCTACCGGTTAAGGTAGGTTTTTGGATGGATACAACTTTCACATAAATAACTTGAGACTCAAAACTAAAAACATATCGAAATATTTTTTTTCTAGCCGAAAATATTTAGGAGGTATCACGTTAAGTATTCCGATATAATAACCGGATTCCCAAAAATGAGTTGTATTTTAGATGGGCGTGGAAGAATGTTATTTTATAATGTCCCTCTGCATATCCCGTTGAACGGTAGTACTACAACTTTTAAAGTAATTTCAGGCACGGTAATTTAATTTCTACGAGGCGTGTTCATAAAGTAAAGCCAGTTTGGTCACAGGAAAAAATGTAATCATATGAAACACATTTTATTGGCACTTTTAGTTAGCCAAAAACCTACTCCACTTATCTACATAATCGCTGTTCACTTCTAAGCATTTTTCGTACCGCTGCACCAGCTTCTTTAACCCCTCTGCATAGAAACTCGCCGCCTGAGGGTTGAACCAATCGACAACGCCATTCTTGAGTTCCTCTTCGGTTTCGAAACGTTGTCCACCGAACCACTGTTTTAAGTGCAAGAAGAGGAAGTAGTCGCTGGGTTTAAGGTCAGGACTGTACGGTGGGTGGTTTAAAGAGTTCCCAACGACCCAAAAACTCTCGTCCACTGGACATTCTTTGCTCTTTGTGGTGGTCGGTGAGCATTTTCGGTACCCACCTTGCACGCAATGTGTGGTATCCGAGGTTTTCCGTAACAATATTGTAGACAGTAGTGCGTCCAAGTTGAGGAAATTGTTCAGCCAGGCCATTAATTGTCAATCGACGATCACATCGCAGTTTTTGTTCCACTTGCGAAACAATTTCATCGGTCAGAATACTGGGCCTACCACTTCGCTCTTCGTCATGGAAATTTATCCGTCCATTTTTAAAATCACAGCACCATTGTCTAACCTTTACTTCACTCATAACTGTAGGTTTATTAACTAGGCATAATTCACGATGAATTTCAGCGGCCGACAATCCTTTTGCATACAAGAATCGAATGGCAGAACGCACTTCACAGCTGGCGGGATCAACGATTGTCGCGGACATTGTTGTTTGCATGCACGGACAAGCAAACGACTTCTGAAACAAAACAAATGCTGCTATAGCGTTTCAATGAATCAGTAGATGGCGCTGCAGGAGCAAAACTGTGTTCTGAAGCGCCAATATCTAAATATAAGCAAACGGTACTTTACTTTAAGAATACGCCTCGTAGATATCTATGAAATTAACCCTCAATTCCACCGACAAAATTTGCCAAAAAATATTATCATCGATTTTGGGACATCATAGTTTAGTGGGTAGAACGTTAAGCTGCTAACCAGATGGTCTACGTTCGATTCCCTGGGATGGTTGGGCACGTATTCTGCCCGACCCAAGCTTTACAATTTTTCGGTTACCAGGTCTTCTTGGGAAACCATAGTCGGCACAGAGATAGGAACCCCCCAAATCCTGACGAGTAAATCTCACTCGCAAATGGAGTAAGTACTGGGTGAGCCCTGCCATCGCCTAACAAACCAACCTTCGTGTTGATACCTGTGGTTCATATTTTTGATTGGACTGCGTTTTTATCTTCCGTTAACAGTTTAAAATCTAACTTCGGAAAAGCGCTAATATTAGACGCATGGAGCTCTTAAGAATTTTTCCATACGGGATTTTTCCAGTAACTATAAGCAAAGTAAAACTAAATGAGTATACAATTCCAGTGAAACCGTCATGAAATTAATGTATGCTAAAATTTATGTTTATTCATTGATTAATGGGTATCGCCTTCACCATTGCTGTCTGTGTGGGTGTATTCTGTTGCCGAAAGCAGTTTGCATCCGCATTTTGTTTTTCATATTTTCTTTTCAAATTTTAAAAATACGAGATTCTCGTATTCTGCATATAACCGTTTCTATGTTTACCTTAGTTTTCTAATTTTTGCAGTTACTTCATGGTATTTCTGGAATCTGTGTTACCATTATAAAATCTACAGTTTTTGGGGAGAGGCCGAGTTTTGAGCCATGTACGAAAGGGTGAGAAGGTTTTTTTTTCTTTTCGGGTTTTGTACAATTTTGTAGTGGGTGCCTTAAGGCTTTTATTGGACAAGGATTTTTCTTTTGTTCCATGAAATCATGGCTATATCCTCCCTTACGTTCTCCTCTCCAAGATTCATCGATGCACAACCCTTGACTGCTTTAACGGAATGAAGTGTTGTGTATTTTTTTAAAAAAACTATCGTTCTTGGCTTTTAATTCAGTTTTGTGCAGTGATTCCTATCTCTTCCTCTTTTCTTTCTACTAACAGCGAGCCTTTCGATGTGTGAGTTTGAGTGTACCAGGCGATCTTTTGGGAGCTTCATTCCATGTGGCATGCTTAGGTCCTAAAGGTCCCTTTTTCACATTTTTACTCCCCATTTAAATCAGGATTGTTCTGGCATATGCATTTATTAAATTTCAGATGTTTTGGAGTTGAATTTCAACTTGAGCATTACGTTTATAGAAATGTGCTCGAATTTCCTATCAAATTGTTCTTTGATGTGTGTTTAAGTATGTGTTATGTTGAAAACCAAGAAAGACATGCAGAGGTTTCTTTCGGTTTCATGTGAAAGATTAATTCTATGTTGAAATTTTTAATGCTAATTGTGACTACATTTAACCTCTTTCTATTCAATGAGTTTTTCGTTTCTTTTTTTTATATTCAATATTGGAGTTTTTGCTATTTATTCGGTGAGTTTTGAAGGCCCCTCAATTTTTGTTTGGATTTGCTGCACATCTTTCCTGGAATTCCTCTTTACCAGACATATAGTATGTTGTGCTATTGAGTGTATATCTGTAGATTGAGGCATTAAAACAGAACCAAAGGGCATCAAGACCATTTCCTGGTAATTTTGAGCTTAAGTTGCTTTGTTTTTATGTGTTTGATTCGTGTTTAGGCGTGTTTCTGTCCTCCAGATTAGCATGCTTTTGCACAGAAGCTTTTGAGCTTTCGATCAGTTGTGTTTATTTCATAAGGTTGAAATAAATGACTGTGTTGCATGGAATCAAATTTATTTTTGTGGGCAATGCATTTAATCAGATTTCCTTTCTATTTCTCGGTTTGTTTCATGATGATACTGCCTATTGAAACTTGTTCCTTTTAACCTTTATTTCTGAGGTCCATTTTGTTCCTATAGTATGAGCGTGTTGTTTTTTCTAAGATTTTTATCCATGTTTTGTGTAATGGTTAATTTTTATAAGTATTATTACTTTAATGATCACAATTTAAAACATCTATCACGTTACTGTTTTATATTCGATGAATTGATACCGAACAGCGTTTTTGTTTTTTTTTTAATTTACATTGTCTTGTTGTTGTGCAAGTAATATCGTTCTATTATATTGGTATGAGAATATTTTTATTAAAAATATAGTTAACTAAAATACATTAAATTCTCAATACGCAGGTGAATTATTTATTCTATACTTTATATTATTTAAATAAAAACAAATACTATAATTTTTTATTGAAGCTGTGTTTGTCTCTAATCCAACGCAAAATAAATCTCGATGCTATGTCCTGAACTAAGATTCGTACTTTTACGATATTAAGGACTTTCACCTGCTATTTTAAACATTATTTGACAGACGAGAAAGGAGACTTTTTAGAGACATTTGGCGCTTTTTCTCAGACAGTACTATTACGTTTTCGAAACTTTTTCGATGATCGCTGAAGATGGCATTACTAGATATCTTCTGTTGTGAATTTTTTCATAAATACATTTGTCTCAGATATCAGAGCTATTTTATCGAACAAAATGAGGGTGTAGTTCCCTAAATGATTACATTCTTTGCAACTAAATTGGTTTTTCCCCACGCGAATAAAGGTTTCCCACACTGCAGTGTGGCAAAATGCCCATCCGCAAAACTTCTCGTTACTCGAGACTCATCGATCACAGTTTGATAATTCCTCGGGAAACGGGGAAAATCATTCAAACCCGTGCCACATCCCTTAGTTATACTTGGCACATTTCTGAGTGAGTGCTTTGAAACAAAAAATCGTCGAGGAATAAAGGAAATAAGACGCATCGGATGGTAGACGGTTCGGCAGCCGGGAGTGTGGGGGGAAGGAAAGGGGGGGCGCGTTCTTCATATCAAAGGAATTTGATTCGAGTGGGATGAGGCGAAGGTTGGGCGGTTAGGACTTTGTGGCGGTGGGGGGTAGGGGGAAGACAGGAGGAATGGGAAGCGTAATGGGGCCGGGTGTAGCTGAGGGGGTGGTAGAAGGGGGATGTGGAAGAAGAAAAGGGCCATTGGGGGGGGAGGAAAGGGATTTCCCGGTTAAGTCCAAATCAAAGACGTGAGATAAATCTTAAAAGTTTTCCGTTGGGTTTAAAGGTAAAGGTGGGGAGGGAGTAGGGGAGAGGGTAGGGAGTGTATTGGTCGGTATGGTGCAGAGAGGAATGGCGTCGGCCCTCGTTGGAGGAATAGGGCTTGGAGGACGGGCAGGGTTGTAGTGGTGGCGCAAGGGGCCGAGACAAAGAGAGCGGGAGTGTTCGGATGTGCGCGGGAGGAAAAGGGGGGGAGGGTCGAAGGTGGGAAAATGTAGAAGAATGGACGGAAGTGAATGGATTTCGTATGGGAAATTCGAGCGCAGGAGAGTACGGCGGCCGACGGAGATGTAAACGGGTCCCCCCCGATCCTGGCATTGAAACCTAGTTGAACAAAACGAGAAATGGTGGGCATTTACGGTTTCACGTGTAAACGTAGACAATTATCTTGCACGAGTTAATGTTTCAGCGAGAGAAAAACGTACGTTGCGTTCACTCGATTGCTGTTAGCATTATTGAAATCGACCCCGACGATCGTGATAGTACAACTGCAAACATTATATATGGGAACCTTAATTTGAGAAAATGTATTTATTTAGCCTGGCAAGTCTCCCTCTTTGTTAAAAAGAGCTGTCGTGTTTCACTCCTGAATTACTAAAGCTAGTGCATTTCGATTCTATATTTAAAAGTCTTCCTCATGAAATTCTTCAAGTTAAAATATTAACTATCGATTTCGTTGCACAACTTTGATGAATATTGCTGAAACGCCATGAAGCATTCTGTGAGAGTGACGTATAAACCTAATTTTTTTACTGGATGTGAGGCTAGTTATGTGAGCAAAACTTTATTTGATGTCAATTTGATCGTATTGATCAAACCTGAGACCGTCAAATTATGCTTCGTGGATTAATCTTTATTTAATATTCTAAAATTACTTATAAATCAATTTTATCTTCGAATGCGTAAAGCAACTATGCGGTAAAAATGTTGTTGAAGGAAAATCATTTCTATATACGAATATTTTCAGAAAATCATATTAAAATTTTCAATTTTATGCGTTGAACAAGCTTCGATTATTTTCGATAATGCCTTGGTTTACTTGGACAGTGTTTCAACTCCATTATCACCGTTCTCAATTCATCCAAACTCTTTTCTTATTTAACTTGTTCTGTGAGGCCACGATGTATAACTGTAAAAAAACTATGAACGACGCCGAGGTTATAATAACTTTTAATATTAGAATGCTTATATTCATTTAGTAAATCTTGATTTTTCTATAATTTACCAAACATATGTCTGCCAATAAAAACCCGATTATATGTATTAATTGAGACAATTGCTTAGCAGATTCAAAATACTTTGGGAAGCGAGATAGCGAACGGTTTCCCCTTGTCTGCGATCGCTTAAATCACTTTCCCATTCTCAGTTCCCTTCGGCCGATGCTCTTTTCAAACTCCTTCCCATTTCGGTCTCATCGGATGGTCACGAGGCTGCTTGTGATGACATGGAGGGGAGGGGTGTTATTCTTTTTTGGCAATCGGAGGGAGTTCCATCCTCCCGTGTCTGGCCTAAAGTCCAGCTATTGCCTATAAGTTTACTGCATAATGTTTTATGGTAATGCCTGATGCAAATTGCATGAGGAACCGTTTTGTGAACGCCCACCTCACACTGACCGCGGGGACGCGGGAAGTGGTTTTCCGTTCGGGGCGCTGCGGATCGGCGGGCGAGTGGAGGAGCACTCGCCCCGAATCGGAGAGAGAGAGTTGTGTGGGAGGGCAGAGTGTGGGTGGAATCGAAAAAAGGAAACTTGGACCAAGTGCGGAAAGAGGAGAGAGATGAGCCGAAGGGGGTGTGGGGGAGGGAGCCAAGACGGGGACATAAGAAGGGAAAAGAAAAGCGATAAACAAGTGAAAGGGCTTGAAAAATGGGCACGAAGCGAGGGATATGGCCGCCGTCGTCTCCGCTACACCTTCGGAAAAAATGTGTAAAAAATAAAAGAGAGAACGGAAGAATGGACGGCACTGTGTAAGGGGTGGGGGGTTTCCGGAAGAAAAATGGCGTAATTTTGCTTCTTGCCTCGTTGAACGAGACTGATGTCGCAGATACTTCGGCCGCTACACCGCACTTAGGCGACCAATCAAGTCGCCTAGAGATTAATCACTTGGCTGCCCCGTCGAAAATTTAATCGAGAATTTAAGGGAGAGCGGAGTAACTCCGAGGACTTCCATTATCGAAGAGACCTAATCATGACTATGATGTAATTTATCTCATTCTGTCATTTCCTGTTCACTCTCACCCGTGTGTATAATCCAATTTAAGGTCGTCTTGGGTGCAATGCGATAGTATACTATGCCAGTTTAAAAGGCATGAATGACCATCAGAAATATTTGGGTTACGATTTATACCCTCAAGATTACATCTCACTGCACCGTGGAATTCAATCATACGTTTGGTTTAGAGACGATGAAGAGAATTGAAATATGACATGACATGTTTGTATATGATCCTTGTATATTTAAATGACATGTTTATTTGACTTATTGTTGAAATATGCAAATTCATTTCCAAAATGCATGCATATATTTATTAACTGATTGGTCAAACCCTCCCAGTTATTATTAAGTTACGGCTGAGTAGAAAGTATTTATATTTCCAATTGAATATGTTCACATTTATTTATAGAATAACTCATTTGCATAACTGCGCGTATGTTGAAGAGGAGTCTGTCTTAAAAAAATATGAATTTCAGAAGTAAAAACGGATACGTATCATTTTGTGCTGCCTTGAAATGCCCCACTTTTTCGCGTGAGCAAGAGGTCCAAAAGAATGTGATGATCGCTCTACGATATTTTATTTAACCTCTGTACTGCCAAAACCAAGTTAAGTATGGTGGAATTTAGTGTATTAGTATCTCACGCCGTTCGCATACGGATTCCAAACACGTTTTAAAAGTGTATTCAGGCCCCGATGGTAAGCACAGGATGTTGTCACATTTCTAGATATTATGATCTGTGGAGCAGAAGAGGAGATGATCCATCTCCGAGGCAGTGTTGCATAGTGTATATTGGCTTTGTGACCAGCCAGCGCCACTGTCCTGCTGAGCACACCTACTCCTCTATTCAAAGGCATACAACTCTCTTTTCCGCCCTAATGCCCCTCTCACCATTTGAATCCCGTCGAACCCACAGACGTTCGGCTCTTAACCAAAGTACGTCGGATCCAAATCCGAGTGTTGCCTTTGGATAACTCTAGCTAAAACTTTGTCTCTGTGTTTTCGTGGCAACTAGAACTTGAGGGAAACTGCAATACTCAATGAATAGAACTAGTCCCATAAACTGGATGCATGAATTTTCCACTCTATTGAATTTTGTGCTTTGAGTATGTTTGGAGAAGAGGGAGAGTTTCGAGGCAAATTTTAAAGATCGCAGAAAAAATAGATGGAGCAAATATATTGAAAAGGTAGAGTAGTTTGTTGAAGGTAAGGAAAGAACGGGAACATATTAGGCAATTGTGGAAGAGGGAGGAGGATAGAAGCATTTTAAGAATTTAAACAGGTCAACTGCGAGATTAAACAAAGAAGGAAAAAATGCAGTTTAAGGAAAATGAAGTCTACGCGAAACAACGTATACTATAGTTGTAGATGAACGTCCAAATTCTACCTTCGTTCGGCAGTGAACTTTAAAAATTTTGAGCTTAGCCCGAGGTGTTCTCCTCGAGTTAGAATGCGGTATCATTCATTGCGGTTATTTAAGCTCGATAGAATATAAATTTGCTGAGAAGTTTAATTTAATCGTGATTGAATGCTAACTCTTTTGTCGATTATACAGGAGGGGTTTTTCAAGGAAGTTATGGACTTGAAAGGAGAAAATTATTTCAAAGTATGAGATAGAATAATTCGCTTTACCATAACAATAATAATAAATGTACTTAAGGTCCGGATCGGCATTAATAGAAGAAGCTGTTTTCTTACATTTCCTCGGGTTTCGGTTAATTGTGTGCCCATTTTGTTCGGGGTTAATTAATATAGCAGAGGACTAGCTGCCTCAAAATAACATAATTTGTTACAGGAATCTTTGCTCTACCTTGAGATAAAGCAAAGCTATTTTCACTTGCCTAATCTCAATGCGTAGTAAAAAAAATTGCCACTTCATCGTAAATCAACAATAGCTACTTAATTTTGACGGTACTCTTATTTGGTAACCATCATGGCCAATAAATAAAAAATACTTAAAATTGTGAATAATATTTTGTTTTTCACCAGTCATTGTTTTGCTAAAACAATTAACCATTAATTTTGTGTACCAACATCCTTTGATTATTACATCTAGCCCTACTCATTTTCTACTATAGCGTGAAAATAATATAAGAATATCGTTCTAAGCCCTTGAATAAAATAATAAATGATCTTCTGATTCTATTAATTTTCATCAACTTCCCCAGGTTTTTCTACGACTTACCGAAAATACCTTATTTCCCGACTCCTTAGAAATATTTGCTAGCAGGTTTCTCTCAGTTGATTACCAATGAATGACCAGGATTTCAAATACCTTTGATAAAGGAAAATTTGGGATATCAAATGCCATATTTCATACACTTTTTTATTACGTTAGGGAAAATTATATTTATATACTGTTATTAACTAATTGTGATATACAAGCCTAAGTATCCACCGTCCTACACTAATGATAAGTTTTCTGTTATGTCTCAAGTACCCACTCAGTCGGCTGATTTCACTTCTCTTTTTCAATTTGAAAAATTCCAATGGTGTTATGTCAAACAGCCGCGTTTTACTCAAGTTTTTAATGTAAATTTTATGTAAGTTTACAATTATTAAAACCAACACAAAAAACTTCACTTGCTATCATTCGTTTTATTAAATTAAGGTGTTTTAGCACTAGAAACAATATCGCCTAAAAGCAGTACATGGGTAAATAATAAGAAGAGGCATGATGTTTCACTGGTTACTGCAGAATTTTAATTAAATATCCTGGTAATACAAGGGTATGGAAGATATTTTGCGTGGACTTGACGTGGCTTGGGCATTGCGAGAAAAGATGCAAATGGTTCACCATGCTGAGCTCAAGTATGATGAAGAGTGAATTCTTCGAGTGTCACGGTTGTAAATGATATTGTGTGACAAAGTATATGTCTAAACACAGTATTCAACCCGAAGGTCGGTTGTAGGTGATGGTAGAGTTCATCCAGTGCTAAGCCGGACGGCGTGTGTAATTCATACATAAGGGTAGGGGGGGTAAGTGGATACGAAATAAATAATTAATGTTGCTGATTCTAAAGAATTATGAAAAGTATAAATATGGAGGAAAATTGAGATAGCAGAAGATCTTGCAAATATCTAAAAATGGTTTTTTACTTGGCCTACCCCGAAAGATAACGTTTCAAATGGTATTTATTTATTTATTTTTATTATCGACTTAATTGGGCGAGGTTGAGACTATTTAGTCTCTTCTTCCACCTAACCCTTACATTACATACATTACATTGAAGACAATTACATAGAGCCAAGCCCTGGATGGATAAAAATCCACCCAGACGGGAATCGAACCCGTGACCTCTCAGTTGGTAGACGAGGACGTTACCCCGCCGCCACCGGGGCCGGAGTGTATGCATGTAGAATTTTGTTTGACATTTGCTGACCTCAATCACTTCAACACATTTTAATGAAGATAATGCGAAACCTCCTCTCCTAGTTTGAATATTAAGTAATAAAATTGGTTGGAATGGTGAATTTATTAGGACACCGTAGACCTGTTCTCATATTCTCTCATTTTTTCTCCAAATTTTAATACGTTTCTACGACTCATCCCCTCCTTTTTTCAAATCATCTTCATTGAGTGAAAATGCTGTAATTATTTTTGTTCGTATAATCTTTCAAATCTTTTTAATGATTTTATTATTACATAAAATGTAGACTTGATTACAAAACAACACCATGAATAAATGTAAGCCATTTATTCTTAAACCATGTGCGCTATTTCTCGTAGGATCTCAGGGGTACAGTTTTTGCGTGAAAGAATGGTCTTTGCAGTTTGTTTGGTCAAAACAGAGATGAATCTCAAAATAAATTATTCGCCAAAAATACTAACAGGATTAACTTTAAAGGCTTACTAAATCTAATTATAATGATCTTTTTGAATTAAAAAATTTAGTTTATTCAAATAAAACGCGATTTTTATGACCCCGATAGATACGTAATTGTAACCACTGAATAATATATATTTTAAATGTTACTAAATATCGCTACCCTTTGAAAATTTGATGTTTCTATGTGTACCATTAATTTGAGTTCTATTGTTTCAACTAATATCGAGCAAATAATAGATTTTTTGGAAAGTTACGCTTATTGTTCATTATCTGTTCAATTGAGATATTTCGCTTCTTCATAATTCCACTTGAGGTTTCTTTATGACTTACTTACGCTGGAATCGCACTTGTCTATTTATAGCACTTGGGGTTTCTTTTTAGCTTAAAAGGAATCCTTTAAAAACTTGGCCTTTTTATCGTACATCTTCAATATTTTCCTTCGAGAAAAGAACAGTTTCCTTTGAGATAAGTTCTTCTTATCAGATAATTCATCCCATCTGAGTTTTATTCACCGGATCTAGCGAACGCGCTTTTGAAAACTCATCAGCGAAAGGTTTTTATTTCGATTACCCTTTTTATAAATGAGGCACAAAGCGGAAGAATAAAGCTCTCTGGGAATGTTTCAAGTTTGTGATCGTAGTTGCGCGAGTGCATTAGCTCAGCAAAGATCGCTCGCTCCTGGACTCAACGTCTCTCGCCGAAGACGATGTCTTACTTCGAGGTCCTCACAGAAATCGACTTGATCCTTGATTGAGTTTTCTCTTCCCTAAAGTTTTTTTTGTGCGATTGGCTCTCTCTCGAGTAGACTTCTGAAGACGGGAAAGCACTAATAATTCAAAAGTTATGAAATATCTATGAGTTTTTTTTGCGAGAAATCGGAAGGTGGAATGAGGAGGAAACAACCACTCACGGAAATGTTTCCCATGGATTCGAGTGGTCGGGCTGTCTTCCAATCAGTCATTGGGTAAGAACCAGTGGATAAGCGAATGAGGCGAAGGAAATAAAAAAGGGACCTTTTTGTAAATTGACCTCGGCGTCCAGAATTAGGTCGCGTCGTTCTGATCGGGGGAGCCCGAGGGTTATCAAATGAATTTTTGGATGGTTTCCGTTCTGAAAAACCCGGTAAAATATAATGCCATGGGAGTCAATTATTTTTAGTAAATCGAAAAAGACTCCTGCTCCTTTTTCCCCCTTTTTCCTGATCCAAGTAGTAATTTCCTATGTTTTTGGTGGATTAATCAATATTTGATCATAATATTGGAGTTTCACAATTGCATTTCCCATCATCAGAATATCCAATGCCATACTTAAGTTTAAACATGATTCACCACATATTAATTAAATCAAAAGAATTACATCAAAACTTACAAAGATTCCTAATCAGTTAAAGGTAAAAAGATCGTAACATAGAATAATTTTAAGGGAAAGAGGTTTTGCAATTAGTGCTAGAAAATATTATATTAAGTATTTTAGGTTATTATTATGTAATTTACCGGTTAAGGTAGGTTTTCGGATGGACACAACTATCAAATAAATATTTTGTGACTCCTAAGAAAACCTACTCTACATCATGTCCCTTCTTATCTCTGTGTACTTCCTTCCTCCCTTCATCCCTACAACATTCCAAACATTCCTATTCTGTTCCTGCCCTTTCCTCGCTTGCCCAACATTCTCCCCTCTATTCCTGTAAGATTCTTGAACACATCATTGTTAGTTCCATGATGAGGCACCTCGATAGCCAAGATTTATTAATTAATAACCAACATGGCTTCCGTAAGGGTAGATCCTGCGAAACTCAACTCGCACTTTTTGTACATGATGTATTAAACTCCGGTGAAAGTAATATTCCAGTTGATGCGATATTCCTAGATTTTAAGAAAGCTTTCGATAAAGTCCCTCATTGCAAATTACTGGCGAAATTGGAAACCTATGGAATACACGAAAGTATAATTAACTGGATTAAACAATTTTTAAGTGATCGTGTCCAAACAGTCGTCCTGGACGGTGTATCATCCGATACTGTCAAGGTCACGTCGGGGGTACCACAAGGAAGTGTCATAGGTCCCCTCCTTTTCCCTATTTACATAAATGACCTCAGTACCGTAGTTAATAGCAAGCTCCGTCTTTTCGCCGATGATGCAGTAATTTATGGGGACATCCGAAGTCACGAAGACAGAGTCGTGTTAGCCAACGACCTAGATGCAATTCAAAATTGGTGCGATACATGGCAATTGGAATTGAATTTTAAAAAATGCGTAGTAATACATTTTTGGGAAAAGAGTAATTCCCTCCCTTGTAGTTACAAAGTGAAACAAACCAATATCGAGAGGGTAGATTCCTTTAAATACTTGGGTGTAACAATTACTCACGATCTGTCCTGGGGAAAACACATACGAGAAATATGCGGTCGTGCTAATAAAAAATTGGGATTTGTGAAAAGAGTGCTAGGTAAATGCGACGAAAAGGTGAAAGAACGATGTTTCCTTGCCTTGGTCAGGCCCCACCTAGAGTATGCTGCCAGTATATGGGATCCTCATAACATAAATTTGGTTTCGGAATTAGATCGAGTTCAGCGGAGGGGGGCTAGATTTGTCAAACATTGTTATGACCAACTCAGCAGCGTATCCACTTTGCTAGACAATTTAGGTTGGGATTCTCCTACACAGCGGCGTTTCCAATATAGATTAAACTTATTAAAAACATTTAAAGATGGGCCCTTTTCCGATGACATCAAGGATATAATACGAACCCCAACGTATTACGGTCGAAGGGATCACGAATATAAGACTAGAGAGATAGACTGCAAGACTGACAGGTTTAAAATGTCATTTTTTCCAAGAACGATAAGGGACCAGAATGCTCGTAGTCGAAATTCCCCAGGACTTAGTTCATTACAATAAGTATTAACGTACAGGTTAGGGACTTCGCGAGGATGTGTATACATGTGTGTATGTATGCATGTATATATATGTATGTGTGTATATATATATATATTTTTTCCCTACAGGTTCCCCCCACCTTTCCTCACCTAACTCCCAACCCCCTCAACCCTTACCCTTCCCTCATGGTGCTACACCCCCTGCCACACACCTTTTTGGTGGCTCGCAGGGTACTTATGTAGATGTAGATGTACCTTCTTCAACATTCCACTACCGCTCAATTCGCCTCTCATCCGTTTTTCCTGCCTCCATAGGATTTCTCCCAAAAAACTTCTCTCCTCGCCCACCATCTCCAGTACTTCCTCATTTGTTTTCCTTTCGGTCCATTTCCCCTTTCCCGTCCTTCTCCATTCCCAGATTTTAAAAGCCTCCAATATACGTCTATCCTCCTGCTACAGTAACGACGTTTCCGCGCCGTACATAGCTACTACGCTCCATATCAAAGTTTTGACGAGTCTTGTCCTAAACTCTCTACTCAACGTCCCCGTCATCAACTCCCCCCTCCTTGAGAAAGCCTTCTTGCGTAGTACAATTATTTTCCTTACGTTCCTACCACTTTGACCGTATTGGTTCAAAACACTTCCGAGATATGTAAGCTGTTCCCATCTCTTATCTATCGCACTGAACCTCCGATTCACTCACCAGTGCTCACCACCCCTTGGCCGACTGACAAACCAAAGCCTGGTCACAAGCAAAGAATTTCAGGTAATCTATATAAATTGGTTAATATTTTATTTTTTGTGTCATTGTTAAGGGAAATGTCCAAAAATTTGTCATATAAAAGTTTAGGAATTTTAGCTGGAATTGTGGGGTTTGAACGTTTGCTGAGCTAAATAATGAGTTATTGTGACATGTAGTATGGGGCTAAAGGACATTTTTTGTCATGTTAGATTCAGTTATTCATAAATTAGGTTGGATTTCCGATCAATCAATGTTTCTGAGCCGCTACGAAGTAAATATATCGGATCAATTTTAGAGTGTTCCTTAATTTGGCGCCACTCCTAAACAGCATGTGCAGAAAGGTGTATAAAAAGGTAATTTATGTGATTTTCATGAATAGGAGAAAATATGGGTTTGCCTCTTACGTGAAAGGCATAAGGCATTTCTTATTTATCGAGGAAGGTGCAAAAGAAAGAAATATTGGACAGGAAAGAAGCAGGCCCGTGCAGGTGCGAAAGAAGCAGGCCCGTGGCAAAGATTCTCCGGGGAGGAATCAATGCCCGCGGATAAGCGAATAGGAGAGTGAGTACGCCGCGAGCTGAATGAAGATCCAACGAGGGGGGGACACGAACACGTAATGGCCGGGCGGGATGGTGGGGAATTGGGGTGGTGCGGGAAAGAAAATAGCGGAGGAGGAACTGTAACTAGCTACGTTGGCGACTTACTGCAATCAAACATGTAACACATGCAAAAGTGGATTTAAAGCAAACAATTGGATGAGTGACTCTCTTATTGATCTTTTTTTTTACTCGGAAACATTCAATGTGTTTCATCAATTTTGCATTAGTCGTTAATCATAAATAAACATGCATCATTAGGATATGGTTCATGACTTATATCTTGGGTTACATATTTTCAAAACCGTTTGTTAACAATAAACTATTCGATTTCATGCGTCTATTTTTTATTTTTCTTGTTTTTATTTAAGTTAAAATTTCTAATAATTGGTCACTCTTAGTATCTGCGCGAAGCATACTTACCTTGTTTTTTCCCAGTAAACGCTTCTTTCCGTTCATTATTTCCCAAAATTTGGTCTTCTGAGTGTTTTATTTGGCTCAGCGAGTCATCCACGTGTACCCTTTTTTCCCATTTTTTAACAAGTCCTCTCCTTTATAGGATCCCATGGTTAATGTTTAAATTATTTTCCCATGCTTTTGAATGTTAAAAGCTGGTAGGTATTATATGCCGGGAGTATTCCTTCACGAAAGTATTTGCTTGATTCTCATACCACCAGTTTTATTCTTTTTTGGAAAACAGAATCAAATATTTCCAAAATTTTTCCATTTTATGGTTTCCTTACTTCATTTTATTACGTATTGTTAACTTCGAAGAGTTATATTTTTCCATTAATTAGGTTAGTCTGTCGATACTTTTATAAAAAAATTGGATTTTCAGCACTTTAGTCAAGCTTTCCGATTGTCCCTTAGTGTGTGAAATCACACCATTCCAAGAGTGTATATTTTGCTCAATTTTGTTTATTTCCAATTCAACATAAATTATATTGATGGTGAACCTCAAAAAGGTCATTTTTTTCCCAGTACCCTGAATTTTTTCGTAAAAGTAACCTTGTTATTGAGTACATGATGCCAAATATACTTCATACAATTGGAAATATTCGCTTTTCGGTTGAAGCTATCTCATAATTAATTAAAAATTTCTGAATACAATTCCAAACACCAATGCCAGCATTTATACATTTAGATTCAACAAAATTTTATTAATGTCATTCATTCTTTTCTGTTTCCATTCTTTTCAAAGGGAAATGTACATTCATCCTAAAATTATCCCACCTGGTTTTCATCCAACATAAAATTATTTATACTCTAAGTTTTTGCTAGCGTTTCAAATAATGCTTGCTTGCTTTCAAATAATTTTCTCTCTTTTCTCGTATCTACGTCATCATTTGATCTTCAGTAAAACCATTTGAATGCTTCTGACCTATATTCATACGCATAAATACCTGGTTTCTATTTTAACATAATTTTCATACGTTTACCGTTGTATCTCGTACCTCAAATGGTAATCTTACGTCTACTGTCCTTTTCTCTCATTTGAGTTTCACTGGTCCTAAAAAATTTCGTTTAATTCATCATGATTTCTTATCTTCTTTCACCGTTTATTAATTTTTTAGAATTTATTGCGTCTTTTCATAAACGTTCTCACTTTTACGTCAGGAGTAATGAATCTCTTTTTTCCTTAACGATTTTGATTTTTCTCATAGCAATCTGGAAAGCACTTTAATTATCTGCATATTTTGCGTAACCAGCTTTAATAATTTACAGTTTGTATGCATATGCACGTACTCAAGGTCTACGTGTGTCAAGTTGCTTTAATTGTTTGTAGATTCATTTGAAAAAAATCTTCCTCTTTAATGTATTATTACATTTCCTTTTTATCACATCTTTGAATTCTCAGGAATTCATTCTTGGAACAATATTTACAGTGGCTCTTTCAAAGATTAAATTTAATTTTATTTATTTATTCATTTATCGATTAAAAGTATTTTTATTCTTGATATTACGCGTAAGATAAGCTTCTTTTGCCTGAAAGAGTTTATACGAGAGCTTACCCTTTCTATATAATTTACCCTTCCCTTACACAATCCACATACTAGGTTCTAATGCAAATAACGTAGTAAATTATTTGGATTACACTCAGTCAACTACTTCTAGAGTGAGATTTCCGTGAGTCAGGGACCTAGTGAACAACTTTGAGTAGAACAATATTCCAAACAGGTGGTTTGGGCGACTTTTTAAGTCGCTCGGGACGCGGAAGATGGGGCTAACGGAAGAATGATGGTTGGACTCGAAGGTAGGATGGGTATAAATTCATTTGGGAACACTTAGCTCTTCCTCATGAGTGGGTTTAGGGTAGTTTACGTGAGGAATGGCTCCTGTTTTGTCCACCACAGATTAATAAATATCCTTGCGGAAGAAGTGAATTGCCTTCAAGTCATCTTACCCCCTTCTCCGCTTTCGCCACATCTGTTCGGAGCAAAAAGTTTCTTGAAGAGTTCATCCGGGATTGACTAGTAAGGTCATTGCTCTACTAGGGATGAATACTTCGCGTGGACGGTAATCTTCTGCATCCTCGATTACCTATGTCGAGCTCGGATCAGGGGAGGAAAAGGTATTATAGCTCCTAGGCTCCTCAATTTTCTCCAATCTTCAGATATACATACGGAGGGTCTAAAATGTGTATCAAATGGCTTTATAAACTACTGGTAATCCTCTCAATTTTGATTACCCAACCGTATATAAACTCTATTGCGTTCCAAGAACATCAGGGATCTTATGGGGAGAATGCATGTGATCTTTGACTCATCCCATAGTTAACTTTTCGTCAAGTCCAGCCACAAATTCTGGTGAGCACTATACCCAATTTTGTACGCAGGAAAGAGAAAATGTTAGAGCAATTTTACTGCTCTTAAAAATCTCTAAAATTAACTGCGGGCTCTGATGCATAAAAGTTAAAATTTTTATTTACGACAGCAGTTTAAATTCTTCACTCATTGAAATTATATTACGCGATATTATTCGATTCCAGATATGATTGTATAAAATGAAAAATATCAGTTATACGGACATATTAAATTATCATGTCAAAAAATTCTAACGTTGGTGATTTAGGTGTATTATGGGATGAAAACATGATTAAAAATAAGTAACTTTCACTAAAATATTGGTTCCCACGATGTTTGAAAGACTATTAATCCAGTGGTGAACTTCGTTCATTTAATTTTCCCATTTTCATACTTTTCCCCCTAGTCCATTATTTTCAAGCATATGTATAACTTTGAGGTCAGTCGTAAAGAATAATTTCACATGCTGAGTTATTTTCGGAATGTGTATTTTTGGCATCTTTATTCAGCGCACACGATCTACTTTTTTACTGACACTTAATTATCAGTGCATCCAAACTGGAGACTTGCAATTAACTGAGGTTTTCTTTGTTCATAGGCAGTGGAGTCGAGCTCCTTTCCTCTTCATGTACATTTAATTGAAATTGAGAGTCAGTGGAAGGGGTAAAGATTTCCCTAGTCCCCAATGAGAGGAAAACGGAGGTAGACTCCTTCCTCCTCAGATTGCGCTCAAATTCTTGGTGAGGAGGCTCACCAGGTTGCCCGAAGAGAATGAGGCTGGAATAATAACATCTCCTGGAAGTTTAACTCCCTCTCTTAGGAATAGAATGATGCAAATACTGCTGCGGGGCATCATTGAAAAGTCGCAAGGGTCCATCGGTGCTCTTCCAACTTCGACTCGTGTGTGTCTTATGAAAGTGGCGACTTTGAGGTCGCCGAGTAAGAGGTTTGAAGCGCTGAATCTTTGGAAGTTTCCCGGGAGAATTCCGGATTGTATTCGTGGAAGATGTATTTAATATCAAAAGATTTTCCGCAGTTCTATTTGTTGAAATTGAATTCTGAATCTCGAGATCTTGGGATGAGATCATATAAATGTTTTGGAATTGAAGTCAGAAGAAGATGATAAGATGAAAGAAATAAAATTTTATTTCGAGCATATCTGAGTTTATTATTCTAGTTCCATATGGTCAGGTTTTTGCAAGTTATTAACTGCTATTGCCGTAGAAAAGGTTATAGTTGGGAAACAACGGAATACGTCGACGTATAAATGACTTTGCGTGAGATGTAATTTAATATTTCGGTGGTCATTCCATTTGGCCGAATTTACAGCGAATCATAAACCATGTAATTTTATGATTGCCATTCCACGACCAGTTATTGATGCAATCTTTTTTTTCCATTTTATATGGACGATAACGCCAGTAGTCTGGACTTTTGGTATATATCTGGTCTGTGATATTGTTATTAGGGGTATTTCAAGCCATTGAAAATTTATGTTGAACATGCCAAGTCGCTGAGTATACACAAAATACATCACACGTTTTCTTCACGAGGACGTTAGACAAGCGTCAACCGATTAAGACGCAGAGGTTCTAAGGGTGATATTGCGATGTAGTACCCACGATTCCGACCTTACTTTTATCATCGCGATTCTACTTGTCTTCTCTCCGCCCCAATGAATAGATTTTTGCGTGGACGGATTCCAACTGCGAAAGTATAGTGGGAATGCGTTCAGAGCCACGTGATCCCACTCACTTGATATGTCACAGAACGCATGAGCGCCCTTCACACAACCTGCCCGAAGGAGAGAGGCCCTGCTTCCCGTCCCAACCGCCCTCTTCTCACCACGCTTGCTGCTTAATACATTACTACGGAGAATCACTTATTTCTTCGGAACACACGAGGTTTGTTTGTGATTCACCAAAAGACAAATTTCTGTTGTTTTCCTCCACAGTTTAACTTCCAAGCGCTTTAAAAGTGCTCTCTCCCTTCATCCACTCTCACACCTTTACCTCCCCGCCACCAACGCTCCCCAGTTCGATTATTCGGGTCGCACCAGCAATTACCCCCACTCTTCTTCTGCCCTAAAATTTCCCCTCACGCTAAAATCTGGTGGGGGGTTGGACCACGCGGGTGTGATCATAGAAGCCAATTGGTGAAACGGCTGCGGAGGTGGAGGGAATTATTAAAACGTACACTTAGTGTACGGTGAAGGGTAGTTCTACTGGGAAATGAAATAAGGTGAGGGTGGCGGTTGTTGTGGCCGTCGTGGGCGGTTCTTAGGGGATGAAGTGACTCACACCGTTAAGATTTAATGCCCAAGTAAAAATGTTCGAGTGACGTGGGGGTGAATTACGGAGGAGGAATTACGGGGAGAAGACGAGGAAGTACTTTGGATCATCAGGAACCGGCCTGGATGGTGGCAGGAGAAGCCCACCCCTGTTAAGAAGTCGCAGGTTAGATTACCACTTGCATCATTTAATGTCCACCCAAGGATTAAGTATTTGCGATTGTCATCGAATATTTGTGTAATCCAAAAGTTCAACCCCGTTATTTTGGATTATTGGTCAATATACTAATAAAATTGACGTAACAGCTTCGATTTTTAATCAGCCTCTTTTTGTTTTCCTAGATTTTAATTAAGTAACTTGGCTGTAAATTACGAATGCAATATGGAAGATAGTTGTAGATTGGAGGGATAGGAATATCTTCCGTAAACATTTATTCTCGTCAAACTTCTCAAGTGTGTGTAGCGGATAGGGAGTCGGGATAGGCAGAGTTAGGAAGAAGAAAGTAGGAGTTTCCGTTATCACGCGTGATTTTCAGCGTAAATGTCGAGAAAATGATGAAAGGAGCAAAATGATAGTTGGAAATGAAAACCGGAGGGAATCCCATAAAATAAGTTGAGTTTTCGGATGATCAGCCAATGGGCTACGGTCATTACTTAGCGTATTAGAAAACCAGTGTCATAATTCAAGGCGCGAATCAATGTAAGGAAAACGAAGGTTGCGAAGTTTTTGTTTAAGGGGAAAGCCAAGTTAAACTTTATTGAGCATTCCAGAACAATTGGTATTAAATAAAATTAATATAAAATCATTTATGTTCTAGTGCTATGTCAGCGCGAGTTAAACAGCGTGCAGTTATCGAATTTTCAACTGCTGAAAAAGTGACTGCTACTGAGACTCATCGTCGTTTAAAGGCTATTTATGGAGACGATGCTGTTGAAAGGTCTACTCTTAGTCGATGGGTAGTAAAATTTCGTGGTTGCGACCCTAGAAAATAATAATTGTTCATGAAACACCCAGAGGTCGTCCGATCAGAGACGATACACTTCGCAAACTCGTCGAAGATTTCATTCGAAATGAGTGGTGAATCACTCATAACCGTATCGCAAACCCTATTGTAATATGCAAGGAACTTGTCGACTTCATTTTTGTAAAAATGGGATACCGTAAAATCTCTGCACGTTGGGTAACACGCTGTCTCACAGATGAGAACAAACAAAACCTTCCTTATTCCTCCGTTTTGCCGCCAAGCGATTCTTTTTTTTCCTCGACTCATTAGAAACCTCAAGGGCAGCCATTACACCTCGGAAGATGAAGTGCAGATAAAAATTAGATAATAGCACGCTGCTTTACTATCGTTGACATAGCACTTAATCAAGTCACCATACTTCCGCGTCTGAAAATACACTGGATGATGGTAACGATCTCAAACCTACGCATGATTGTTGAGGGGGAATGTTACTTCCACATGCCACCAGTAGCGCATCTGAAGGCCCATTTTTTCGTGTTCTACAAGTATGTTTGTATTAGATTTCAGCCTAACCAACATACGAGTATGAGTATAAATAATAATATTATAATATAAAATAATTATAATATTCGTGGTTTGAGTTCCAACCTTATTTTGGGTATGGGATGCTAATCATTTGCTCTGAAAATAATTTGTTGGAATCATTAGGAATAAATAAGCGGGCGCATAAGGTTGCACACGGGGAAAAAACTGTCTCCGCCTATTCTTCTTTCTTAAAAATTACCCTTAAGCTGACGTTAGGGTTCTCTCCAATCTTTCATCTCACCATAAAATCCCTCTTAGCCCGACCACCGTGTGGGAGGAAATGACCTTTACCCCATTGGGTCGTTTCGCCTAATAACTGATGCTACAACCTCTGGAAGTTATTGCCCTGGAATTCATTCAACGGAAGAACTCGGGAAGGAATCACCTGGCATGTTATTCAATGCGAAATAACGCAAGAATCGGACGTCAGACAGGTACGACGGCATTCACCCGAATCACGCACCCGACTCTGCTCGGTACCCGTTCTCTCATTCTCGCTCCTCGGTAGTTGGGTGCACACACACACACACACATTCCCACCCACTCGCACGCACACCCGCCTACGAGGAGTCGCGATCCGTGGCGACGTGCCACCACCCCTCTCCGTGCCTCGTCATATTATTATCCCTTCCGCTCTCTTAGTACGTGGCAACTCCTCGCCTCCCCTTTTCCTCACTGCAATCTCGTCTCACTCGGTTTAACGATTCGCACCCTTTTTACCGTGGGCGGGATCAAGAGGAACAGAAGGGGGAAAAACAACAAACGAGCAACGACGCCCGCCCTCAAATTCCGAGCGAGTCATTTTCGACTCAGGCGCGGGTTTGGAGAGGGAGGGAAACAGAGGGAGAGGAAGAGGAAAGGGAAGAAATAAATTCGACTCCATTTTTCTAAAGGAGGGAAGTGCAAGGATTTTGGAGCTTATTTCATATTTTTGGCCGTGTGCCCTTTTTCACGTTTGACATCAACACTACGCAATCCACTTTCAGAGAAATGGCTTCCTTGTTTAAGTAGTCTCGGGATTTTTGTAATGAAGAGATCAGGGGGTGGGGACGCCAAAAAATGGAACTCGGTTATTTGCACTCACCTAGAAGCGGGACGCGGGGATCATTGTGCTCCTCTCTGTATATATATATTCATATATATATATATATATATATATATATATATATATATATATATATATATATATATATTATTATTATTAGGTAATCTACAAGTTAAGGTAGGTTTTTGGAGGGACACAACTATCAAATAAACATTTTGTAATTCCAAACAAAACCCAATCCAGCAACCTAAACTACATCAGGTCCTTCTTCATCTCTGTGTACTTCTTTCCTCCCTTCATCCCGTCCTACATCCCTATCCTGTTCCTGCCCTTTCCTCGTTTGCCCAACATTCTCCCCTCTATTACCTTCTTCAATATTCCACTACCGCTCAATACGCCTTTCATCCATTTTTCCTGCCTCCATTGGATTTCTCTCAACAAACCCCTCTCCTCACCCACCATCTCCAGTATTTCTACTATTACACACACACACACATATATATAATTTTAATGTATGCACACATATTTATTCACACGCATGTATGCCTGTTTTAAGATAAAAACTGCGATAAATCTATTTTCGTGAAGCGGGTCTTCTCCCGTTATGTTCTCATTCCCTACTTTAATGACCTACTCACTCTCCTTAGCTTTCGGATATACTATAAATAAGGATATTTTGGAGATGAGTAATGATGATGTTATATATATATATATATATATATATATATATATATATAACATCATCATATATAGCTCAAGAGGTAGAGCATCCGCCCGGAAAGTGGAAGGTCCGTGGTTCAAATCCCGGATAAGGAAATATTTTTACTTTCGTGATCTGCTCAAAAACCGCCTTCCCTACATGTCCTGTGTTCGCCTTTTATGTGTTTTCCTATACCCTTTCTTTATACCTATTTCTGTTTGAATGAATATTTGTGCGCCGTATGGCGGGATTTCAATATGTTATATGTTATATATATATATAACATATGTTATATATGTTATATATATGTTATAGATATAACATATATATAATAATAATAAATATATATATTATATATATTTATTTATGTTACATATATATATATATATATATATTTATTTATTTATATATCCTGTATACACACACATACTTACAGATACAGTTATAAACTCCGACTCGTACTTAAGGAATGCAGGAGTTTTGTCGAATATAAATCGGATAACTCTAGTCCGAAGATAATGTTCATCATCATTTGCTTGCTCAAATAAAGCGATTAAAAATGCGATTAGGTTTAAGTAAAGGAAATCATTAGGTTATATCCCAAATATTTAAATATTATTTATCTGGGGTCTCCACTTTCATTAATTGATTGCGTTCATATTATTCTTGTTAAACGTTTTATCTTTGAATGAAAATCCAATTTTGAGAAAATTTGGAGGATTTATAAATATGATTGATTTAGCCTAATTTAATTATTTAGCAATTTATCATAACATTAACTGAAAACTAGACAGATGAATAAGTAGAGAATGAGAAATAACTAGATGAAAAATTAAATACATTTTGCTGTTTAATAATCAAATGATTTGATGTTATAATAAATCGTTGGAAAATTTTCTAAATCATTTAGACAACATTTTGTACGTTATAATTTCCGTTGGTTCATCATTAGCAGGTTGGTGATTTCTTGCTCTAACGTATGGTGACGTTTAATATTTACGTTAACCTGTACGGTAAAATAAGTTTAATATGTAAAATGAGAACAATCTCTAGTTGCATTTGAAAGACTCAGGTGATATAAATATACCAAACATCCTCCTCTTAATAGTAAGGCAATATAAAATATTATACCGATATCTTGATTTGCATCGTAAACGAGTGATCCATCAACAAAATCCCACTTTTGGTATTAATTATGGCCTTATTGTAGCTGCAATTATGTATTATCTCTGCGTTATGCTCGAAATTCTATCCTTAAGTAAATCATATTTTGAAAATATAATTTTTTGCCTGTTATGAATCCATTCTCTCGAATAATTCAAAAAGCAATAATGCTGCAGGATGTGAAAATAGAAGAATATGATGCATTTCCTTCAAATAGTCCCAGCGGGAAGGAAAAGAGATATTCTCAGAAGCCACAAGAATGCTGACTCGGGACCCATTGATGCATTTTTGATGTCTGATTACTCACTCGGCTCACTTTGCAGCTTTAAGCCACTCGAGTACATTACCGATCAGTTGCGGGTGAATAGTACTTCAGCCGAGGATATCTAATTTCGATCTAGATATCTCATGGTTTAGGGGAGCAAGGCGAGAGCGCCCTTTGGTCCCCCGAGAGTATCCCCGCTCACAGCTGCGAGCGCCTCGGAATGAAAAAGAATTGCCAAGGGTGGTGGGTGCAGGGGGGGGGAGGTGGTGGTAGGCGAGCGAAAGGAAAGGGTGTGAGGCGTGGTTTAGCTGAGGGAGGGAGGTCGGGGAGTAATAGAGATACGGTCACACTTCCTGAGGTGCTTTACAGTCTTAAACCCAACCAGGGATTCCGCGGAACAACCTCCCCTCTTGCCCCCCTCCCTCCCTCCTCACCCGCCCCTCTCGCTTCTCTCGCCCGCAAAGGCGTTTTAAATTCGTCGTCCCCTTGGTTTATATCTCCTGCAAGTACGCAAAGTCACGCGTTTGGCCTCCCCGAACGTTATCCGTGCAGGAGGCGGAAAGCGGGGGACTAAGTGGAAGGGCGGGTGTGATTGCGACCCGCCCGGACGTGACCCAGTAAAAGATAAAGCTTCGTTGCACAAGATCTTGTTACAAGGAGCTCCCATCTGGAGCTTATTACCGCTCGGGAGGTAAGAGGGAGGTAAAAGGGAGGAGGCGGAGAGGTACTCTGGGGACGGAAGGGGGCGAACAAGGCGTTTCATTGCAAAGGCGTGTCGTTTCGTTTCCATGTGCCCCCAAAAGGAAGCATGCGAGCGAGGTGAAAGAGTATCATGGTCGTATCTCCGATTGCGCAAAGGCTTGACGTACGTATGTACGTAGAAAAATCCGGGTGGATGAAGAGATAGCGACGGCCAGTCCCAATGAACAATGAGCGTCGGGATTCATAGACTTGTTATGCCTCGCGTCACCGCGTCCTTCTTCGGAGCGAGAACGACGGCTCCACATTCGCGATGGCAATGCGTTATAAATACACGGCGCGCACGAGCGATTTGAGCTAGTCGAAGGCCGTGTTTTATTGCTTTAGCGAGGGGAACAGGGTTGTTCGGTGTTTGTGGGCATGAAATCGGGTTCGAGAGCGAATCGCCGGGGACTTTGAGGGCCTAGGATATATCTCGGGTCAGTTCATAGGGGAATGATTACTCAACAGCATGCCAGGAGATGGGAAGTGTCCAAGAATCACTCCCGCCCTTCAAGAATCACTCCCTTTGTGACGGTAACTTCAGCGCATCACGCCACGATGTGATTAAAATGCCCGTGATTCGCAAAGGAATAATGTCTTGCCCTCGCCAACTCCCGTCCGTGGTTTTTTCCCCTTCCATCCTAAGTCCACCTTTCAAAGTTTTCTTATTCAATGTTTTCTTCTCAAAAGGTCTTTTTTAGGTATTTTAACTGAAATACTGTAGCTCGCTTCAGTTTTGAAATGATTTGGATAACAATTGTTTAGGAGTATTACCTATTCATGTTCAACTTGACAAGCTAAACTTATATAATACCAATGTATATTTTTAAAAATAATTATTAAAAAAGAGAACGCATATGTTGTGTGTATGTACTCATCATTCGATTCTTTTTTTTCACAGGTAAGCTTCTTGATACAGTTTGCTGAATTTTTCACGGAGTGTCCCCCAGTGGATGAGTATGTTGTGGATGTCTTGCAAAACGACGGCCATGTGTCAAGTGAGTTATTTCAGTGTTATTATATTGCTTCTTTAATTTTAAAAAATACATATAACTGAGAAAAAGAGGATTTTAGCAGATCACATATCATCGACTCCCCACAGTAAAGTGTGGATACGTGGAAGGCAAGAAATATTCCATTTCTCTTTCGTTGGAAAATTATTCACGTCCTTGTTGGCCCAAAGCGACCCTTAAAACAATCATTTCAATAGTCCTCTGTGGATTGAAAAAGGTTTTGTTATTTATACAATCGTTTTGCATGCTCTTGTATTTATGTATCAGCTTAATCCAATTAGTATGCATACAGCGCTATACGAAAAACCTGAGACTTTATAATTCAATTCAACGGTATTAACTTCCCAACTTTTCTTATGAGTAATTTTGTCTTCCAAGCTCTCTGCTCATTGAATATTTTAAACATTATACGGACATAATATTTATAGCTATTATTACTTTTCCTATTCACTAAGTGTTAAATGGTTAAAAATATAACGGTTGTACATTTTCCTTTCACGTTTACATAGCATGTCTTTAATACTGAACATATTCAAATAATTTTTAATTAATATTTTGCCAAAATGGTTTTATTAACTGGTTATATGATGGCAGAATATATTGCGAGCCAAAGTTCATGAGACACTGTAGCATATTCTAAATCGTGTGCGATGGATCATTCATTAAAGGAGCATTCTTGGGCAAGAAAACAGCGATACTCCTGAATTATAATTGTTTTCGGTATATGTATATTACATCTGTACCGAGCGCAATCGCTCATTTTAACCAGTTCTTTTGCCAGTTACCATCTCGAAAATCTTATGGAGACATTTATGGAAAACTCTCCAAATATTAAAAAAACTAAGAGCCGACGAAGTAAATTGTGTATACATTTTAGGAACAAAGGGAACCGTTCACCCGTAATTAAATTTCGACTCGGCGTAATTTACCCAAGGAATTCGAAGGTAGGGCGAGACAACTTGCGCGTCTTATAATTCAGCAGCACACTCCATTAAAAGCATTCGTGGGGAAACATAAGTACACTTGAGCCAAGAATTCATGGGGTACCCCTTCTTTTCTGTTGGGTCACAAATGGCATTACTGCCACCGCTACCGCCCTTCCGCGGGGAGAAAACGAAACTGCTCGGATGATGGGAAGAGGCGGGGTGTGGGGGTTGGAATTGCGCATGGCAACTCCCGAGGTTGAGAGAAAGGGGTGTGGGTAGGAGAAAAAAGCGTCCTGGGGGATATGGGGAGACGGGTGTGCCGCCCCTGGAACGAGGGGTGGCTCCTGGAATTATGCAAATGGATGGCTGGTGACCCCCTCCCACTCCGCTCCTCTCCAGGGCCGCCAAAACCTTAAGAAGGTGGGTCACGATTTTAGTTCCTCGTCCATCCCACCTCACCCCGGATGGCGCCCTCTCTCTCTCTCTCTCTCGGCAGGTCTGTTCGACTTCCTTTAATGAACGAGTAATGAGTTGCTCCTCCTCCCACCCACGCCCATGACCTCTCCCCTCATTTAAACCGGCACACCCTCAGCACCCCTCCAAGAGGCGCCTCCTCAGCGGGTGCCTTCTTCCCGGACCCTCCCCCGCACCCCGTCACCTTGCCGTCCCGGTACTTCCTTCATTACTCGAAACCAATTCATTTCTCCGAAATAATCCAGGAGGTGGAAAAAAACATAAATTGGCAGGTGCGCCTCGTTTGAGAACGGGTTTATGAATCCTAACAGAAATGTGTCGTTGAGTGAAAACGTCATCACTAGAGCATACGTCATAGGGATACATTTTTTTTTCTTGATAACCGCTCTTGTCCTGGTTTTTACGGTTCTTCGTGGGAGCATTTTAAAGAATTCGCAGAGGAAAAGCAAAGAAAAACTGCATTCTACGTGAGTTTGTCCTGTTGTATAATGGGAATGAATGTCTTAGTGTTGATTTTTAAGGGTCAAGGATATGTCACTATGTCAAGAAACCATTAAATGAGGGATTGCAGCGTACATCCCCATCTGCTCTCTGGGATTGCTCGTGCCCTAACGAAAAAGAACCAAGATTGCTCAATGGCTGTTCTCCTTTTTTAAACATTTTCTGAGTTGATACTGAAGATTAAGATTTTCGTAATTGCGTGTAATTTTTAATATCAATATGTCAATGATTCAATGGAGCGACTCTGTCTGATTTTACAATTAGCTTTATTTTAGCTCCTCCCTCTAAAGTCTTGGTTTGCTGGAATTATAGTCCCTCGCTTTTCATGAGATAGAAAACTATAGATTATTGGAAAATGTTCTTATTTCCAAACGATCATATGATAGAATTATTTGTTTAACAGCTGCTTTAGAAATTGGATAAGAAATCTTCACTATGGAAAAACATTTTAGTCGCAGCTTTCATTTTCAAAAATTTTAATATCTACAATTAAATTGACCCGCGGCATGTAAGCATGCTCCTAGTAACCTTCCATAAGTATCTCTTTGTTATAGTGCATTGAAGCCTGCCAACACTCTCCGCGTGGCAATAAATTTTGGTTTTCAAATGTTCAGATTGGATAGTGACTAGTGAATAACATATGTATCATCCTTCTGTATCCATCTTTTCAAATTTTACCATTATTCATCGAAAACTTGGGATTTACGTACAATTTTATTAACATTAACCTTAAATGAGCTGGGGTATTTTGTATTTATCCTAAAATATCATAATTCATAGAAATTATCACGTGTCTCATATTCATCTATATCTACATAAATACCCTGCGAGTCACCAAAAAAGGTGTGTGGCAGGGGGTGTAGCACCATAAAGGAAGGGTAAGGGATGAGGGGGTTGAGGTCATCAAAGAGTTGAGGAAAGGTGGGGGGGAACCTGTAAGAAAAAAAATATATACATATGCATAAATATACCTTTCCTTATCTCTATTTCTATGTGAATGAACTTTTGTTTCTATGTGATTTCGTGTTTGAATACACACACATATATATACATGTACATATACACACACACACACACACATATATATATATATATATATATATATATATATATATATATATGCGGGTCGCTGTGGTCCAGTGGGTAGAGCGTTGGACTACTGACCGGAGGGTCCCGGGTTGGATTCCCGGGCAAGGCACTTTGGGCACCTGCAACTCCACCCAAGCTAGTTGATTTTTCGGGTACCAGGTCTTCCTGGGAAACCATAACCGGCAGAGGGAAAGGAACTGGCCCCCCTACCCTGATGTGTGAATATACGCCGTCGGGCTTGGTACCGACCTTCGGGTTGATTACTGTGTTTATGGATGGATGTGTCTGTGTGTATATATATATATATATATATATATATATATATATATATATATATATATATATATAGAATATAATCCGGATCTTCCGCCCGGTAAGTGGAAGATCCGGTGTTCGAATCCCGGTCAAGGAAACATTTTTACTTTCGTGATCTGCTCAAAAACCGCCTTCCCCACATGTCCTGTGTTCGCCTTTTATGTGTTTTCCTACCCCCTTTCCTTATACCTATTTCTATGTTTGAATGAATATTTGTGCGCCGTATGGCGGGACTTCGTATTTGAATATATATATATATATATATATATATATATATATATATATATATATATATATATCCTCACGCAGTCCCTAACCTGTGCGTTAATACTTATTGTAATGAACTAACTCCTGGGGAATTTCGACTACAAGTATTCTGGTCCCTTATCGTTCTTGGAAAAAATGACATTTTAAACCTGTCAGTCTTGCAGTATATCTCTCTAGTCTTATATTCGTGATCCCTTTGATCCCGTAATATGTTGAGGTTCGTATTATATCCTTGATGTCATCATTTTCCTGAGACCTCATTTTATTTCCACACATGCTCTCATTAAAAAATCCTCCTCATTTACCTCCCATATTCCTGAATTAAAAAACCAATTTTCCTAAATCAGCATTAAAAGCAATCAAAAATTCTGTTCTTGATTGATACATATTTTTGAGTGTCTTTCTATCAAAACAATCGTAGTACATAGTGCATATTTAAAAACCTAATGTCTGAAGCAATTGGAACTGATTTGAGTTAAGTCTTTGAATAACACTGTAAACGTAAAGCCACAAGGTGAAATAAAGCTAAGATGATCCCTTTCTTTCTGTTTGATTCGAAACCATTGAACTCAGCAATAGCAGTAAGAGATTGCCGTAACAAAGGCTAACATTACCGCAGTCATATTTAGTTATTTCTCTTCCTATACTTGGGAAGAGTGGTCATTTGGCAAGGTGCCTGAGTATTCCAAAATAGGCTTAATGAGACCAACCTTTTAATGGCAACAAGAAACAATCGTAATTATTGGAGAGTAGGTTTGACATATGTTTCCAGGTAAAGTCCTCGCATAAATTCGAATAATTAGTGTCATGGCAGCACAGCACTGAATCAGATCCTAAATCAAAATCGGTTCGATTGACCTTCAGACACCGAGAAAATATCGCACCTTTCACTTCAAAATGAATTCTATCACAGGATTCCAGTTGTTGTAAAATCAGTCGCATGAAGAACTTGGTGCTTCTCGGTGTATGTTGCTTGTATATTCTTTAAAGTGTACCACCGTTCAGATAGGCAATCTGCTGCCAATGTTTCTAGGAAACTTTTCTTCAGTCCTCTGGGCGTAAGATGTGATGAATATAGTTGCAATATAAATTTGTCAGTGTAATATTAATGTTTCACGCCCGCACCTAAACATTATATTTTTTATGTATTATTTTTACCGTACTCATCGTAGTTTTATGTCTATTTGATGATCCTGATACAGGAAGACCTGCAAACACTGATAAATAGTCTTTTTTATTCTGGGGAAAGGTGAAAAGAAACGTCAGTGGATATTGTTCTACCTAAGTTCATCAAGTTAAAATACTTTCCACTTTTTGTAGGTATGTCGTATAATGGACAGGCAACACGCTGAATTGAAGATTAATTTGAACTCTCGCCCCTTTAGCATTTTTTGCTCGCATTTTTACTTAGGGTACATATTTCTCATTCTTCAATGAATACATCTTTATGGCTCCATGGTAACACTGTAGACAAAGCCAAGATAAATTAGAATATTCTTTGTTTCTCTGAGACCACAAGATAATTCATCATTATTATTTAATTTAAAATTGTATCATTTACTTTTTATTACGTTACTCAAAAGAATTAAAAATGATAAGGTTTAGCTCATATCACGCTTGACCGAGTCACCTTTTCGTATACGTGGACTTAAAATTAGAATGACTTGATGTATTCTGATTAATGATGGAAACCAATTGTAATGCGTTAGAGAAATGTACAATATGCTGTAACATTCCGCCAATGTTTACCTTGTTTTAGTTGATTTTCATATATTTCCTGTGTTGCATATGAAGAGCCTCTTTAAATCATTGCGGAGATTGTTTCAAATAGTATCATTTAGTTGTGTGTAGCTGACAGAGTTAAAGATTTTTAATGTTTAGAATTGGGGCAATTGCCATTTTTTTATCTCCCTAAAAGGAATACACCAATGGCCATTGGCTGGAGAGGAGCATTCGTGTTCAATGGCTAATTAGCGTCATATGTTTAACTCTAATTGAGTGTTAATTCCATTCTCTTCATCCGGTGAAATTCAGCGTTATTTACGCTGAGGACGCATTATGATATGCTTTTTGCTTCTCGAACTTTTGTGCTGAGTCGGTATCCTCGTATTCGTTTCCTATGAGTAACCTTTTTCAATTTATTATGCATATGTTTAGTTTGGAAAAGACATTTGCTGAAGCCTAAATTTTTAATCACCAGGCATGAATAGGCTTGTTGCAATTTCATAATTTCCTTTTACTCAGTTGGATGAGCTCACTAAAAACTATATCTGTAATTCGTAGGTGTCGCGCAATCACGTTTTTCGTCGATGTAGATGTAGTTTCAGGATGAAGTTATTCTCCCTAGATAAATACTCTAAACCTTTTACACAGAACCATGATTGAGGGAAAAAATAACATATTGGTGCCATTATGGGTTATCCGGTCGTTCTCAGGTGAAGATAAATGATAAAAATTCATTGCAATCGGTGCCTGACCAAAATAACACAAAAGTAATTACACATCCACCGAGGAAAGCAACAACGCGAGCGAATTCTTTTATTGACTGTCGTATTCGGTATTCCGCTTCATTTCTCCATCTCCATCAAGCATGCATCTTCACTCAAATGTATTATTCGAATCATTACATCAAAAAAATACCCTCAAAGATATTAATTCCGAGATATTGGAGTAAAATTCGGTAGTGGATCATTCGGTCCCCTATCTTCTTTTTCTCCTTTAAAATAACGGAAACTAACGTTTGGGGGAGCACTTGGGTTTGGAGGTTGAAATAACGTCTCTCCCTCGCGCCCGTGTATTAAAATCTTCTCATTCTCCACTGAATAGGTGTGGCCCCACTCACCTTTTGGTCCCTTTCTCTCTCTCTCCAGAGCTCTCTTCCTCGTCCCTTTTCCGGGGGAAGCCTTAGCATCAGGCGCTCCGCAGAGCCGAGCTTTTCTTTCAAAGCGGCCATCATAAAGGAACGAGTGAGTTGGGGTTGGGGAAGGAGGGAGAGGAGGATTTGGGAAGGGGAGAGAAGTGGAAGGGTATTCGGAGGAAATAGTCGGATCGTTAGAACGGAAAGGATTCGAATTACAAGACCGAGATTTGGTTTTTGGTTCCCATGGTATCGGAAAGTGCGAGGGGGATGGGAGGGTGAAGAAGGATAGGGTGGTTGGGAGGCGTGCGGGGGGGGGAGGGGGTTTAGAGAGATGGAAACTTTCAAAATTTGGTCGTCGCAGAATTCTCGAGAAAGAGTAATTTCTCGCGAATGTGGGGAAGTAGAAGAGAGAGAGGGGGTTGGGTAAATTTCTAACGCTCAAAAGTCGTCCCACGCCGTTCTTCCCCTACACCCTTTTATGCTTCCATATTAAAGATACGGATTGGTGGGCCCAAATTGGACTCATTTTCTCAACGGTTAATTAAGCTTTCGCTGCGTGACATCCGTTGCCTCCCTTCCTCGTTTTCCTATGCCTTTTGCGAAGACTACGCTCACTTTTTGGTGAGAATACGTTTCAGGTGAGTGTCTGACGCCAAGGAGGAAATGTTCATTTGAAGGGCTTCCTCGAATTTTTTTGATCTTACATTCACGTCTTGACCCTTTTTGTGAAAAATAGTAAAATAATAATAATTAGTATTGTTATTGCTTCTAAGTAGGCAATCAAATATAAACGTAAATTCCTCCTCGGACAAGATTATTTTTTCCATTATTAATAATGATTATATTAGACTAAACTAAGCTTCACTTCATAATACAATTGAGATTCAAATAACTGTGAGAAATGCCGCAACAGTTACTTTAATTCCACTAAATTGGTGTGTTTTAATGCCATTGAGATGTAGCCCCGTGAGCCATTCCATTAAAAAGCGTAAAATGGGTGTAGAAGTCTATTTATTACAACTCCTAAAAAACTAAAAGGTAAGGAAAAATATTTTCCTTTTTTTTTGAGTATTTATTATTGAACACCCATTTTCAAGTATTTGAGTTCATTATATCCACGGGATTGCTCTGAACAATGCTTTCAGTATTAATTAAAAATTTAACAAGAAAATGTAAAAGCTCTCTAAATTTCTCCCTTGCCTTGAATTTTAAACTGAGTAATTAGACTGTGGGCCGCCCTTCCTGATTCTAGTGTAATTTTTTTCATTATCTCTGCATCTCTACAGTAAACTCAAGTCAAATGACCCTGTAACAGTGTCGTATACTCTGGCACGGCCCCTTGTGGTTTTCCAGTATTTGCCGTTTTATACTGATAATAAATGAAACGCCTTCTTCATTTTAGAGTTTTTGTTAATCGCAACAACATTTACGTTAAACATGATTATTTTGTACCCACTTTGTATCAGTAGAAATTACCAATAGCTTAATGTATTTATTTCAGCAAAAGTGACACATAAGTCTCCCCTATTATTTCATCAATTAATGAATTATTCAATAAGGCACGAATTACAAGTTATGGATAGAAGAGGATATGGATCGAGCTTTTGCCAAATACTAACAATGCGCATCTAAATAGGGGGTAAATGGAGGATTCTTGGGAATATTTTCACGAGTACCGGGTAAGAAACAGGAGGAAATTCCTTTTCAGGAAGTGGGGATCCAGGCTATAGTTTTCAGATGTGAAATTGGCATTTTCTAGTAAGGTATTAGTACAATTCACTTGTATAAATAGGTAGACACGGTGACGTTCACCAGCAAGATTCGACAAGGCACGGAGTTCCTCTTATTGCTTAATTCCCGAAAATGTATCAATCATACTTTTCACTTTAGACGAAGTGCGCCTTCCGTTGGCAAATTAATTTGGCGCTTCATGAGCCCGGTGGCACTTTGCTTGCAATATCTTAATTATAATTTTCATAAAATACACTGGGTATATATATATATATTATATATACACAAACATATATTTATCTATAAATTAAAAACAAACACGTTCAAATAATCTCAGTTCTGTTGATTTATAAAACGTGTTTGGAGACGCAGAGGGCGATTCCTCCCGTTTTCACTGACCCCGATTCTGTTTTCCTGGAAATCCAAAACATGATAGCTGCCCCGGATCAAGATTCATTCTCTCTTTCACGACAAATCGAAGTACCCAGCTGGCATTTCTAACTGCTGTTAAACGATTGGAATCACTAATAGCCACAAGATGACAGGTTTTGAATATGAATTTCATCACCGTACGTACATTTTGGTCGGTTAATTTCAGGATCCTGAAGGACTTGTTGAAAATAATGCTGCGGATGCAACGAACAAGTATCATGATTTTGAAAATTGTTTATTTTCAAATAACCACCTAATTTATTCCACGAATAGGTACAATTAAATGAAAAATATGACTGTTTATTTCCTCTGATTAAAGTATGTTGGCGACCATTAGTCATCAGCAAATGAAAAAGAAATAGATGTGAACTAGTAATTAAATTTTTATTCTTATGATTTGATATTTTAAAAAACTGTTGGGATGTAACCTTTCGTTATCATTTTTGCAAAATATGGGATATTATGTGTAACTAGCGTACTAAATAAGTTCTTTCAGAAAGTATGTAGCAAAAAAATTAGTGTACAAAAACGAAGCCCCCCCAAAAATCTGTAGAGCTCATGAGTGACAAAATATTTTCTCCAGAATAATAAAGAAACTCAAAATTAAAAATAAATCAAGCTCCTTAATTCAAGAAACAATATTTATAGTAATACATTTTGCACATGGATCGTTTTATTTGTAATTAATTTTCTTGGAACCTACCTACCTATATAACTCCATGAAATTATTTTCGTCCCTGAGGCAAAGGCAACTCGTATGCTTGGGCATTGGTTACTTTTGTGACGAAACTCCTGAATATATCATGTTTTTCGAGAAATTACTTTCCAAATTTGTTGGTCATAGAAACTCTGAAAATGAAAAACACATCCTGTTTATTTATTTCGAGGAAATCATACCCGCAATTGAAGCATATAATTTTGTATATTTCGCTTACTAAGTTACGCTGTTTTATCTTAATTTAAATTCGGAATCGCAATCAAATGAGTTATTTCTAGAATATGAACATGTTTCTTTCGAAAGAAAAATCTCTTAAAAAGTGTCCTAACAACTTCCTGCGCGACCTTTGAAAGGGGCCAAAAAAAAGTGAGAACACTAATTTCGCATGGATTTCCGTTCAGGGCCGGGTTAAATTTTTTGGAACCCCTCCCTCCCCCGTCCGCTCCCCAACTCTCTAAGACCCGACTCCCTTCCCTCCCCCATCTCGAATCCAACGTGAATTCCATCTTCTTTGATGGCGCGGAGCATTCATTGAACAAATTACTTGATTCCGGTGAGCGAGCCTGCGTCGGTCTCCCAATTCCCGACCCCGCGCGGAAACGTCCCGGAGAGTTGATTACATTCCGTGCTTAATTCTTCTATTCAACCCCGCGGAACGCTTTTTAGGATCTTTCTCATCCCCCTGGGTCCTGCTCCTCCCCCCTCCATCCCCCCGCTGTCTTCCCAAAGAAAAAAAGAGTCCCAATACACCCCGCCTTCTTCATTTCATGCACGCCTCTTCACACCGTCTCTATCCCGCGATATCCCAACACTTTTTGCTGCTTCTCCCGCGAGCACAGGCAAGAGCGCAGTTGAAAAAAGTGGCAGGGGTCCGGATGGCTACCGGGTGACCCACCCAGAGCGGCGTGATGGGGCACTCAAGATATCTTTTTATCTTCTCCTTGCCCCCCACTCCATCCTGCGAGGAAGGAGTCAGCGACTTGCTTCACTCCTTCATCTACTTCTACAACCACATAAATACCCAGCGATCCACCAAACCGTGTGTGGCAGAAGGTATAAGCACCAGGTGGAACATGTAAGAGATGAGGGAGAGGAAGGGTGTTTCAATGTTTAGGGAAAAGGTAAAAACATTCTCAGAATAAAAAAGAGGAAAAAAACGTGCAAATCCATATACGTACATGAATGCTGGTTGATATTTCTCCTCATCTCGCCCACGACGCCCCCATCTCTTAAGAAGAAATGATAAGTGAGGCGCCCGTCTTTATATCCCAGGAGTTTGTGCCACGAGATGAAAGGAAGGAGAGGGGGGTATTTGTGGGGTGTGCTCGGTGGTGGAGGGCCTGAGGGTGGATTTGGGGGAAAGCAGTCCAAAATAATAATACGCCCTCATTTCCCCATTTCGTTTTTATCTCGCACTCACTCAGCGGCGCACCTGTCGGCGACCCCCGTTGCGGAAAGAGAGAGAGGGGGGAGAGGGTGATATGCAGAGGACCCCCCCCACGACCACCCCCGCACACTTGTGACCCTTCTGTCTCCGCGCAGACCGACGACAATCCAGCCGCCTCTCTCTCTCTCTCTCTCCCTCCCCCAATCCCATCCTTTGCCCTTCCCCCCCTCCAGGGGCGCACCTGTGCGCGCACCAAGGATCCCTCTCCCCGCGCTTCTGCCCGCCGCCCCTTGTCGGGGAGACTACCCCACCAACCACCGCCTCCTTCCACGGAGAGGATCATCTCAAACCCTTTCCCTTCCCGTCCTCCATCACCACCGGGGGTGCCCCCATCCTCTTCCTACGAGCCTCCTCCTCCCCTTTCACTCCTCTCCTTCCTCTCTCTCTTTTAGTTCTCTTGATTAAAGTCAGCCCGAGGCATTAGGAGAGCGAGGGAGGTGGGAAGTGGAGGCTTGGTTAGGGGGGCGTGAAACGCTAGGCGGAGGGGGAGTGGTCGTGGAGGGATGGCAGTACAAAAGATTGTTCGCCAAGTCTCCCCTCCCACACCCTGGTTGCCTCTCCTAGGCCCGTCACGATTCCCCTGAAACCTGTCTCCCCCCCGCCCCACCCCCACGCATCACGCCTCACCAACGCAGTAGCTCCCCTCTCGATGCGGACTTCATTTTGTCGTCCTGTGCTCCCCGCGACCCCCCAGCGCCCTCTTTCGTTCTCCACCCTCCCCCCCAACCGACCTGCCGAACGCGTCCCGCCGCCTGCTTTGACGAGAGACTGTTTGTTATCTTTTCACTACTCCGGGACTCTCTTCCCCCGCCACGTCTCCTCGAGATCGGTTTTAACACAGGCGTTTGCATCCCGCTTGTCGTCCCCTGCAGCAGCCGCCGCAATAGCTTGTAATCGTGGACGGGTTTGTGCCTTAAGACGGTGGCTGCCTTCGTTTCCTTTGCTCCAAGGCTTGTTTTTTTCCTCAAAACGGGAGAGTTTTAATTAACACTGTTTATTGGTGGAAGGTAAGAGGGAAGTGGAAGGGATCTAAGGAAGGTTGGGTTTGTTTGCCAATTCCCAGGGACGTTTCAAACCTGAGTGCCCGCATAATCGCATTTTCTCTCGTTTCTTATTTTTCTGGAAGTGGGCCGTTTGCTGGAAGAAGCTTTCTGGGATCCATACGTCAGCCAGACATTTTCCCCTTAAGTTGTACAACCAACGAATGTGATTATTACAATGCTCTCGTCACAAGTTCACTTGGTGAATCGCGATGCTCAACGTTATTTAGTTCCTACTTTACGTCGAAACGTTAGAATCCGCAGTTCGCATGATAACCAATTTTTTTTCATGAGACAACAGTTTGAAAAACTCATCTCACGTATGGTCTCCTCTACTTTAATCAACTTATACGCTAAGCGTTTATTTTCATAGGAAAACCAGTTGCGATATATTTTCAAATGGAATACGAAAGTAAACAGCATTGTTAAGGCGTGTGATTCATTTTTGTTACCAGCATGAACAAAACAACAACAACGCGAGAATAGTGTTTCTAGGATATACCATACAGAATAATATGTAACTTTATCCGAGCATTCTCATTGAATCCAAATTTTTGGAAAATATACGTCTTTTTTTGGGTTTATCTCTGATTTTGGATTTTCGGAAAAGATATAAACGTTATTTTAGAGTGTTACTGGTGCTGACGCATTTAAAAAAAATATATATGTATGCATATATATATGTATATATATATGTATATATATATGAATATATATATATATATATATATATATATATATATATATATATATATATGCTTTATAATGACTTCATTTCTGAAACATTTTCAATTCAAGGTTTATTTATATATTTAAAGTTTGATTTTGCGAGAGTCTCCGGCCTAATTCACTCTGAACCCGCAGCTGTAGATCAGTTAATTTTACTTCATTAGCTTTGCAACCTGGTGACGCGCGCGTTTTATTAGCGTAATATGGCCCACAAAAATACATATGTAATGATAAATAGGTTTAAGTATGGAATCCAGTTTCGCGGAGACCAAAAAGAATGTTTTATTACGATACTAAGATGAAGGATCTAATTAACTACTTGATGGTTTTTCTGTTACTTTTTGAAACTATCCTATACTGGCGTGATATTTGTTAACATTTTGATGAATGCCTTCTAACGGACGAACTAAAGCAGTCTTACCTCATTATTTGTGGGAAACTATTTCATAAAGCAACGCTAAAGAACATTTTCCTATGGGAAACGCATATAAAGTGGAATGGAGGCATACATAAGGAGGAATAGATAGTGAATCAAATACTATCATTAGAGAAATATAGTTTATTGTCCTATGATGGACGAAATTATAGCATATTAAGACTTCTTAAATTCTCTTACCATAGGATTTTTCGATTTTCAAAATGAATTAAGTAATTAGAACAAAATGTAATACCTTGCATTAGTTTATTGAATTTGAGGGCATTCATTTACTTCTGTAAATTTTGCTTGAACATAAACAAGTTCCATTCAATATTAAAACAATAGACGGAAATTAAAAATTAGCAAACAGTGGTGGTGGTACTGGCTTCTCACACAGAGGGTCCGGGTTCAAATCTTGGAGAAGGTAGATATTTTTTGTGGCATTCTGATCCCTACTTGAGGTGCTTTTCGGAGAGCACCTTGAGTGAATTCGCCGTTCGTCGGATGGGACGTTAAGTTTCGGAACCCTTGGCTCCTTCCGTTAAGACTAATGCTAATGTCGACGCCGGGTTTCTCTCCACCCTTCATCCTTTTCTGTTGATGCCTAATGGTGCACATGCCCTCAGCCTCATTTACTGCGAAATAAGATGAGAAATATAAGAGTGGATTAAGCTTGGTCTAGTTTTGTTGTTAATTTTAAACATTCTAAAACTTTTCGTTTTAGCTTTTTGTTCAAACAAAAAAAATTAATGGCATAATGTAATCATAGAATAATTGGTTATTTGCTAGAAAAGTAACGGGGAAATCAAAGTGATAGTACTTTTAATCCCGTGTGTAACCTGGTGACCTAGTAATTAAATATTCCATATGACTTACGAAAATTAATCTTTAATTTTACATTTCGACCGCTTGTTCCCTTTCAACTTTCCAGTTGTCGCTGTTCTCATTTGCGTGTCTACGATTTCCATTTTGAAATATTTTCCCATTACATCTTTTGGGTTATTTTTTGCATTTCAAAGTTTAGTTTCGTATTTTGTGTCCACTCACTTAATTTAGTTCAATTTTAACGCAATTATTTTATTACAGTAGCAGCCGTGGTGACTCGCACGTGCTTGATTAATATATTATTCTCGTTAGGAATATTTTATTCATGTTATAATGGAGCATAAAATCCTGTGTACCATAATGTGGCCATTCTAAAGTTATGTTAATAATTTAAGCAGGGTTTTCATCGATGTTGCATTACGCTTCCTAAAATACTTAGCATGATACGTATTTAATGATTGTATATGCGTAGGTTACAGAATCATAAAATGAAGCGGGAGCTTGATGCCGTGGCTGGCTGTTTCGGGTTCAACTCCCCATTTGCCCCCCTTAGCAAATAATATATGCATCACACGCAAATCAAATATTGAATGTGCCAAACGAATCTTTGATATCTTGATTTTCGTAAATTGCCTTACCACTTTAAAACCATAATTAAAGGCTGCATATGGTCTCATTTCCTTTATTACCGGTTACCGCAAGTAGTGTTAAAAAATATCAAAAAATACAATTTATAAACAACTTTGGAAGCATGTAATTATTATTCAGTCAAATCGCCATTTGAAGTTAGATTCAGTTATATCTCATTTTCATTGTTTATCCACCATTTTTGATTGGTTATTCACAGGTTTGATATACTTTCTGAATAAAACAAAATGCGAAATAAATCTTCCAGATGGATTGAAAATTATTATAAAAGAATGGAAAAATGCGCTCGAATATTGGAAATTCTGAACCATGAATCGCTGTATGCGCTGATGTTATAGAAATAAGATGAAATCTTGCTACATCGATTGAAATTGCTACACCCTGAATAAATTGGCAAAAATTGCCGTATTTTCACCCTGATATTAAGGATGTCAGCATATTAATGCATAGATATGAAATGGTTAGCAATGGTAACGTAATGGTTAGAAAACTGGATAATGTATCGCATACACATCGCATCGATTTCCTTGGTGATATATAATTAATCTACGCACAATGCTATATTTTCATAATAATACCATTCTTTCATGAAAATTAAAATAAAACGTTGAATAAATCCCTAGGGCACGTGACAAGTTTTGATTGATTCCTCCCTATTCACTAATAATTCCATCAATTTGGTGGTCTAGAAGCGACGTTGTTGCAAACTTGATATTCGACCGATCAGTAACATGTTTCTTGGAGCTTTCTTTTAGTCAGTATGCATTCACGCGCCACTTTCTTCCTTAATGCATTAATGAACTTAAAGAGGCTTTACTGCTTGCGGGATAAGTGGCTGTTATTATCGTAAACTAAGTAATTTTGCCTCAGTCTTCGATTCCAAGAGAGTGAACGTCATCCTATGTGGACAGAGAACAGATAAAACTTCTCTCCTCAACCTTCACCCGCCCCCCGGTGGTTCTCTGACTCGGCACTCCCCTTCCCCCCTGGCTTCTCCCTTCAACCATCATTCCCAGATACCAGCCAATGGAGGAAGGAGGCCTTCTCTTCCCTTACTTCGTTCCCTCGCTACCACGGCGCCACTTACCTCCCGCTCAGCTCATGTATATTTCACCGTATTTTCGGCTGCCGCCTTTCTAATTCGCGGCAAAGTTTTATCGGTCGAGAGAGGGGTTTTGGATGAGGGCGAGGGAGACGAGAGGTTCTTTCTCGAAACTCTCGCATGGCGTGTTCAGGATAAGGATGACGTTGGCTTCGAAGAGGGTGGGGAAGGGATGGGGTAAGGGAGGAGACGAGGTGGTGGGGGAAGAAGGGTAGTAGGCTGGTAAAAGTGTTTATGGGGAGGAACGGGGAGTTTTGCATGAAAGCAGTAGTACAACGGACCGCCACTGTGGCACTAGCGTAGGTTTTTGAAGTGGAGGGGGTCCTGGGGTAAAAGGAAGGGGGGTTTGAGCAGAAGCGCCGGCACGGAGAGGCGGGGGGAGGGGTGTTTGGAGTTTTGCGTCGAAGGATAGGAAGTAGAATGGAAGGTGATGTGGCTTGGATTGGGGGGGATATAGGAAACGGGGCGGGGAAGACCTCGCGGGGGTTCGCGGGTGGGTGGGACGCCACTGGGGAGAGGGAATATGTTCTCTGCCTCAACCGTTCTTTAGCCAAGGGGCGCGCGGACCCCCTAAAACTTCCCGACCTTCCCCCGGGAAAATCGAGGGAATGTTAATGCGTAATTTTTTTACTAGAAGAGGAATTCATTTCGCAAGTTGCTCATGAGGAAACTTTAAAATTCACGTTTCGTAGTAGTTTTCCAGACTTTCCACGAAGCATATTTTGGTGAATGGATATTTTTTAAAAGGGACAAATATAAGAGACTTTTGAAACAGGATTATTTTGCCACTTACGATTTTGGACGCTCGCAGGATCGGGTGCCAGTTGGGCCAAGTATTAGTTCGGTCGTCATCGTTAAGAAAATATTAGTATTGTAATATAGCGGACATATGTTAAGCTGCTCCTAAAACGTGCACTAAGGGATTGATTTTTCATGATGATGTAGTTAAATATCAATAATTCTCTTACGGTGACCACCCCATTGGGATTTCAAACGATATTTACTCTGGTAATTGTCTTTCCCATGGAATATGTATTTCTTATGTGCTGAGATGCAATTCTTCTTCCCTGCCAGCTAGCACCCTACAGTGTAGTTTTGTGCCGGCATAGCCGATTGTTTACATTTTATCAAACTACCTTTTGATTTCAAGTTTCTATTGTATTTATAAGATCATAAAACTATTTCCTGCTTGCAAATGTTTTTACATAGCGTTAAAACCATCCCGCTATAACCCCGAGTATAAAGAATTTTTGCATGAAATATATTTAGATCAACATACTTAGTATAACTTTATTAATGTAATAAAAAAATCAGTGTTCCCAAAAATCACACAACAAATGCCTTGAACCTATGTTGTTTCTCCATACTGGTCAGTGCATCAAAATTAAATTTATGTGTGGCATCTCAAATGCAAATACCTCCAGTGGCGTGATATGCCAATTAATGCTGGTGTGCGTTGTGAAACTTCTTTTCCTAACAATTTTCTCCGTCCTATTCTTGCTGAAGGACATCACAAGCACCATTCTTGACCCGGAGACTCTTTAACGTTAACCTAATCTTACGCTCAGTGTGTGCAATAGCCTACTGATAACCACTAGGGTCAAATAGTCTGTAAATACTTTGCCACGTTATTTTTCTTTTGTGTTCACTAACTTATCAAATAATGTCTGCGTCACGCCCGGCCACTCTGCTGCGACAGAGCGAAAGACCACTCCAGAAAAAAGCAGCAAATTACCTGGGAGATAGAGCCGAATAGTTTTCGAGAAACACCGCCACCGTCTGCGAGTGCAGCTGCTCTTTAGTGTGTGAGGCCTATTTTCTCAGAGGACGACGAAACGGTTGGGTACTACAACCCGACGACGGAGGTCCATCGAATAGGGAGGGACGTGTCCAAACATTATTACGGGAGTGAAGTTAACTCCTATTAAAAGTTTGTGGAACAAATGTACAAATAGCCTGCAAGTACCACGCAAGTAATAAGAGTGTAAGCCATTAAAGCAATGGGAAGACTTCAACAATAATTATCTCTGCTTCCGTTCGAACTGAATATTATTTGTTCACTGTAAGCCTCATACGTTTAACGTCCCATCCTAATGACTCATTTAGGTCTGTTGAAGTTCCCAGTGCTAAATTACATCGCGATTTACTGCAGAGAGTAAAATAAAAATAAATTAAACCTTTTGTACCATTAGAGGCATGCATTAAAGCAGGTAGTAGTAGTGGTATTTATGGGAGGCGACCGGCAGCTAAGGCATTAGCCTACTCTTTTCAAAAGGCTCCATGGGGTCCGCGGTTTAACGTCACATCCGACGGACAGCTCTTCACAAAGCACCTCAAGTAGGAATCAGGATACCGTTTAAACATATTTGTTGTCTCCAGGAACCCGGGCCCTCTCGGTTGGAAGCCTGTATGTTAGCCACCGCACCATCCCGATCCTATTAAAGCAGTTACATATGTGTCGTATATAGTTATGTACACGTATTATGATTGACATTTCGGATTATTTCCGAGAGCATCTCACTCAAATTTACAAATGAAGGCCTTTAGACGAGTTCATTTGGCTAAATAACTGGTTACCAGTTAAATAAATTTAATCGCAATGAAGAAAATCTCCTTTTACAATTTACTGAACACAATGATTCAAATTTATGCGTAAGCAGTTCCCTTAGTGTGCCGGTGGATTGGATATATATGCATAAATCCGTATACCAGCACGTGCAATATTCATGCCATCAATGTTTATGAAACTGGATGGCTAAATTAAGAATAAGGTCCTTTGATATTTTTTCTTAGAGCATGTTGATTCATGGAAAAGTGAAGACATTCTACCACTGCGAGAGTTATTTGTTATGCCACAATATTGTGCAACTGGAATTTCACTCGATTCAGGAATGATGCAACTCGTGGTTTAAATTTTGCAGTTCCGATTATTTTAGACCAATTTGTTTGTTTTATGCAAGGTGCAACGTTCTGCCTTGCTTAACAATTTTGTCTCTATGTGTTCAAGTACACAAATAGGAATTACGAGCTATTTTAAGCAAAGAGATATTTATTTTCACTGATAAAAAACTTTGAAACTTAATGGAATTGACTTAGTTATTGAATAGGTCAAATGTACAAAATTTTTGACCAATAAATTGGCTTTAAAGGTTATCTAGTTTCGGAAAGAGATAAAAATCCAATTCTATTTGAAATTCTATTGATATACATGTCAATTGATCTGCGGACTTAAAAACCAGATTTTTGAAGTCTAATATTGTGCTTGCCGTAACTTAAAATAGCCTAAACTAGATCGATACTATAGTGCTTCTCTTTTTCTTAGGCCGCAGAATTATCCCACCTTCTCTTCTCTTGAAACAGCCTAAGAGACTCCTAATATCGTATTTGCGGGTAATTTTTTATTGTAATCCTGCCGGTTGATTTAAATGACAAGGAAAATGCATTTCACCGTCACTCGTATCAGGTTAGGCGCGGTGCCGTATGAGTTTGACTCGGAAATCACCGCGTTGGGCACTGGACCTTACTGCACACCCTTCCCCTCCAAACCGCCCGGCAAATGAACCTGGATGTCTGCGGCGTTTATTCCGCGAATTGCCTTCCAGGGAACGCACCCATTTTCTCCTTCACAGCAAGAAGTAGAGTTTCCACAGAAAATATTGTTTCCAAATCGATTTCCGTTGGAAATGATGCCAGTTCACGGCGACACCCTCAACGGGGACAGTTACACCCACCCTCGTTACCTGTCGGGCAAATGACGAGTCGAGCGACGTAGGAAAAAAAGTTGAATGGCTTATTGCAGAAGGTTAAGGGGAAGTTCCCGCGCATGGACTTGCTTTCGTGGAATTGCAATTTTGCGAGGAGTCGCGTGAGGCCGAGGATTTGCTCATTGGTCGGTCGTGCCCGAGGAAGTGAAATACGGAAAAGTCAAAATCGACCCGAAAGGACTATTCGCCTTCACGGAAGCCATTAGCCGTGGATTATTCTTCTTTCTGGTCGCCTCGTAATTTCCGTCATTTTGGGAAGTCGTTAATTCCTTTTATTTCAGAAGTGGAACCCCAATGCTTAAAAGTAATTATCCCCAGTTTAAGGGGAGGGTACGAAACAGTGACGATCCCAATGAACGTTCGTCTACCCTCGTTATGACGACGCAGTATCGACGCTTAGAATGGGATAATAAAACGTAATTCATGAATTTATGCGTAAACTTCAGCTTATTTGCCTGTTATACTCTGTGTGGCAACATGACTTCCTTTTTCCAAGGGGTTTACCTTTATACAAACGGAAGTATTGTTGTGGCACTTTGTATGTTTGTTGAATTATTTGTCAGTCCATGTATCATTGCAAAGCTTAATCAGAAAAAGGAGAATTGTCAGCGTCCAAAAATGGCAACAAATAATTTGTTGCCGAATATTTTTGCGGTCATATCCGAATGTTAATTCCGCCGTGGTATTGTGAGGTACAAAGTATGATAATGTACCTAAATACCAGAACGTAGTAAGTCACCGTTCGTAAAGGATTACTAATAGTTAAAAGACGTAGAATGTAAAATTACGCCTTCCAATTTTAATGATTTCTTTCGTGGTACAAAAATGTTGTACAGTATAAAATTTAGTTTAACTAGTATTAAATTAGTACCAGTATTACGATACTTGTTTCAGGCATCGCATAATGGAATCAATTCCTATTGAATCGAATTCAAATTTTTCTGGCACACGATATTTATTTACATGCTGTTTAAAGTCCAAATAAATATTGTTAATTATATCTAAATAAATATTGAGTGAAATAGCTAATTATTTGTGATTTAATTCTATATTTTATAATAATGCCTTGGAAAAATCTTTCACCTTTAGGTACCATTAGTTTTTCTCATCCCTCTTCTTAATTAAAATCATATTATTTTTAACATTTGAAAAACCAAAATCCGTATTCAACCGTAAAAAATTCGACTCTGGTTCTGCTTGAGATTACCAAAACGGGGACAGACGCACGGACAAGGCCGGCGTTAACTCCATGGCGGTAAATAATGGCCATTAGATGAATTCCAGCAAATTTTCCTCACTGACGCATCGTCGAATAACCATTTCCGAGGGCATTGTGTTTCCCCGGCATTCTAGTTTTTCACACGCTAGGTCGTACGCGTATTAAAAAACCCGTTGGCGCGCGGATTTCAGCCTCTCGCTTGTCGTCACTCTTGCAAGAAATCCCCTCGGAGAAAGAAAGACCTTCCCTCGTTGGCCGTTTCTTTCAACCGACCTTGGGCCTCACGGCAGCCCTCACGGCGTCCTGGCGGCCCACCGGCGTGCAGTCACCCACCCACACGCTCATTTCGGGCGTCACCGTTGCCGTGTCACGGGCCCCGTGCATAGCTGGCTGGGCGTGCACCCAGCGGACCCGAAAGAACCGTCATGCGTCGGGGTCGCGCTGAATCACGGTCTCTGGGCGTCGTCTCTCGTCAAAGGGCCATAAGGTTTGGGCGGGACGGGTAGTGTGAGGCAAATGGGTAAGGCGGATGGGTCGTGGGGGGAGTGGGGCTTACATTCTGCGAGAACCGGTTAAAATATTCGAGGGAGGGGATGGGAGGTGACGGGCGACCGAGAAAGGCAGTCGAAGGAGGGGGTGGTGCGTTCTAAAAGGTCTTTGTGTCCATGTATGTGGGTGTCGGTGGGGAGATATGTTGCATGGTGGAAGGGGGGAGAGAAAGGTAAAGGCCTCGTGGGAAATCTAAAATACGAGAGGGGCTGAAGGGTACGGGGGCTTTTGAGGGGCGGGGGAGGAGGACTTAGTCTCGGAGGGGTGGCTGAGCAGACGTTCGGGAGATGTGTGCGAGATGAAAAGAAATTGGCCGCGGAGAATGGATGGAGCCTAAATAGATTCGGCAGTTGCCTCGGTCGCCGTGCTCAGTCACGCCGGTGCTTTGCGGCAGTGGTGTAGTGTTGGTAAGCCGGTTGCGAGGGAAAATGGGGACGGAAGTGAATGAAGGGGGTGTGGGGGTGGAAGCGACGTTGAGCGAAATATTGGGACATGGTTTTAGGTAGAAGAGGGAGGAAGGGACTCGAAAATATCATTCTCTGCCGTATTTGCAAATTCTTACAGTGTACAGACATGCGAGTGCGCATGCATTAATTCGTGGTGGCCATTTATGGGGACGTCGGTGAAGTAATTATGATTTGGTACGGAAATGGTAGAACTTTTAACCTTGGAAGGAAGGAAATATTCTCCACGGACCTAGCGTTAAACTTAAAAAGGCGTCTGCGTAAATATATCCTTTGATGAGTTTTGTTTGTTGGCCAAACATTTAAAACTTCAGATACCGTGTTAAACAAGCTGGGGCATTTAATGTTTACATGCATGAATCTGATGAATGCTACCTAAACTCAGGGACTTATTTTTGACATGTATCATGAGAAATGAAGATAGATATATTCCGAGAAAACCACAAACTCTAATTGTGGAATATACGAAGGTAATCCAGTTGGTAACTTCCGTTTTCGTTCAGCGTGATAACTAGTGAAGAGAGCCAAATGGTCGCAGTATTGACGAACGCAGTAGGTCAGTACACTTCGAGTTGTAGTGGTTGGAAGGTTTCGCCCCTTGTCATTTGTTTACAATAGTGAGTCAAAATAAACAACACAATTGAAATTCCCGCCAAAAAGGCCTGTCCAGAAAGTAACCTCCGTAAAATAAGGTACGTAGTAACCTAACTTTTATGTCGTGTTTCCATGCGACAGAGTTCTAGTAATATGTGGAAAAAGATTTCAGTTATCGCAAAACGATTTTCACGTTTCCCATCAATTTTCAGGTGCAGTTCATTGTTCACCACAGGTCATCATGGAGATTCGGATTCACTCTTAAATGAACGGCAACACTGACGCATAACGGACGGAACGTATAATATACTCGTACATAAGTTTATTGTTTAGGTATTGAAATAGAATGTTCCTCTATTAGTGTTTATCATAACTAGTAATTGCAAAAAAACATGTTCAATAAGTATTTGTGCTGATATTTCATCACGCTTCAAAATCGCATATCAGACATACTCCCGGTGGAGCCGGTCAAACTGTTACTCATGTGAATTGTTTTAGTGCAAAATATGTATAGTTGGCTAAATAAGACTACGAAATACCTTCAGAATACCCTACATAGTGAGATATAGTATAATGCATTTCCAAAGCTCAGTATACTGTTGTGCGTAATTAGAACATATTTCCATGTTTTACCCTTATTTCATTATTAAATACATAAGGATGCATTCATTTTTTCTAAATTTTACGAAGTGTTGCCAGACATTGTTGAAAATTATTATTATTTTTACCAAAGATAGAAAGGTTCTGTTTGTAAAATTCTATTTAAAAATTTAGATGTGTTCTTTACGCCAGTTGTACTTAAGCTAGGGAATTCAAATGACTCACATTGCTAATATGCTACTTGTTCCCCGTTACTATTCCAGATCTATTTATTCCCGTTTGTTTCGCCATGCTGCTGTAAAATGTGACACTGTTGAAAATATCTTTGAACACCTCGTTATTTTAACTAATTTCGCAGAAAAACACAGTTTCGGAAGATCCATTAGCAGATTCAGCATTTATTATATTATTCCGAGGTCAAGACAATATTTCAGCCAGCAGGAATTAATGGTTTTAAAAATATATTCAATGGGGTTTTGCAAATGTTGATATTTGGTTTCTTTTCATTTTTATTTGATTTTTTATGCGTGGCAGGTGAAGAAAGACCTAATTCCTGGTTCTAGTAAGCTGTTGAGTTCAACAGATTTTTACTTAAATTATTAGGTAAACGATAAAAACGCAATTAGAATTACAATCTGAACTCTCATGCCAAAAGATGATTTTTATGAGAAAGAGGTTAATGAAAGTGCTTAGTTGACTTTATGTTAGCGTATTACTATTTTTTCCAACAATCGAAAAAGGAAGTGGATAAGTAAGTATTAACCATCCAAAAGAAAATCAAAATTATGTCGGTGCCATCAATAATCATCGTAAGAATAATACCTATAGTTACATTAAGTTCTTTTTCGTACACAGCTGTTACTAACCGAAAATAGTACACGTTTCTCTTACCAAAATCTTACCGAGTCTAATCTTAAAGAGTCTTATCCTATTATATTGTTCCATTAGAGTACGTGCTTGTGTGGATTAAAAAGATTTCTGAAAAAACTTATCATTTGAAAAAAATACGTACAATTTGCGGGTGTGCGTCTGTTCCCAAGGCCTTTGTGATAGACCGCTGGGCAAAAGAAAAATAAATATTCACTTTGTTTGCTCCGAGACGGTAGAATTCGATGAAAGAGATGGGAGATTGAGGGTGGGGAGAGAAGGAAGAGACTGTGGGGTTTCAGAGATGTTTTCTTGCGGTTTCTTTCGGTTGGTGGAAAGAAGAGCGAAACAATATTGTGGGGATGAAAGGTGATGGCTGAAAGAAGGGCGAATATTGCTTTTGATAGATGACTCCACCTCTACGGGCCGTCCGCAGGAATTTGCTGTCATCTCCGGATTTATTTCCGCGGAAGATTCCCGACTGCTTTATTTCTTTTTTATCCTCTCTTTCGCATTTCTCCGAAGATTGAGATCTCAGGCGATGATTAGAGTCGGCCTTCGTTTCTGGAAATGTGCGCTTCCCTCTTGCGAAGGTTTGAAGAAAGGATGGAGAAGGAAAAGGGACGAGGTTTGGTGTAACTGCCTCATTCCTTTCCCATTGAGCAATATCATTGGCCGGTCTTCCTCCTTCCCTGCCTCCAAATGGCGTATTTTCTCGGAAAATTGTATCGCCATGCGTTTCGACGGAGCCCTTTGAAATTTCTAGTACACTTTCGTGCCCAAGGGTTGCAGGAAATGTTTGTGTTGCACCTATGTTCACTGTTATATCTACTTACCAATAAGAGGAAATATTTCTAAGGTAATTATATCAATCTTAAAATAAAATATTTTCTCTTCATTTTGGGATCGAATTTCACCACAAAACAATTCATGAGAAGGCAAAATTTTGTTTGCGGGATAAAAGCCCATCTCATGGTTCATCAGGCATTTAATTCAACATGTCAGCATTTAACAAGAATTGCGAAAAAAATACTCGAACAGTAGGTATGTAGCATATGAAGGCGTGGTAAAATAAATTCAACTATTTTGTTCAGTAGCATGTGGAGTAGATTTTCAATTTTTAAATGCATAGTGATATAAGCATGAAGTGTAGTAAAATTTAATAATCCTTCTAAAACTGATGGAAGCATCAAAACATACTTTGTGTATCATTATGTTTAAACAAATGGTGTGTCATGAATGAGAAGCTATTAAATCGTGAGCTCCACTTTGTGAAGAGGTTATGTATACTCAGCGTTTCAATTATAAGTAATGTTAATTTAAGTAGTATTTGCAACAGTATTAACTGGATTATGGATATCCTCTTTCAAACAGAGGTCATTACGATCCATAAAGGCTACGCAGAAATACATTGCCGACGTAGCATCGGAAGTCGTGAACGATGAACCAGATCAATCACCATTCTAATGTGGTCTCGTCGAGCCATTTTCAAAGTTAATTCATATACCCAGTATCACGATCGTTAAAATAGAATTTAGTGAATGGATCCAGAGGGCACCCGAATAAGGAATGCTCATGAAGAATGACTGAGCTTTGAAATGGAGTGGTCTTAGCTCGAAATATATTTCCTATGAATTTATTCTGACACTAAGCATTGCTTCTAAGTCGTTTCGAACGTTTGTTTACTCGAAGAAAAACAAAAAAATAATTATTTTTGATTCAAGATATATAGATGGCGTCTGTGAGTAATGCTTGAAAGTATAAAAAATGTCAGTGACCAAATGAAGCTGAAATGAAAGCGGTTAAATGATTATAAATTCACATTAATCATCATCAATAGACCGTTCATAGCCGGCGCACTAAATACACTATGGTGCTCGTGCGCAACTTTAATCTTCGGGCGAGCGTAATAAAGAAAACAACACAGATAATTCTTCTTCCAAGCGACTCAAGTTTCGTGAAATATGTCATTGAATGAACACTGAAAGCATTGCATCTTTTAAAGAGAAAATGAGGAAATGAAATGTTAAGGTTTTTTCAAATATGTTGATAAAGGCCGGCCATCAGCGATTATTATCATTTTAAATTTATTTTTTCTCTATTGCCGTTCTATTTTTATTTACTTCCTTTCATGCCTAAAACAGTGATTAGCTATTAGATTACTACCTTACACTTTAACATCAAACATCTCCCAAGTGTATACAGTACTTTCTCAGAGGATGAAGTGGGAAAAGGGCGAGCACCAACTGAAGTTAACTTGAACGTATGCTATTCGAAAAACATCTTTAAAATTTTAAAATAATGTTTTTAGGCAAAATAAAATAATTAATATCTTTATCGTTCAATGTTTCCGAATATTGAATTCCTTTACGGGTAAACACATAAAAAATGGGATGGCTATAATATCACGATTTATTTAAGATATTCGTTATTGATTATGGTAATATGATCAGGTAGTGTACCGCCATAATTCCTTTGTATTGCCAAACTTCAGATGACTTTCAAGTGTTTTTTGGCGACTTCACGGATTTATCCAGGGTAGTGATCGCCCTTGGCGCGTCCAGACGCGATCCGATACTCACGCATCGAAACCGAATAGGTCAAAGCCGCCCGCGGGTCGATCACGCTCCTTCTCCACCCCATTGAGGGGAACGGCCGCCGCACTCTCCCCCCTCTTTCCTCCCCTCTCCAATGAGCGTCGCTATTCCTTAAGGGGTTTCGCGAAGGTTTTCAACTTTTCGCAATTCCAGGAACCTTCTTCCCCCACCCCACAACCCTCTTCTTCCCTTCCCCCACTTTGATGGGTCCCGGCCTTCTCCGCCTAGCACCTCCAAGCGCCTTCTCTCGCCCCACCTCCCCTCCGCCCAGGAATCATTGTTGACGAAGGCCTTCCGTGAGAGAGCTTCGCCCTTACGATCGTCAGCTTATACGAGCTCTCCGCGCCAAACCTTGCACTGCTACCTCTCTCTCGGAAACCACCCATCGCCTCGTCGTAATGCCCCTCCGCCACCCTCAGCGGCAGTTACCGAGAGCTCACTGCCATTATGCGAAGGAAACCCGTTCTTTAAATATATATTTAATTAACATATATGCATATATATACATATGATGTGGAAGTACTCACGAGAGCAATATAAAATTTGGACGGCATAATAGACGACAGAATAAAATAGATAACAAGTAAAAGAACACTCACATTGTAGATTGTTGAAGCTTTCGACCTACTCTGAGGCCTTTTTCAGTCATCGTGTTATATATCGTCATATATATATATATATATATATATATATATATATATATATATATATATATATATATATATATATATATATAGTGTGTGTGTGTCGCAGTAGTCCAGGGGGTAGAGCGTTGGGATTTTTCGGGTACCACATCTTCATGGGTAACTATAATAGGGAAAGGAACTGGCCTCCCTACCCTGATGTGTGAATTTCACACGCCGTCAGCCACAGTACTGGGTGAACTCTGCCATCACCTACCAAACCGACCTTCGGGTTGATTACTGTGTTTATGGTTTTTTTTAAACACTTATGTGAAATTCTCGCGGATGTGAATAGAATTTTTTTTTAAGTTGGCACAAGCGGACAAAGACAAAAACACATAAACGCACACAAAGAGAAAGGAAACTGACACGTTTTCGAATTTTCGTTGGTACAAGCAACCATTCTCCAGAAAGAGAAGGAAGGAACTGAGGAAAAGTTTACACCTAAAGGGGCTGGAAACGCTGGATGAAAGGGGAATGAGGGGAAAGGTTAGCAAGGGTAAGAGTTGGGAGGGGAATCTTTAGAAATGTGGGAATAATATTGATGGTTTTAAGAGCGGAGGGAGGATGAAAATATGTGAAGATCGGGGTAATTAACGTCTAATATTAATACCTGTGTAATTCCAGGAATCCGGGACCCAGATAAACTCCTACTCTATTGTTTTGAGTTTCATTGGAGGTTTAGAGGGTGGGAGGGATGCTAAAATGGATACCCTATAGCATTTATCAAAGGGAGTGTAAAGTTTGTTTTCAAGTTTCAATTTTTGTTTGAATGATCGAACAGTTTCTGACTGATGTCAAGACGTTTTTGCTTCTGCTCAACCGTTAAAACTCGCGGTACAAATCTGGACGTGATGCGCTGCATGGCCAACGCTTCTGTCAAAATGAAGAAACACGATCCAACCCTAATGTTATCATCATTGGCAATCTCACTGTCATTTACTCTACTTTTTACCTTTCCTAAATCATTCACAATTTTGACATGAGCGTCATTTGTTGATATCGTCAAAGTGTGTCCAGACTGAAAGCGGTTGTACCGACGACAACACTGTGGCCGATTCAGATTCATTGTCAAAAACCTTTTGGACTATTGCAAAAGTTACAGCAGCACTTTTTGCGAGGCTAAAACAAGATGTAATTCACGGTCTACTTCTCTAACACCTTCATTCTCACTGGATTAGTATTAATACGACAATCGAGTGCAAGATCAGACAAGAATCGTTGTTATGGGGAGACAAGTTGTTTAGGGCCACGAGAGGATGTTTTTTTTACTTCTCACAGATGCTGCTGAAAGGCCAAACCTCACTGATTGTGGTCCGTCAAGCCATGTATGGAAAATGGCTTTAAATTATTGAAATACAACACAAGTTTATGGTGAAAGTGAAAGGGTGTGGATTCCAAGCGGAACAGAATATTCTCGACCGGAAATACAGATATTATTATTATTATTATTAGGTAATCTACCGGTTAAGGTAGGTTTTTGGATGGACACAACTATCAAATAAACATTTTGTGACTCCCCACCTAGCAAACTAATCTATATCAGGTCCCTCTTCATCTCGGTGTACTTCTTTCCTCCCTTCATCCCGTCCAACATCCCTATCCTGTTCCTGCCCTTTCCTCGCTTGCCCAACATTCTCCCTCTATTACCTTCTTCAGCATTCCACTACCGCTCAATACACCTTTCATCCATTTTTCCTGCCTCCATAGGATTTCTCTCAACAAACCCCTCTCCTCACCCACCATCTCCAGTACTTTGTACTGGAGATGGTGGGTTTGGTTTTCCTTTCTGCCCATTTCACCTTCTCCATTCTTCTCCACACCCACGTTTCAAAAGCCTCCAATCTACGTCTATCCTTCTGCTTCAGTGACCACGTTTCCGCGCCGTACCTAGCTACGCTCCATATCAGAGTTTTTACGAGTCTTGTCTTAACATCCCTACTCAACGTCCCCGTCATCAACTGCCTCCTCCTTGAGAAAGCTTCCTTGCCTAGCGCAATTCTTCTCCTTACGTCCCTACCACTTTGACCGTGTTGGTCCAAAACACTTCCGAGATATGTAAACTGTTCTACCTGTTTACATATCGGAAATAGAGATATGATTTTTAAATTTTTCGAAACGATCCTCCACTAAGATTACTTAAGCATTAAGTAAGGCAAAATTTTTGCTGAAATCCGAGAGATTTTATTCAACCAACCACGTCGATTTGTTACCCGGAGATGGCGCTGGTGAACGGTTTCATTCACCGCCAGAGGAGTTGACGAATACACGACAGTGAAGTACAATATAGACTGGACTACGTCCATATCCTACACGCGCACTCCAATTCACACACTTGCTTCACTCTTCGCACATCTTTTGATTGTTCCTGCGTATCACCGTTCCCTCCCCCTCACCCTGTTTCTCTTTATAAATTAGATATATACATATATAGGTATATCTGTCTTCCTTCTACTCCCTTGCGTGCACGCGTCTTTTATTTCCCACCGGTTCTTCGTCAGATGGAACCTCGAACAGCCAGCAAAGAAGATTAATGGCCGTTTTGAGATTAATAGCCGCTCTGGGAGAAACAAGGGAACGGGAGGATGGTCTAGGGCAGCTGTGAGGGGAGTGAGTGCATGTACCATCAACCTTTTAGGTGTCTCTTTCATCGGAGTTGCTGGTGATGACGGGGTGGGGGCAGGATAGGAGTTTACGGGGGGCGCGGGGCGGGGGTGAGTTTGGAGAGGGATTGGGGGAGGAAAGAAAGCCATTCGGAGTAAGAGAGGTCGACTCCGATGGGAATCGACGCGGGGCGGGGTCATCCCATGGCCCCCGCGGACCGACGACATCGCTTGCGCCACGGCTCCGTCTCTGTTTCGCGTATGTACGAGCTGGCAGGCGCCTGGGAGAGATTGAGAACCGATCCCCTTAATTTTCCCACTTTTGCCGAGGAACATAAAAAACTTCCCGCGCGGCGCATCCCCAGTAGCAGGGACGTTTAATTTGCCTGGCTCACTCGCAGGCTCTCTTCGTTATGATTAGGTTTCCACTGCGTCCTTAAATGTGTCCACCATCCCCTCCGTACCCTGAACCTATCTTTTCCAATTTATTCACTATGCAGTTGGTCCTACCCCGATGTGTGAATATTCACACGCCATCTGGTTTAGTACTGGGTGAACTATATATATATATATATATATATATATATATATATATATATATATATATATATATATATATATATATATATATATATATATATATATGTATATACATACATACATATATATATAAACCCGAAGGTCGGTTTAGTAGGTGAAGGTAGATCTCACCCATGTACCAAGTCCGACGGCGTGCGAATATTCACACATCAGGGTAGGGGGGCCAGTTCCTTTCCCTGTGCCGGCTATGGTTTCCCAGGAAGATATGGTACCCGAAACATCTAGCTTGGGTGGAGCTGCAGGTGCCCAGAGCGCCTTGCCCGGGAATCGAACCAGGGACCCTCTGTTCAGTCCTCCAACATTTGCATGCATACATACACACACACACACACACACACACACACATATATATATATATATATATATATATATATATATATATATACACACACACATATATATAAATATATTTTTTAATATTTTTATATGGAAGCACTCACGAGAGCAATATAACATTTGGACGGCACAAAATAATACAAAATAAAAATGATAACACGCAAAAGGACACTCACTTTGTAGATCGTTTAGACTTTCGGCCTACCTGCTTACTTGAGGTCAGACTGAAAGTTCTTTGGGGGGAATTTTTGTGTCTGGGGAGGGGAAAAAGGGGGTTAATGGTATTTTTTATTTTGGTAATATGTCACTTTACTTTTAACACCATATTGACTTTATTAATGAAGCATTTTTATACAATTTATTGGATAGTACAAACTTGGGTAATGGGGATCCTTCGTACTATGAAAGCATAGTTCAGTTTCTATTTGCCTCTAATATAAAATGTATGTTAAATTTTTAATACTTATTTTAAAATTATTTTTTAACAATTAGCCAAGTAATCATTTTTTATGAGAAGTTACTCAAAATAATTTTAAAGGCATAATAGAACAAAAAATAAAACAGATAACACGTTACAGGGCACTCACATTGTACATTGCTTAAGCTTTCGTCCTACTCCGAGGCCTTATTCGGTTCAGACTAAAGGTTCTCGGAGAGAAAAATCTCCAGAGGCAACAAACCAAGTCTATGGAAACTTATATAGAGATTGAAATAGATTAATTTAATCTAAAACTAGATTTTTATATCGCACACTAGTTTATGTTTGTACATTGGTTGCAGTTTAATGCGTTAACTTTTGGAAAAAAAACTTAATACACGAATTTCTTGTTGTAATGTCAGGGCATAATATGAAAAATACTGTATAAAATGCAATTTTGTCCTTGAACCCTGACTCGGCAGCTACAAACGGACGGTATATAATATTTCCAATTGATAAAGTAGACATTATATTTTTGCTTTTAATTCGATAACAATTTATGGTTCTACTGTTCAAATGGGGACAGGAAATATTTTATCAAATCCTATATGGATCTAATATTCCGCATATTTAAAACATTTTAGGGTACGTTATTAAAATATTCGTTTAAATAGCCTGTAAGAAAAATCGAAGTAATCAGTGAACAGATGAGTAATTTGAAGCCATATCCAGCTTCATGTTCTTTTAATTTAAAGAATTGATTAAAAAGCTCAAAAGACACGAAAAGGGTGCTTTAATTACGTTTCTGATTAAGGGTTCTTATTTCACTGTTGAGTACATTTTAAAAATGTTTGCATTGCACCTTGGATCCTCCATACATTTCTCGAGGTATCCTTTCAAACAGCCTTTGGAGACGAGAGTTGCTTGCATTGCGTTTCCGAGCAGCTACAAAGATTCTCGCGATTGTCCTCCTTACGCCTCAGGACGAGCGGAGTAATAAGCGTGACCCCACACTCCGTAGAAGGCAATTTCCATGGATCGCTGGCCGCAGTTCATTTCAGAAGAGGGAGCGAAATATTAACTAAAGGGTAATCGAGATAAAGTCCGGGGCGGTCTGTTGTACTGAATCTTTGGAACACTCACTTCTTTCTTGAATATTTGGGAAAGGAAGAGAATGCGAGTAATCCTGTGTAATTCCTTTCCGTGTGTTTCAAAGAATTATAATGGGAAACATTCCATGCACGTGACATCATGACTTCTATCATACTGCACATTCTTCGGAAGCCGAGATGAAGATTTCTATTCGCTTAATGGAAGTGATTTTTTATTTATGTTAACAGCTAAATATTTATGTGGATTTTGAATTTTAATGGTTATAATTTGCCTAATTTATACTTTTTATGATTCCATAAGATACTTCATTTTCTCGTGTAATACGCTTTATATTTTTCAACATCCCAAGTAGAAAAGACTATTTCTCTATTTAAAGTGATGCCGTTGTAAAAGGCTTTCTTGAAGATTGTAATAAAATGTAGAAACCAGCTTTTGAGGTTAATATAAATTACAGATTCAGGTGTGATGTGGTGGAACTGTTCCGTAACAACATAGACGAAGACTGTTACAATTTTCCACGAAATAAAAATTTATTTACTGTTCATCACATCTTACTACATAATTTTTATTTTTAATAAATATTTATTTAGTGGAAGTGTGTAGTTGTCTTCGTCTCTGTTATTATAGGCTAAACATTTTATTTGGTCTAAACTAGAAACCGTGACACATTCACGGACGAGGAAAATTAGAATACTCTAAGTATTTCCAATATTTAATTTTTACAGTTCCTGTGAAATTAAGCTTCTCCAAAAAACAAATTCAAATTAGGGAACATAACTCAGACTGATTAAAGGAAGTAAAATTCACTTGCTCAGTCAGAAATTCATCCTAATTTCATGGGAATTTCCACGCGAAAGTCGTTCGAAGATTCGGACCAATTTTTCCATGGGCAAGTTTTTCCGTATCATGTAAAAAAACAATACTCATCTTTTTATAGGTTTGGCAAAAGCAGGCGATTAATAAAAAGGTCATTATGAAGCTCTAAAATATTCTAAGAGCCTAATTAAATAGCGAAAAAAAGAAAGAAAAATTACAAATAATAAATCATAAAATAGCCATTAAACACAGTAATCAACCCGAAGGTCGGTTTAGTAGGTGATGGTAGAGTTCACCCAGTACTAAACCCGATGGCGTGAGAATATTCTCTCATCAGGGTAGGGGGGCCAGTTCCTTTCCCTGTGCCGGTTATGGTTTCTCAGGAAGATCTGGTACTCGCAAATTCCCATAGCTTGGGTGGAGCTGCAGGTGCACAAAGTGCCTTGCCCGGGAATCCCTCCGGTTAGTAGTCCAAAGCCAACGGATTACCACGAACCATACTAATAAATCATATGTTTCTATAATTATAAGCCATGGCAGAGGGTAAAATTCAACTAATTTAGTATGTCAGATCGCTTCAACGCGTAGTTAGTGCATGCACTTTATACCGCTGTTATGGATACCCGAGCTGTAAACATTTCTGTAATCTAGAACAAATATGATCGAACAAAATAGTTTTTAAGGTCTTTAGTGTGGATTAGTTTTCGTGTACATTGTTTTGTTTGAGATCCTTGCTTAAGGTAGCCCTTCCGTAATAAAAAATGTATTACCCAAATTTTGAGGCTTTTTTATGATCCAATAGCTTTTTGTATCCTGCTCGATGGATCCTACTTTCAGTTGCAAAATTCGTAAAAGAAAATATTGACTGGGAACTTTCAAAATCGGGAAAAAAATATTTACAACTTATCTGGTTCAACTTATTCATTATGATTCCCGACAAAATTAGATTTTTCAGTTGGCATTAAAAATCCATACCATTGTATGCAACAGTAATGGTTTAAACTTGAGCTATAAATATGCATAAGTTTTCCCTAAAGGCTTGGATGCGAACTAAATCCTGGTATAAAAGTGTATTTTCATTGCAAAATGTGCTTGAAAATTCAAATTAACAACTTTGCATCCCTAATTTCAAGAAACTGTAACAGTAACTTTAACGGAGTCACCCGCTATGTGTGCATTATAATGCAACCATTTCAGAGAGTAAAAATCATTCGCCTTGACCGGGATACGAACCCGGATCCCTTGATATCCGGCCGAGTACTTTAACCATTTAAGCTACCGAGACGTCCTATTACACTCTGAAGTTTTGGGGGCTTTAAAGGAACAAGATGTTATGACGAAATGCCGTACATACAATTTCACAGGCTTTCGTAGTCGTGCGCGACGCGCCACAGTCCACGATGTTAATAAAGCCAATTTCAAACACTTAGGCTGTTCATACCTCAGACAAATTTCAAGAAACTGCAACAGTAACTTTAACGGAGTCACCCGCTATGTGTGCATTATAATGCAACCATTTCAGAGAGTAAAAATCATTCGCCTTGACCGGGATCCCGGTCAAGGCGAATGATTTTTACTCTCTGAAATGGTTGCATTATTTGCATCCCTATTTTTCACCAGGTAGACATTTTTCAAATGTTTTCGAACTACATAGTTTTTATTGCAATTTTGCTGGTTTACACTTTTTGTAATAAACAATGATAGATACTCTAAAATGTGATATATTGTTTTAATTTATTTTGAATGTCATCCAAGTAATTACTATATTGTCGCCATACAATATGGATAAAATTTCTTAGAAAACATACATTGACTAAAAATACTCATTGGAACATTTTTTCGACTGTTTACTAAGTGTAATATGTTGAAATAAAGGTAAGATTGATACATTGAAATATCATTAAATCTTCACAAGATAAAACTAACAAATTTTCGGTCCGCAATAATGAAGAGTTTGGTGCAAGTACAAAATAATTCTAAGATGCTAATTAATTTAATGTAATTATTTGTGTACCCTACAAACCCCCACTAGAGTGTGTGGCAAGGGCTGTACACAAACCAGACTAATTTTTACCCGAACATGACCCTACCGCGGTCAAAAAATATTTTTCTGATCCTTATGTCGTGGAAAAAACGATCTCTTAAATCTTTTTGTTCTGCACTTGATCTCTATAATTTTATTAACATGATCTCTCCTACCATAGTACGAGGGGGAAATTAATGCATTTGCAAAGTAACTGCTAAAGAGAATCCCTTCCAATTTATGCAAGAGATTCAATCTGTAATTTAACCTTCGTTTCGTGAATGATTCCCAGCCTAGCCGCTCTAATCTTTTGGACAAGCTACTTTCATTAAGCTTTTGGACAAGCTACTATCATTTCAACGTTTTACAAATCTTGCTCCTTTACGCTGCACGCGAACCAATCCGGCAACCAAACCAACTTCGTGAGGGTCCCATAAACTTGCAGTATATTCTAAAAGAGGCATAACAAGAGAAAGGTACCATTTCTCTTTGACATTTTCACCACATTTACCTAGTTATTATTATTAGCTAATCTACGGTTAAGGTAGGTTTTTGGATGGACACAAATCTCAAATAAACATTTTGTAACTCCAAAAAAAACCCAATCCAGCAACCTAATCTACATCAGGTCCCTCTTCACCTCTGTGTACTTCTTTCCTCCCTTCATCCCGTCCAACATCCCTATCCTATTCCTGCCCTTTCCTCGCTTGCCCAACATTCTCCCCTCTATTACCTTCATCAATATTCCACTACCGCTCAATACGCCTTTCATCCATTTTTCCTGCATCCATAGGATTTCTCCTAACAAACCCTTCTCCTCACCCACCATCTGCAGTACTTCCTCATTTGTTTTCCTTTCGGTCTATTTCACCTTCTCAATTCTTCTACACACCTTCATTTCAAATGCCTCCAATCTACGTCTATCCTCCTGCATCAGTGACCACGTTTCCGCGCGGTACGCTCCATATTAGAGTATTTACGAGTCTTGTCTTAATATCCCTACTCAACGTCCCCGTCATCAACTCCCTCCTCCTTGAGAAAGCCTCCTTGCCTAGCGCAATTCTTCTCCTTACGTCCCTACCACTTCGACCGTGTTGGTCCAAAACACTTCCGAGATATGTAAACTGTTCTACCTGCTCTATTTTTCCCCCCCTATTTTAATATTTAGCTTAGCCTTTTTCTTTCTGGGAAATCGCATAACTTTTGTTTTATTAATATTGATTCTCATCCCATATTTATCGCACTGAACCTCCAATTCACTAAGCAATGCTTGCAACCCCTTGCCTGACTGAGCAACTAATGCTTGGTCATCAGCAAACCTAACCGATTTTAAGAATTCCCCTCCGATTTTCATTCCTACCTCCAGTTCTTCCCATGCCTCTTTAATCATTTCCTCCACATATACGTTGAACAGTACCGGTGACAATGGACAACCCTGCCTTACACCTCTTCCTAACACTACCCATCCGGACTCTCCGTTCCCCAATCGCACCTGAGCAGTCTGAGACATGTACAGGTTGCGGATCAGTCTCCTGTCCCTCCAATCCATTCCTATTTTCTGCAATACATGCATTAATTTTTCCCAATTCACTCTATCAAACGCTTCTTCGAAATCTACAAAACAGGCAAAAACGTCCTGATTGTATTCTATATACCTCTCAATTAGTGATCTCATTACTGCAATGGCATCAAGCGTACCTCTTCTTTTCCTAAGCCCAAACTGATCATCTCCTAAGTAATAATTTGCCTTACTCTTTATCCTTTTTTAGATGATCCTGAGAATAACTTTAGCTGCGTGGGATATCAAACTTATTGTTCTGTAATCCTCACATGACGAAGCCTTTGCCTTTTTTTGAATAGGAACTAACTTCGATCTCACAAAATCTTCCGGCCAGATTCCTTCTTCATAGATACTACGAATTAGTCCATATAGAGTCTCTTTCCCACATTTTCCTAAACATCTCATCAGTTCTACAGGTAGGTTGTCCACCCCCACCGCCTTATTTGCTTTCATCTCCTTTAATGCCCTTCCTATTTCATCGTCGAGTATACCTGGACCTAAGCTATCTTCTTCTAAGTCATGCTCCTATTCTATGTCTAACCTTGTCGGCCTAAGTTCTTTACCATACAGTGTTTCTATATATTCCTTCCATCTCTCTTGGATTTTTCCTGGTTCAACTATTATCTTACCCCATTTATCTTTAACTGTTAGCACAGATCTTGCCTTCCTACTTCCCCATAATGACTCAAACTTGCTGTATGGAGCAACAATTTCACCCTTCTTCTGCAAACTTTCCATATCCTCGCATTGCGTTTTCCACCATTCTTCTTTTGCTTTATTTGTTGCCCTTCTCAATTCATTGTTTAACTCTTCGTACTTCATTTTGCCTAACTCTGTGTTTACATTTTTCCATCTTTTTCTCTCATCCATCTTTGCAATCATCTCATCTGTTATCCATGGTTTCCATATCCTTTTCCCGTTAACCGTTCCTATAGTGTCTTTAGCGGCTTCCGATATCCCTTGCTTGACATTCCCATTTTTCTTCGATAGTACTCAGTTTTTTACCGTCATCCATCTATTTCTCTACAGCCTGCTGATACTTCTTTTTCGTTAATCCATATAATGCTTCTTAATTCCATTTCCTAACCCGTCATCCTTGCCTTATCTTCTTGAAACGAACGTTACATTTCATAACAACTAAATTGTGGTCAGAGTCAGCATTCGCTCCTGGGAAACTGTGCGAATTTATCACACTGTTCTTAAACATGTACCCAACAATACTAATGTAATCTTACTGATACCTTTCTGAGTCACCTGGCATTTTCCATGTATACCTACGCCTTTTGTGATGTGTAAACCATGTGTTGGTGATGACTAACCCCTGTCTCCTGCAGAATTCAATTGCTTTCTCCCCGCGTTCATTCCTCGTGCCTAAGCCATAGTCCCCCACCTCACCACCATCTCTTCCTTCGCCTACCTACCGTCGCATTCCAATCCCCCATCACTATCAAATGTTTCCCTGCAGGAACACACGCGATGATATCCTCTAACTCATCGTACATCCTATTAACTTCTTCCTCCTTGTGGTTGCTCGTTGGCATGTGTACAAGAACAATGACCAAGTTCGCCGGCTCTGCTTTAATCTCTACGAGTAAAATTCTATTAGTTGCTTGCTCTGTGAGGAATACGCTTCTTCCTACCCCCTTATTTAATATTATGGCTCCTCGCTGGCTCTCGTCCCCGCCGCTGTATATCACTCTATAATTGTCACTCCAGTAATCCCCGCAAACCTTCTATCTCACCTCGCAGAGACTTAGAACATCGATATTACCTCTTCCATCTCTCGCTTTATATTCTCTAATTTGCCTCTCCTCAACATTGACCTGACGTTCCATGCTCCCATTTTAACTACTTTCGTCTTCTTCTGCGTCTTCTGTCCTGCGGCTGTTATTTCTCCCCCGCAAGGATTTCGTGGGATGACGACCGCGGAAGCCTTGCCTCCCCCGCTGCCGGGCACGACATACGGCCCTTTTGACTGAGTCCCGCAGTTGCCAAGACTCATATTCTCTATAGTGCCCATCAATTACCTTCTTGGGAATGATAATTGAGGTGGTTTCCCGTGCCTTTCTCAATAGTGTTTTTAACGTGACACCATCACTTAATGGCCGCCCCACTGGGGTCAGACGCCATTGCAGCCGCCCTCACTGAGGAACAGACGCTGCGTGGACTACCTTTCGTCTGGCTCCTAACCTTCGACCAATCTGGCATGGTTGACCTTACCAGGAGCAATTATTATTACTCCCGCCAGCACAGCTCTAGGGGTCATCGGAACACACAAGCCCTTCCACCACGACAAGGTTTTAGTCCATGGGAGGGATTAACTAGTACTCTTACAATAAATCCTAATTTTTTGTTAGCTTGACTACATATTTCCCGTATGTTCTTCACCCAGAAGTGATTGTGAGTGAGGGTAACGCCTAAGTATTTCATTGAATTTACGAATTCCATTTCGGTGCTGCCAATGCACAAGGCGTTCGGGAGGGAATTGCTCTTTTCAAAAAATTTGTACCTACGGACTTTTTTAAGTAATTCTAATTGCCAAGTGCTGCACAAGCGTCTTATTGCATTAAGATCATCTGATAAAGATGCTAGCCACCAATGAAAGAAAATATGCTGATTAAATTATAATGAGTTTTTCAATGTTCTTTAGTAAATTCAAGGGGAAAGGAATCTAGAGTTCAATGTGCTTTAATATGTGGAACAGCGTTTGAATGGGTTAAGACGAAACGTAATGAAGGAGTTAATTTTTCTTTGTTTTTGCCTCTATTCACTTTGCCAATGCCAATTGCCAATGTTCACTTTGGCGATTTGTGCCTTGAAATAAATCTACATACTGCTTAGTATGTTTTTTCGCTTACCGGAATTATTTTCTTATGCTGTATTTTTCTCCTGGTATATAATATTTACCGGAGGGTCGATGTCTTCCAAAATCAACATATATATATATATATATATATATATATATATATATATATATATATATATATATATCCTTTTTTTCAATGCGCATCTGTGCGCAAATAACGGACCGGTTATAATTTATTCTTAAAGGATAGGCGCAACATATATTTTTTTAGCATCAACGAAATTTAAAATAATCTACACGATAAGCCGTAGAGCACTCGGAAGAGTTTCCGTGAAAATGATGAAATTAATAAGTAAAACATGACGTATGTCTCCGCCACAAAATATTGAAAACCGTAATTTTGTTAACTATAAATTCTAAGTCGCCTGCTGAATTGTATGAACGGATTTCGCAGCGCATTGAATTTCCTTCGAATGAATTTTTGGAATGAAAAAGAGAAAATATCCTCTCGGAAAGAATTAAACCGTTAATATTTCTGCGATGCGTGTTTTTGAAGCGTCTGTTTCGGGCGTTTGAATACAGGGAGCCACGGTGGGCTCTTTAAATAGGGTTTTCTTTTTATCGCCATTTACGAAATAAAAATCCTCTCGCTGAGACTCCCTTCCCTCTTTCTTCACCCCCGCACCTCTTCGTACCCAAACCCCGTTACCCCTAATTTAAGGCCGTATCCATTGAAACCCCTTGAGGTATTTTTATAATCTTCTGGATATATCCCATTATCCCACGGCTCGCGGAGGTTTAAGCAGGGCATGTGCTGAATTCCTGCTCCCGCGCCGAGCGCTATTGAGATTTCATAGGTGATCTAATTCCTATTCCCATTTCCGAAGTAATGGCGATATAGTTTTCCCCATTTTGGACCAAACGACCTTTTCATCCTCTGCGTAATCCCCTCCCCTCCTCCTCTACTTCCGTCCCCCGCCCCCCCTTTCCCCTCCACTCGGTTACGATGAGAGAGAGAGAAACTTAAGCGATTCCTTCGAGCTGTAAGTTTTTATTGCAGCCATCTTGTTTCGATTGGCCTTAAAACTCTGGGTTCCAGGGCATTGACTAACAACTTCGAAAGGGGCCTTCCACGTGTTGAGCCACCCCCTCCCGCGGGATGCTCAATTAGGGAAAAAAATAAGCTTAATTCTTAAATAATGCACCGCGCAGGGTAGAGGGAATTTCAGTTGCCTGGAGAACTCGATAAATTTCGACGTTTTAATTGTCTCAAATATATTACCAGAGGGGAAAAAATGTAGCTACGGGGTCAAAACAGGACTACGATTGAGTCAATTTTGAACGCATGTCAGATTTCACTTAATGCTATTCCCTCTTTTTTATTCCAAAAAAATACCTCCTTCATTTGGACGCTTAAATTTCTACTTAAAAATCCTACTAAATTGATGAGTTTAATGTTTCCCAGATAAAATTTTATTTTTACCATGTAAATGAGCAAACCGTGAATGACAATATGTCATATGCGACACCGCAATGCGCCACAGGCCGATGGATGTCACCCCACCGAATGAAAATAGCAAATTGACTTGCTTTAAAAATACATATAAATTCACTTATCTCGTTGATTCTAGCCAAAATTTCAATTGGTGCGGTTTCGAAGCAATTTTTGCCCCTAATTCCTGAGTCGCTACCTAATGTGGAATTCACTTGTTCGCACTGAGATATTTGGCCAATATATATATATATATATATATATATATATATATATATATATATATATATATATATATATATATATATATAGAGTCTGACCTGAAGAAGGCCTCGGAGTAGGCCGAAAGCTTAAATCATCTACAGTGTGAGTGTCCTTTTACGTGTTATCTGTTTTATTCTGTGTTCTATTGTGCCGTCCAAAAGTTATATATATATTTATTTATTTATTGAGACATCGACTCAAGCCACCTAGATTTGACAAAATTTTGTAATTACATGTTTCGTATGCCTCATGATATTCTGGCTGAGAAAAAAACAGCTTGACGAAAACTCCAAATTTGCTTCGACGTTTTCTTTTAGCTGGTGCTTTTCTCGCGAAGCGAATGTATGGAGTAACTTTCGTCGTCTTCGGTAAAAAAACTATTGGAAATTTTGAAGTACGATAACAAAATAAACTAACCAAACTACATGTTACCTTATGCAATTTTCCCATAGTTCCTGAGGTTTTGAATGAATAGCGTTTTAAATAAGCGAGTTCACATCAGGCTTAAACGATAGAGCGCTTCTCAAGATAAGTTAAATTCGGGCCTGACCTAACTCAGCGAACATCCAGTGAGTACAGGTCAGGAGTGAGATTTTATATTTTAATTATATCATTGGCAAGTTCACAGCGGTTACCGTGGGAGCTAAGCATTCACATATCCTTCGTACTAACAGTGGGCGGAAGGTGTGCCTTGTTCCTATGTATTGCATGAATGCGGAAGTGGAGCATTTATTTGTTTCGATTCTTGGGGGTCGCGAGGACTTTTGCCAAATTGAATTCACTTTTCTGGATAATATATGATTTTTTCATTTAATGTAAAAATGAAATGAAGAGTCATGAAGTCCAATTAAATTTTGATTTCGAATTACTTCAAGCGATGCAAATTTTCCTTCATTTCTGTGTTTGAACCACCTGGGACCTAGTATTTTAAGAGTAAAACGTATATTTGTCATGGAATCATTCCTAATATTTTCACTTGAAGGCTATATATCTCACCAGAGCGTCATTTAAATAAAATGATCAGGCACGTCATTGTCCTTAAAATTTAATTTACTGAACATGGTTTCAAAATAATGTATCCTTATCAAAGTCACCATCATAAATTGTTGATATTAGCATTCAAGCAGTGTTGATTAATTAAATTCTGTGTGGAAATTGACTATTGTATAATTTCATTATTGGCAAAATTAACTTTTTTTTCCTGAGCTAATATTCTATATTCGCTAACATTATCTTTTAATCTGAATTTACTCCATCTAGCTTTTCACCAATTCCAGCTAGAGTTATAATATAGCATTCATTCATATTATTAATTAACAGATTTTGGTTTTTCCATAAGACGCACATGATATAAAATAGTAGATTTCCACATTAACGTGGTGGTTATCAATCCAAGTATTGTTTTGCAGCAGCTCTCCAAAATATTTTATTCCTATCTGCCAAATGTCTTCATTTCCTTAGAGTTCCTTTCACCGAAATTTCCCATTATAGAATTCTCATAGTTCAACCCCGACTATTTTCTGTTATTCCTTTCTTATGTATTTACTTCAATGATTTTCTTATCTACGAGAATATCAATAATTCATAATTTCATCTTGCACCACTGATAAGGAATGAATGGCGTTCGTCTTTCATAGTGGAGGTAGTAGGCTTAGTGTTCTTTAAACTTGCCAATAAGGTTTTGTGTTAATTCTTTTTAAAAATATCCTTAGATAATTTATTTTAATACCCAAAATGATAAACCATATGCTAAATCCAAAGCAGACGCTTCATTACTAGTGGTTAAACCTAGTTACTCTCATTAGAGTAACATGGTGATCAGAAATCCTATGACCTGGGAAAGAAGGTGATCCCTTAGTCCTGAAGAATGTACTTTTCTAGAAAAAGAGAGGCAGTTATAAAAACTTTGTGAAGAGACAAAGCCCTTGCTCAACACGGGGGTCAATTCACTTATTTTGAATCGTAAGACGTCATACGGAGGTGTAATTGGAAGTTGGCACGTGAATCTGATCTTAGAGGGAAAGAAGAAGGCGTGGATGGGGAAGATCAATTCCGACATTCCATGTGCTTTAACTTAAACCTATCGTTCACCCCGCGGGAGGAAGCACCCGAGTGCCTCGCTGCGCTGGTGACCAGTCGTGCGAGTAATTGTGCACATGGTGCCGCATACGAGGGGAATGCTCCCTCCGACTGGAGAAGCGGGCTCGCTTGAGTCTCGAATACCATCAGCGAAGAATCTCACGAGGAATGGTGGTATTTTTCCTCCAAGGTTTCCCTAATAAAAGTAACTGTCTTTGTGTCACAGTGGAAGCGTGCTTCTTCACGGTCAGAGAGGACGTTCGTATTCTTTATTTTATAGTTGCTCACAATAAAATGCAATTGATGCGTGCGTGTTACAATACTGATGTCAATATAAGGTAATTGAAAAAGGGAAACTTCAATCATTTATTCATTTAAGCGTGCAAAACTTAAATTCCGAGCGTCATTTATGAGTAATACGTGCGACAATTTTGCTAAAGAAATATTTGTGTATGATGATTTTTACGGATTTTTCGTTACTTCGAGTGAAAAGAATGCTGCGGAAGTTCCTCCGTTTCAGTTTGCTAGAACCGAATGAGATATTTGTTCTCAGATCAATGCAAATCAATAATTAATGAAGCGGGTGAAAATGGGAATTTTTCGCTCATATCTCGACAGCATAGGTAACCGTTAGAAAAATTTGTAACCTCAACGTCATTTTTTAATGGCAATTTCGACTGCGCAGGACAAATACAAATACTTCCCATTTTGGTCCTCGACATCAACCTGTTATCTATGCATGCATCAGTTTGAAACAATTTAGTTTGAGTGATAAGGCTAAAATCAATCGGATCTTCCGCCTAACCCAGAGGGCCTGGTCTCGAGTTCCGTCCTAGAAGTCCTATCCCCATTCTACTTCCTTTTTCATTCCCTTAAAATGTGTCATCTCCTCACGATCATGCACGTAGGAGGGTGATCCGCCCGGACCGGAAATGACAGTCAGAGAGTTAAGCAATATGTAATAAAATTTTTCCTTGCGTGCGCCCAACTGGTGTGTTTGCGATGGAAAAGTCTTTCCTCTACTTTGAGTCCTGCTTCCTTTGAACCCGAAAGGGCAGTGAAGTCTTCTTTACATCATTTGGTAGACTTGAGGTTAAAACCTTAATTTTAAGAGGTGTTTTACCTTTCTCGTTCCAATCTGCCATTTGATTTTTTAAATAAATTTTCGTTAATGAAATGATGCACAATGACGGAGCTTTTCATAATCCCCGCAGTGTATTATGGTAAAAATATGCATAAAAAACCATAATGCTCGTGACTTTAAATGAGTGATAAAGTATGAATACGTAATACATGCAGTACATCCAGTTTCGTCTTCAATAAGTAGGCCTATTTCTAAAGAATAGTGAGTAAATGTAGCTGGGAAAAGTTGCTGATACGAGCTCGTATATGCTATTATCCATTAGTTAGACCCCAAATTGAATACTGCGAACATGTGGGATTTGAATTTGAATTCATTCAAGAATTGAGCAAAATGGAGAGGAAAATAGCTCAATTTATGAAGAAGTGCTAATAAAAAGAAAAAGCGTATTAAACGGTTGCTTATAATTTTTTCTATACGTTCTCTTAGGCACATATTTAATAATTCGTAAAATCTAAAGATTGAGTAAATTTCCTAAATTTATTTACTTCGTAACGGCTCGTATTACCTATTACTACTGTGAAGATGAAGCGGTGGAATGAGACGTGTTTGAAATACGTCTAATTTTACCTGATTCTCCGAGCAAATATAAACATTTATTGGAAAAAAAATTTCCAAGTTTTGTATATATATTTATGTTTTTTATCTAAGAACACCTCATGCCACTTATTTTTTAAATTTATAAAACTCCTTGCTTCCTCCATTTGTGATATCCATTTTCAATAATGACTTTTCGTTACATAAAACTGCTTCAAATACATTTTCACCTCCATGCCCTAACTGTTAATGTTTTGTCTATAATCAATGAGAGAAAGGTGGAGGTATTTCTGCATGTTAATAAAATTTCAAACAGGGAAATGGAAAGATTGAATTCTGAAGGAGGGGTATAAAGAAAGGTGTACAAGTTTGTGGTCATTATTTCATGTTTCTTGGGGTTTTAGAAACCAAAATTGTCTACCCGATATCCTTAATAAAGTCTATATGAAAGAAACAAAAGGAGTGGAAAATTATCCTAAATTATATTTCTATAAAACTGACAAGGACTTCACACGAAAAGACTTGAAAATTAAACTTCATTAGGAAATGATTATAAAAATAGTTCCGTTATTTCCAAAAAATATGCAGGGCTCCATTTTACGTACACACACTACATTGCAACGCTAAAGATGAATTTAAGATACTTGAAAAATGTGTCTACCAAATCCAGTGTGAGTGGTGTTTTGTACATCGACCAGTTAGGGAGGTTTTCAAGTGAGGGCTGAGGAACGTCAAATGTGTTTTAGGCAAGGACCGATGTTGCTTCTAATATTTATATTATTAACTATTAATCATTTTCTGTGACTTCCTCCTAATGGAGAGAGTCGAATTGCTTCTCTTAGGTAAATAGTACAATTAAGTGTTTCATTTTTTTTAAACTCTTCGTAGGAGAATTTTCTAAAATTAATTGGAATAGAATCTCTCATCATGGAAGAAATAAAGTTAAGTGATTTTCCCATGTGGTGGACCTCTTTGGAATGTAATTAATTTGGTCTAGCTTATTTTGTGACGAGGACATTAGAAAGGAGCCCCTTATCATATATCTTTACCGTAATTATATAAAATTAAATGCAAAGATTTTCGCGTTTAGCAATTAGGTAAAGCATAATGAACATTTGTAAATGATTGATAACCGGAAAGTGATTGATATTGAATGAAATACGCAGGGAGATGTTCATTAATTGGTAGAAAAATAAGAGCTGCGCATAAAAATGATGCCGATGAAAAAAATAATGTTATTATATAATGGCACGTAATTTAAACCCGTGACATCACTCTGACTGCAGAGGAAGTGATGGGAGTTGCCTGACACAAGGTGAGGAGACGATTATCTCTACCTCAATGTTTCACCAGACGACGAAGACGGTTTAGATAAACCAATATGCCTGTCAGCGATATCTTTCCTGGTGTGGCGCCTTTTTGTGTTATTTCCATCACAAAACGGTTCTCCTTCGAATCGAAGGGATGTCTACGCGAGAGAAAATTGAGTGGATATCACGTGGAAGGATGGATAGTGAGGGTGGGGAATACACAATTCCATTAATCCCTTCTGCCTTCATCCCTTAAGGATACCCTCGCCTCACCGCGACTCCTTCCCAAAACGGCTCCCACCCCGCCCCCCGTCCGCCCACCTCTCTATCTTAATCCCCCCCACGAAAGAGAGCGGGGAGAGAGAATGGAGAGAGAGGGAGAATCTGAAGGGTTTTGAGCATTCCGGAATTAACCCAATCCACGGAGGAAATCCCGTCTTCATTTCAAAACTCCATGCCCCTCCCCCACTCACTTTCAAATGCAATCCGGCCCCCACCCCCATACCATTGGCCCCGCCTCCCCCTGCCATTTCGCCCCCCGCTTGATTCCGTAGTCCCTCCATCCCCCCCTTTCGTCTCGCAATCCTCCTCAACCCACGCTTCGCCTCAGACAGGGGTGGTTTCTTGTGGAAACCGTTCCACTTTTTACGCTTTCCGAGAGCCCACCGACCCTTACTCCTCTTTTTCTTCCCTTCCCCCCAGCCAACCCGTTCTTTCAATTCACTCGTCGTTACTCCCCCAAATCAACCAAAGCGCTGTTTTGATTTTGTTTCCTTTATGAGTGGCACACCCTTCCTGCTACCCTTACGTCCCTCTTGAGGTTTTGGTTTTGTTATCAGCACTTGTTTATTTTCGTATGAATTGGATGGAACCGCAATGTTCCATTTGTGGAGTAAAATTTTGCTGCCGCTTACATTATCCCTGGCGGGCTTGTCAAAACTACCAATGATTTACCTCCATAAGAGCTAGCCTCTTTCTCAGGCATTTTATGCAGTAGGTACTCAATGGGATGACGCGGGTAATTAGTGGTCAAATATATCGATATGTAGTCAATGATATACAATCCTCTGGATCTTATGATGGGAGAAAAACCCTCGTGCTACTCTTAAGCAAGTCGCCCACCGCAGATATTGCCGTTTAACTAGAGCTTTATTTTTAAGGAATATATGCCTGTACCTAATATTGAGTACAATACCTAGGTACTGCTTCAGCGGAATTATCCCTTATTTTATATTCACTAGCATATTGCAACGTCTTGAGGCAATTCTTTTTTATCTGAGAAGATCAATTGTACGTTGAAGTATGAACACTTGATGTCTGTAAATTAAACAGGAATGAAAAAATAGTTACCATTCACCCATCGTTCATGAATTTTTTTCACCCATATTCCCAAATATTCTTCCCAAATTTAGTCCAAAATTATCCTTATTTTTATTTTCAAACTTTTTGTATTCCTGCACAATATAAAGGGAAGATGTACATTTCCGATCGGAGTTATATTTGCTTCCAAAGTTTCATTCATTGCTATGTTCGCTCAAGTTTAAAAAAAACCTTGTTGCACCACTGAAATGCTTACAAATATTTCTTTTTTTTCGCAGACAATCGGCACAAATTGTAAATTTCTACAGTGGCTTCATGATTTACTGTGACGATGTAATCATTTCATCCAGTTATTTATTTATGCAAATAATTGCTATACATTCTTCCAAACAGAACACAGAAGTTATCAGTCGGTCGGACTTTCAACCGTTGCGTTCGAGAAACAAATAAGAAATCACCAAAAACGCTCATCGAGCAGGCCTGCATAAAAAAAGATACTTAATTCCTGACACTTCAATAATTACAAGGACAAGAAAAACATCGAGTGAAGGAAATATGTAAGATTTACTTTTTCAACTTGAGGTACTCAACCAGCAATATAAATTTGTTAGTTTGAACTGAAATTACAGACGCGTGTTGCTTAAATCATGTTGTTGTGTTTTTTTAATAACTACATTGCATTGATTATTCAAATTCATATAATTATACGAAATAAATAAGAATTACGTGGTAATATATTTGCACGCGTGAAATCAAAGAATTAGGAGTGGAAGAGTATGGGAAGAGTACCAGAGGCAAAAAAAGTTGAGAGCAAAAGTTCTAGAAGAATACTCCGATTTGGGAAAAAGTGTTATGCTTGCATTTGATGCAATTCTTTTTGAACATCAATAATTATGCAAATGAAAAGAATAATCTGACCAACAACGTAAAAGAAGGAAACGCCTTAATGAATTCGTTTGAAATATCAAACTGAAAGAGGAAAAACGGCAAATGAAATCCCTTATAATTAAAAAACTACGACTGCTTTAAATAAATAATATAGCAGCATTGCACTGATAATATATTTTTATATTAAATTATACCCTTATCTGCAAAAAACAATCGTTTTTTTACTATATTAAAATTCTATGCACCTGTTTTCATAACTTTGTGCTTCTAAAGTATTGTTCACTGATACCAATTAGGTTGCTTCGGCGTTTATTTGTAATGAAATATTAATAGATTTCGCATTAAGGACAGATGAAATAAAGGATGCAGATTTTGATTTTAGCATTCAGAAGGGCTGTCATCAATGATTACAAGCTTGCATGCATGCTTGAATGAAAAAAATAAATTTAATATTATGCATATATATATTATTATTGTTAAGTCATCTAACGTTTAAGGTAGGTTTTGGATGGACACAGTTACCGAATAAATATTTTGTGAATCCTAACAAAACACAATCCAGCAACCTACTCTACATCAAGACCCTCTTCATCTCTGTGTACTTCCTTCCTCACTTCAAACCGTCCAACAAATCTATCCTGTTTCTGCCCTTTCCTCGTTTGCCTAATATTATTCCCTCTATTACCGTCTTCAAGATCCCACTACCGCTCAATACGCCTTTCATCCATTTTTCCTGCCTCCATAGGAGTTCTCCCAACAACCCCTCTCCTCAACCACCATCCCTAGTACTTCCTCATTTGTTTTCCTTTCGGTCCATTTCAACTTCTCCATTCTTCTCCACACCCACATTCTACTTCTATCATCCTACTTTAGTGATCACGTTTCAGCGCCATGCATGGCTGGCTTGCAAACCCTTGGCTGACTGACAAATTAGAGCTTGGTCATCAGCAAACCTAGCTGATTTTACCAATTTCTCTTCGACTCTCGGAGAGGAATTAAAAAAAATCAGCTAAGTCGCCCAGATTCTTCTCGGGTTCGCCGCAGTATATTATTCCATAACTATCGTTTCAGTTATCCCCGCTATCGTTCCATCTATCCTCGCTGAAAGCTATTACGATATATCTTATCTTTCCATCTCTCGCTTGATATTCTCTAATGTTCCTGTCCTCAACATTGCCCAAATATTCCATATTCTAAATAAATTGTTCATATTCTTCTGCGTGTTCTATCCTGTTGCTGTCTTTATTTTTGCAATGGTTTCGTGAGATGTAGACCGCGGAAGCCTTGCCTCTTCCGCTGGCGGGCATGACACACGGCCGACTGGGTCGAGTCCCGTAGTTACCAGGACTCAGATTCCCATTGTCCATCATTATATTCTTGGGAATGATAACTGAGGTGGTATCCAGTTGCCTTCCTCAATAGTTTTTTTTAACGTGACAACATCACGTAATGGCCGCCCCACTGGGATCAGACGCCTTTGCAGCTACCTCACTGAGAGACCTCTACATTAAGCGGTAGAGTACTTATTAATAATGGCGAGCTACGCCAACATTCTTCTCCTGGACATTTTAAAATGCAACGCAGAGATAATTTCCGTTGATGGTTGAACAATGTCAAAGATATGCCCATTACATATGTTATAAAGAAATGGGAAAGGAAATAAGTCAATGCAACGTTTTTCAGATGGGAATTGATAGGTTAGGTAATTTGAGCGATTTTTCTTTAAATTATTTTGTTTACTGACACTCTTTAAGAAAATATCGACGCTTAAGATACGCTTGAAACATATTATTAACACAGTAGTCGAACTGACATCATTGTAAGTCCTCTTTTAGTTGTTGTTTATTTTGTATGCCACTACGTGGGGCATTTGCCTTTTGAGGAAAGTGTCGCAATCAAATCCCTCGGGATTTGATTTCGGAGCTTCGGAAAACTCAATTGAAAAAATGTAAGTGGTGAGATTTTCTAGTCACTGAAATGTCGTGGAAGATCAAATCTCGGCAAGGGGTGGAAACTCTCCAACCCAATCTAGTTAGTGAATATCACACGCCTTAGAAGCAATTTTCCGGCTATCACTCTCCTTTCCAAACATATCCTTCGGGATTATTGTGATGATGACGGTCATAGTTTTAAGTATGTATTTTAGCTTCTGATGCATCGGTTAACCGGTCCATGAATTTATTTTTCCGAAAATGAGTACATTTTCTGCCAAAATGTATATATTTAACTAATTTGAAAATTTAAAACTCCCCATGTAATCATTGTAGACACTGACTACATTCCCCAACGCGGGCATGCTCCTAAAACAAACCGTTCCCTTGGCGACATATTCTTCATTAAAGCTGCCTTAAGAAACAATGGAAGCTGTTTGAAGGAACTTGAAACTGAACTTTCATAGCTCTTGGTATCTTCGAATCTTATCTTTCTGAACTGTGCAGTGCAGAGTGAATAAAAGATGAAAAAAGTTACGGCCAGTAAACTCTTGTAGATCTCCATGACCACAGGTTACGAGTAGCTACGTAAGTGCATTGCGCACTGAGGTTTTTCTGAATCGAATGGGGAAAAGCTAATTACGATCTGGAGTGACTTCAGCAGTTGTAAATTCCGTGGAAAAGTAAGTAAGGGAAAAACACTGCTCCTACTCTATGATAGCACAAAAAAGGCTATGAGACTACGACCATGGGAGATCTGGAGTGCAAATGCAACGCAAATGTGACCTTCGTCGGAAGCACCGCTTTTTCTCGCCCACAGCGGGATGTGAAGCTCGTCGGCTGGAGGAAGTCATATTCCTTCTTCATTTTTTTTCTCCATTCTTACGAATAGCAGGGTGGTGGAGAGAGGCTTGCTGAAAGACACGGAAAAAAACGAACTAACTTCGAACGGGAAAAAAATCCACACGTCATCTCGTGGAGCGAAATGGATGGCACCGCGGACGCCAAAGAAGAAATTTAATGGATTTTCGCGTTTTCGCTTTTTTCAATTCGAAGGTAGACTCCTTTCTTCCCCCCCTCCCACGAGTCCCACGGAGTTTATTTCCCCATCCACCTCCTTCCTTATTCCATAAAGATCCATGGCGTTCTTTTCCCACCTTATCCGTCCCTTTCATTCTCCCCTCGCCCCCCCGCCTTTCTTAACTCCGTCAAGTTTTCCCTTTCTTATCCTCGGGAGGGTCTCCTCCTCCTCATCCCCTCTTTTCATTTAGCGAGACATCAACTCACCCATTCCCCCGCCTCCTCCACTCGTTCCGACGCCTTCATTTGGTCCGCAAATCGAATGTTTGATTAAGCCCTCTTTTCACAGAAGAGAATGAAATAGTTCACTTTATTAAAAAAATCCTCAAAATGGAATTAGAAATTTCATGATCTGTGATTAGTAAAAAGGAAAACGTGAGTCTCGGAAATATTAGAATTCTTTTTTTTCAGTTTCTCGATAAAGTTTTACCATCTTCTTTAATTAAGGTCCCTAAAACTTTCTGATTCCGTTGACCTATCTCATTGATGGTGTAAGCTTAGAATGGTATACTTTCCTCAAGATGACGATCTGCGTTAATCTTTCTCTCATGGACCTATTTTTTATACTATGTAATAATATCAAATTCCCATGAACAACCGCTTCATTTTTCATTTCTTGTGTTAGGATGGTGGGTGAGTCGATGCTGAAATGTGTTCAAAATTCACAAATCGAGTGTACCAATCGAGGTTTTCCTCCTGCGTATTTTCTCTTCGCGTGCACGAGATGAAATTATCAACTATTTTCTTGTACATATCTAATGAATGTGGCTCTATCAGCCACGGATTCAATTAATGCACTCTAAACCGAGTTATGCCCCATGACATTTGTGTTTCTCTTACTTTTCTTGAACTTGAACTTGATTTTTCACGCAAATCCCAATTTTAAATTAATTTTCAAAAGCATTCATTTCGTATGTACGTGTCTAAAAAGAACGAACTTCACTTATGCCTACAATTTACGTCGCAGAAAATGAGGACGGAAATGGTTCAAATCCCATTGGAATGTGTTAGCGAGTGTAAGATGAAGCTAATATGTAGGTCGAATTAGAAAGAATTGAATGACTAAAAATGAAAGTTCACCTTTAGCTGAAATAAGTTTAAATTCATTTACCTTTATTACTCCATGCCCATAGAAATGCTTACCAGTAAAGAGTTTTTTTTTTAATATTCACAAAATTCTATGACGCCCTGCCCGTTGATATTGATACCTATTGCTGAAATTTCAATATCGTAATCTGACCGATGAGAGAGTGGGGCTAGAAATGATTTATTGCGTTTCAGATACGGGACCATTTATCTCTTATTATTCCTAATCAAATTTTAAGACAAATTTTTCAAGTTTTTAATCTACAGGCACACAGTTTTGTTTCACGTGACTCTTGCATAAAAATGAACTAGTTATCCTCTCGGCCCGTTGGAAAAATTTTATTGGTGACTCAGTTTTTCCTAAGGAATATCGCATGATAATAATTTTTTCTGCATGCCTAATTATTTCTTTCAACGATTCAACCTATTTTAACCCAATCTTCGAAGCACTTATAAATAATAATTCGTAATATTGACATCGATTTTTAACCCTGTCTGTCAAAACCACATTTCCGCCGTGTAAAAATTCGCATTTTTGCGTAAATTGCTCATGTCTTGCAGGAATAGATGAGTCAACTACACACTTACGCGTCTACAAACTGTGTCGCTGTACTTTGACTACATCTATTAGTAGTTATTTATTCTGATAGATATACTTTTCATGATTTCCATATCATTAGCACCTACTAGTAATTTAGGATTAGAGCGAAGTGTTAGGAGAAAGGAGATATGGAACGTCGCTAAAAGAGCGTGGTTTAGGATTAGAAATTTCGCAGAGAGAAAGCAATCCAGTTCTGAAAAAAGGGTTTTAATGATAAGTGAAACATGAGTCAAACATCACCATAGATATAGGTGTACATGGAAAATTTCTGGGCACAGGTCTCGGGACAAGGATGATTATATTATGTCTCGGCGTGGATTTAGAAACAGCGTCATTAAAAATAGTTTCCTGTGTGCGTATGTGGACTTGGACCATAATTTATTTTCCGTGAAATTCAAATTAAAATTCAAAAAGGTTGAGAGTGTTAGGAGACTGCCAAAGAAGGAATTACCTGATTAATAAGGGAGCAGTAAGATCAAACTCTAGAAGATCTAATTTGAAACGACACTTTAAGGTGGGTGGAATTGAAAAGCCGATTAGAAGCACAGAAAACGATCGAGATGGTAGAAAATATAATAATTAATAGCCGTGGGTCACAAGAGATATACTTAATAGGATGGATAAACATAGAAAATGGAAGAATGTACACTCGGCTAAAAAATTTGGCCAAAAATAATGGGGATAAGTAAAACGGCGAAAAGAGAATTTTTAGGATATGGGGTGATTTCAGAAGCAAGGAAAGGTAGATGTTCAGCATAAGAGAGTAGAAGAATTGTCAAGATGTAGCAAGGGAAAACTAGACCAATTGTAAGAGATTAAACAAGGAAGCTATTGTAGAACCAGGAGATATTCAGGGAGCATGAAGAAATTACGCAGAAAAACTTGATAGCAATGAAGTTATTAAGCCATTTAAGAAGTACATCTACATCTACATAAATACCCTGCAAGCCACCAAAAAGGTGTGTGGCAGGGGGTGTAGCACCATGAGGGAAGGGTAAGGGTTGAGGGGGTTGGGGGTTAGGTGAGGAAAGGTGGGGGGAACCTGTAAAAAATATATATATATATATGTATACACATATATACACATACATATATATATACATACATACATACACACATGTATACACATCCTCGCGAAGTCCCTAACCTGTGCGTTAATACTTATTGTAATGAACTAAGTCCTGGGGAATTTCGGCTACAAGCATTCTGGTCCCTTATCGTTCTTGGAAAAAATGACATTTTAAACCTGTCAGTCTTGCAGTCTATCTCTCTATATATAAGTAGAAAGAGAAAAGATCGTAAATGAGAATATTTTGAGTTCAGGAATAAAAGATTGTGAGGTAGAAAAAGCTCATCGTGAGATGAAGTCCAGCGAGGCAATTAAAGGTGATAATATTCCTGAGGAATAATTAAAATTATAGGGAGAGGTGGAAGGAAGGGGTTCTACGAACATGAACGCAGTATACGAGGAAGTAAGTGAGGCAGGAGCGAATTTGGCCTGGGAATTTCTCTAGGTCAATTTTGATACCGAACCCTAAAAAGTGTAAAAGTTTGTGAGGGCTATCGGACGAAATATAATTTCACGCGCCGCAGAAGTAGTTCTGACAATCATCAAGTGAGCCTTACAAAATAGCGCTAATAACTTTAAATAAATACCTAGGTACTCGAACTCACATTGCCTTCCTTCATCCTCACAGTTCGTCATGGACCCCAGGTGCATTGTCCATCGACTGAGCATATTTCTTCCACTACATTGAAATTGGAGCTATCGACGTGCTAATCAGGCTACGTACTCTCATCTTTGGAATTCGGATCACTCTTTGTCAGACGAAAACGTTCACCATTGAAGAGGGTTTTACTTGTATTAGGCTGATATGCTGCGACGGAGGTTTGCCTGCGAATGCCGGCATCACCACGGAGTCGTCAATTGTGAGAGCTGGGGTAATTACTGATAGAGTACAGGTAAATTGTTCCCTTTCGATTTAAAATTTCGTTTTTTAGAATCAGATTAAAGATATTTTCTATTACAGCCGGTGCATGCCGTGGAAAACATATAGTATGTCAAGAAGATATTTTTTGTAGCGTTTATAGAGTTAAAAACGTACTGCCAGTTCATTAACCAATATCGTTTTATAATCTACGCAGTTAATAGACTGCGGATAATTCCTAACTGGGCTGAATAGTTTGCCTTAAATAGTTATCGGTACGAATTATTAGATCGTCCATAATTTTAATTTTACATTAATTTCACCATCGTCACTGCGTCTTTGCCAATTAGTCAGGAACCACCAACTGGTGCCACGTCCATCCACATGTTCCAAATAAATTCGCGATAAAAAGTTATTCTTTTGTTTTGACCAATTTAAAAATATTTGCAACAGTCTGTTCACCAAATTCTATGGGGCAATAAAACTTTTGAGGCCCTCGCTTGTATATAGGCTTTTGCATTTCATTTAAGTAATCAAACGTCATGTTTTTAATTAGAAACTGCCCCAAAACCCTATTGCAGTTTTGCAGTCAACTCATTTTGGGCACTTTGCATTTAAAGTTTGCAAGCCTTGGTAACGTTCTTTATTTTAAAAATGCGAACGATTTTTCAGTTGATGCTCATTGATCGAAAGGACCCAGTCAAAGGAATAACTAAACTCATTAATTTTGTTTGCTTTTTGGAAACGGAGTATGACAATATCCAAGCTCTGGACTGACATGATATTTGACTTTAGGTGGACTTAATAAGTACAATTAAGGTTGCTCGTTGCAAATTCTTTATTTTGCATTTTTTCTTGACTATTAAGTTTCCGAGTGAAGATGTGAATTATTTATCTACTTCTCGTTTATATTTTCTCTCGTATTTCGCCAGCAAAAGAATCCCCGCCGGCGACGGAAAGGAAAAATTTCATTCGCGCTTTTCAAATGCTTTGAAACCCACGCACTTTTTAAATTCGTACTCACGAGTTTTCAATCTACGAAACGGAGCTGATTCCTCAGAATATTTTAGCTGCAGTAATTAGGCTACACACTGCGTTCGACATTCTCTCCCATTCACTTGCTTAATTAGAGTTGTAATATTCTTTCACTCATAAAAATTACTCTCTTTCATGAAGCATATAGACTGCTTCCAGCAAGTAAAGCGGATAATTAAATTCCTATTTCTCTTGCCTAAATAGTCTTTCCTCCGCTTGCCTAGTGTGGCGAATAGGCGGATAGGCTTGGGGAGAGGGTACGGGGTAGTGGAGCTCATCGTATTCTCTGGGCATAATGCCAGGGCAAACAGTTTCGTTCGGCTTCCCCGGGGCTTCCACATTAGGCAGGTACAACGCGGGCTTTGTTTCTCTTTGATCTCAAGAAGACAAATATCCATTCACCCGGTGCCAGTCATTATCCTTAGCGGTGGTTGTATTGGTTGTAAATTTATCCTGTATTCTCAGCATTGAGGATGGCAATCTTCTTGAAAACTTCTAATGGTCATTTAGAAGATCAAAAATGGTAAAATTAAATATATACGCAAGCATTTGAAAATATAAACGGACATTTAAAGGCTAGGGAAATAATACTGCGGAATAGTAAAAAAATTCTAAGCTTTAAGCATTGTAAGTGAAAAGTTAAAATAAGTATTAAGTCATTAGGCTATCGAAATAAGTAGTGCCACTTAGAAGAGAACAGGCTATATGATTTTAGATCTGGTAAAATAATAACACTTTCCTTCATACTTTTATGGTATTTATAATTTTGAATTAAAGAAAAATATAAAATTACAAGTTTAAAGAGTACCCTTATTTTTTAGGGTCGAAGACACCCCAGGAATACTTCAGTGATTCCTTTCCACCCCTAATACTAACCAATTAAGGATTCTTTTTGGCTGCAACGAATTATTAGATAATAATTGGAACACTCTGGTTTTATCTTCCTTAAACCCTTTCGAGTTCATTTTGTGGTAGACTCAACTGCCACCTAAGGTTCTTTTCCAAATTGTTAAGGGATCGGATATGGATCAGACGGCCATCCGAGAATCGTTTTTAAGGAGGACCGTTAAGAAATTTGACGGTGCATGGTTTCACATATTCAACCGGATATTGGTTCAGGGGCAGGTAAAACAGATTTAAATCCTGAGAAATGAAATGATATTCTTCCATCGGGAGCCTGTCCAGATTTTGGTGTGTCCATGCAACGGTAAAATGCAGCGATCGAGATGAGTCGGCAAGTGCGAAATGGTTGATATGGTACTTTATACGAGCATCCCTTAGAAGTTTGATACATGAAATCCCTTTGCATTCGAAAACTGATCTACTTGTTAGTCACCTTTGGGTAAGCGTCGTTCATCTTTATAATTTGTTCAAATTTATGAAATTGTTTAAACATTTATAAAATTATTCATCTTTATGATAGTTCTCACGAATCAGTAGTATAGTACGTTAAAACCAGCGTAAGTTCGTCAAATTTCTCCTAAAAACCTTGAGCACACGCCAATCAAATACCTTTTCTTTCAGTCCGAAGGTTAAGGCGATTGAAAATATTTGAAAAGTTTGCGATTCGCGCGAAGCTGCTAACAAATCTGATTTAGCGTCATTAAGACTCATATTGGGTTGGTATGTTTTACAGAGCTGCATTTTAACATTTCTTATATACAACATCCTCTCTTACCTCAATACGTCTAAATCTTTAAATTGGTAATATTCACGGGGAAGTTTAGGGAAAAAAACAAAGGCAAGGGGAAATATCTCTATAAAAAGCCCTAACTGATATAAAATTACAAATATTTTCCGATTAGAAAGTGTTTTTGTTCAAAAGAGAATAACAATTGAAACTACTTCACGGTAAATATAATACATTCACGACGTTTAATCATCTATGTTCAAAGATGATAGGAAAATAGGCCTCTCTGAAAAATATTAAGAAGCGGGATGATTTAGTTGAGAGTGATATGCATACGAGTATGTAAATACGTATTCGTGTATCATTATAGATATAAATATGTCATTGCTTTGCCACGGTTTTTCCAATACGATCTTCGGGTAAGGCTAGCATACGTAGATCAGTAGAAACATAAAAAAATTTAGATGACACGCTGCTCTTATATGTTCTTGTTTAAGAGTTTAAAACGATGTACTAGTATAACGATGATTTATAACGAGTATGTAGTGGAATTTGTATTTAAATATCCGAAGGGGATTAACCATCTATTTCATGTTCTTCTTTTAGGCTGTACGTTTGCTGCTTTTCTTAATTAATTTAATTATTTACCACTTTCTGTGCATTATAACGAGACATATTTCAACAGCAATTTCGGTAACAAAACAACTGCTCTCCTTAACCGTATTCGTGTGCACAACTCCAAAATGTCTCGCCTCCAAACAATACCAAAACCTGAGCCCGTTTTGCAACATTCTCGGAGAACCACCTGCCGTTCGGGGGAAGGTTAATTAGATTTCCTTCGCGTTTTGAAGTCTCCAGCAAGGCATTAAACGAGATTTATTGTTTTTAGGGACCGCGTAAATGAAATGAACGCACCTTAAAAGCAAAAGGGAAGGTGAGAATGAATGCGTTCGCTTGGGCGTCCCAGAGTGAAGTAGTATTTATGAGTCATTTTCAAAAATGTAAATCACAAATGTTTCCTTCTATTAGCGAGAAATTTCGAAAGAGGTTCTGGATTTTTTTTCACGGGCGTAGTCGGTAAAAATATGCTAAAGAAAGAAATCATTCATCCCTTTGGGTTCTAAGCAGATGACTGGGATATTCTAAGTACTTAAGGGCCTAATAAAGTCTAATGAATGAATTTCTTGTCAGAATATGAGAAAGGCTTACTTCTAAATTATAATTGGTCTCCGATGCATGCCTATGTGAGATTTTCAGTTGATCTTTAGATATCTTCCTTAAAACTCAATTATGCCTCTGCTACCGACCTGCTTGGGCAAGTTTCCATTCTCCATTACTCCGTTCTCGCTCTGAAGAGACTTAGACTATAGTCAACCTGCCTAAATGTTCATTTTTCGATCTCTTCTCTCCTCTGCCCAGGAGATTTTCTCAACTGCCAGCAGAGGATACCGCAGGTACGGCTCTCTCCTAACGGACTAACTTCCATTTTCCTCAATATCCTCCCTCCCTACTCGCCAGCTAGCTCCTTCAACTCTTTTAAACTCGCGGGCACCAATTTGCCTGTCATGGTTTCTTTGTCTGCTTTCCATAATCTTTCGCCTCTTATCCAAGAATAAGTAGGCATGTGATAAATTCCCAATTTCTTCAACTAGATGCTACCATGTAGAAAGTCCATGCCCTTAAATTCGTTGGTCATTCGAATAATTGCTTTAAAAATTCAAGAGATGCATCTCATACTAAATGAAAATGGTTGCGTTTAGTAAGCACAATATTTCACTAGACGCCTGTTTAAGTGTCAGCTATATCTAGTGCGTGGTTTCATTTTTATAGTCGATTGAATCAAAAAACTTTTGTTTATTTAGAATAATGGAAAATGAGATACGTGAAATGGTTAAGCACTCCTATTTAAAAGGTTTAACACCGAAATAGATCAAAGCTGGTTCATGGTACTTTCTTCGCCTGCGTTTGCTACCGTTTACAATTGGGTTTTGAAGTTCAAACGTCGCCGTGGATCCGAAAATGATTACCTTCGTTCAGGACGTCCAGTGGAAGTGGATTCTTTGGAAATAATTGGCCAAATCTACGATATGATTTTGAATAATCGACGAATTAAAGTTCGCGAAATAGTTGAGACCACAGGAATACAGGTAGTATAAGGTAGTACAGAGTTTTCAATTTTGCACTAAAATTTGGATGCGAAAAAAATTTCGTAAAAGTGTGTCGCATTTGCTCTCAGTGGAGAAGAAATGCAGCCGTTTCGGAGGTGGAGGAGATTTCCAATGCTTCTTCCATCTACTGTCCGAAACTTCCAGGAATTAAAGCTTAAAAACTTCTAAATCACCCCATTCTAATATGTTCCTGGACGACCAAGTGCCCTTCATGTCAGCAATACTGGTTATATACTAGAAGAGCTTATAGCGTCTAGATACTAATTAGTTATTTTTTTCTGAGTATTTTACTAAGCAAACAGTGAGAGTGAATCGGCAAGTAAACGAGGATGTTTCCAATTAAAGTTTTTGTTGGAGGACGATGAAAGAATATTAAGAAAAACACTGTGATTGATGCATAATCATGACAGCGGCCAACTGAAGGGGAATTTGAATTTCGAATGTTGTGTGAAGGGCATTACAGTGGTCATGAACGAGTCTTTCTAAAGGAACACCGTTTTTTTTAAAGGGCCGGAAAGCTAAAGGTCGACGAATCATTTGTAGTGTCATATTGTGTTGTCGTGCGAGATGATTGGTTTATACTTCATTGTAAATGTGGTAAAAGTCCATTATGGGCTTTCAACTGGACCATTCTATTTATAGGAACATTTTACTAAGGTTAAACTAATTAAGGTTAAACTAAACTTAAAGTAATGAATACGAAGCTCTGTAGTATATATCGTTACTAGGACCATTAATTTCGCACAAGTTATCGGTGTATTAGTTCAATTTAACTAATAGTATGGTTATGATTTAAGAGCTTTGGAAATGATCATTTCAGATGAATCTCTATTTCTTTAAAGATTGTGCAAGTTTAACACTAGACAATTTGACATATGAGAACATAAAACCTCTTTTTTGTCTCGATTTATACAGCTGCAATAGGCGATTCCATAATATATGCTAATGAAATTATATTTTATTAAATATTCACAATAATAATTTGTAAACTTTCACAAACATATTGCAGTTCTAAATAGCTTTTTTCCATCGTTGAATTGTGTTCAATTTTTCGTACATTAATAGTGTTCAAGTGAAAAATATGGAATGAAAAATGTTCTCGGAAACATTTTCTCGTCATTATAGCCTTTTAAAGAGAGGATTCAGCGGGTAATCTTTTCATGTTCTGGATCCGTGAGATTAGTTCGGCCTCGTGAAGCCTGCCTTTGCCTTCCCTTTCAAAACTTTTGACCGGACGTTTTGCTGACCAAAATAGATGACGGGCTCCACAGGAAGCATGAGAGTTAAGTGGGAGAGGGAATTGATGGAGTAGGTATAAGGTTAAATGGGGTAGCAGCATGGAGACCAAGGCGGGCCACCGCATAAACAATGTATGCGCGGACGTGGCTCTATATGGTGCACGCTGGGCGTTTGGAAGCAGCATTTGTGTTAGCACGGCGATTTGCCGAGACTTGCGGTGCACGGGTTTTGTTGGTCCAGGTGGTGAAAAAACGAAGAGTGGCATCGAGAATAGGGGCAAAGCACAATGGGTGGGAGTGCGAGGGATCCATTCGTGGTTCCTCAAGCCCGCGGGCCGCTGCTCAAACCGGCATTAGTGACCCGCTTCGGGGCGGGATGGCGATCTCCACATTTTGACTTGTCTGACTCATTCTCCACCTGTTATTCTCATGTCAACAGGAGTGTTAGCGACAATAGCTCTCTGGTCAGTGCAGGAAAATTCAAGCATAGCGTATTCAATGACTCATCCTACATGTAGACGGTCGATTCTTCATGCAGGGCTCTCGGCGACTAGGCCAGGGGTGTCGCTCTCAAATGTTTCCTCAGACCTCAGGTATTGCGAAGTAAAGCTCTTCTTCCCCGGATGTGTTTTCGAAATTGAAACAAGGGGAAATTGTGAATTTGAGCGTTAAACCAATCATTACTTGGCATGCATTGGACCTTTTTGTGAAGTTAATGGCGACAATCATGAGCATGATTATCTTCTCCTTGTCCACCCAAATTAAGACGTCTCTTCACCGGCGCTGAGGGGAGTAGTAATAGAAAAATCAGGTAAAAAAAGTCACCAGAGCAATGATTAAACGAATGTACGAGCTGCTTTAATATTCAAATACGTGTTCGCTAATTGAAATGAAAGTTCTTTTACGAACATAGAAAAATGCGTAGTGGTTTTATGAAATAATTAGAACTAATTGAATGAATAGAAAAACGACCCTAAGTCATTTTCAGTTCGTACTAATCCAAAGGAAATATAAGTGGACAGGCTTGAAATACCTTATGATTCTTTAGCGTATTAAAATATTAATGATAATTCTCAAATACTTCTTCTTTATTCTACGTAGTATTTTGAAATTCACATTTAATTCATTTCAACATTTGTTTTTTACGAAAAACTCAAATCTGAAAACCGATTGCAAAGTAAGGACCCAATTCCTCTTTCAACCAGTGTTTATTTTGAGTTCTTTTGTGCCTCTTTTTCCTCTGTACCAGGAGCTCTTCTTTTCAACTGTCGTGTTTGTCTATTCTCTACCTTCCTTCGTTGCAGTCCGCTGCCTCGATTCCACCTTATTACTTTCAACTTGACTTCTTAAAGCATTTCTTCTCCCGGTTGCTAAATGTAACACTTCGTCATGTGCTTTCATTTTTGTCAACCCATTTTCTCCGGCAAGAATCTGTAATCGGATTCATATTTCATCGTCTGGCATAAAAAGGATTAGTGGGTTTTCGGTTCCATAAACTCATAAGTGGGCGCTGACGCCGAATTACAAAATTTTGAAAATTCGCACGTGCTCCACTTCACCAATAAATCGAGATTTTAATGAGTTATAAAAACATTGGCTTCGTGATGAATTCGGAAACCGTGCTCCAAAATTTCGACGCAGTCAGAAAGGATTGTTTTCATGCAAATAGTTTTAAATTTATTTGCAATCATGTAACATGTCTTCCTTTTACCTTCCTCGTACACGTTTTTTATGATATGAACGTGTAAAATGCAAAACCGAAATATATTTAGTAATGGTTATGCAAAGAAAAAACGATGTGAAGTGCTTCAACATGTATTTTATTTTAAAATGTAATGTACCTGTAAATTTGTTCTTCATTAGATACGCTTCGATGCTTAAAAGAGTGCTAACTTAAGATAAAGTGTAATTTGTGTAGTTTTTTCCAACCAGAAATTGAATATTTTTACCGTTATCGATGTATCATATTAGATATACTACGGGAACTCATGTAGGGGATATTTAAATCGACACTAAAATGTTCCCAACTCGCTATCACTCTCTGTTTATGTACGCATAAACCATATGGTGTGAGGCATTAATAAAACAATTCACAAAAGTTTAATTATATGACAATTTGGGTTTCGGGTTTGTTTCTAAGTTATTATGGTATGCAATTTGTTATTATAATATGGTTTATTAATGCCTTTTGATGGTATTTCAGGGGTACGCCAACTGGCAATTGCGACATTTCTAAGTGTTGCCTATCAAAACAGCGTTACTCCTTACCGTTCAATAACCCTTTCTACAAAATCACATAAAATACACCTTATTTCATTCCGTCCCTGCATGAATGTTCTTTTCAACCACAAACCTCCCATACCCAACGTTCTCCCCTTCATCTTTTATCCTATTTGCGAAGGCTTAATATCATTCATGATGTCCTCAGTTCGGTAGGCAGTATTGTGCCAATGGACGCGATATTTCCAGATTTTAAAAAGACTCGACTAATCACCTCATAGTACATTACTCACAAAGCTAGATTATAGATACAAATATCCTGGGCTAGCTAAAAGACTTTTTGAATGGTCAGATACAAAAAGTAGTCATAGATGGAGTTAGCTCTAACGCAGTAGAAGTAACTTCGGATGATCCCCCATGGATCGTTATTGGACCTCTTTTATTCCTTCTTTACGTTAACGACATTAACTCTGTAGTCACTAGTATCATACGCTTGTTTACCGACGATGCATTGGTTTAGCAGATGACATAAACGCAAAAAAACGCTGTTGCGACACCTGGTAAATAGAATCAAATTTAAAGAATGATAAATTTTTGGAAAGAGCGCAATGCCTTCCTGAACGACTACTGCATCTGGAACACCAAAATGGAATGTGTAAACCACGTTAAATACCTAGACGTTACCATATCTCACGTTCTCTCCAGGGTGAATCACACATGGGGAATATTTGAAGGTGCTAACAAAAAATTTGAATATATAAGAGAAGTACTGGGTAACTCGGAAAATTAAATATTTTGTTCTTCCATGTATACTTATTCTATACATGTGGAAGAATAAAGTATTTTCTGTTCCGATATGAATCGCTTCCACAAAGTAACGCCTCAAACCATTGTATTTACTGGGTACAGGGTTCGTCCGGAAAATAAGTGTCTTGACAAATAAGTCTTTTTTGACAAAAGGGGAGTCGTCCACTACGAATTTTTACCTGAACGACAAACTGTAAATGGTGCATTTTACGTCCAAGTGCTCAACAGGCTTCGAAAACGAGTCGCCCGCGTCAGGCCAGCGATCAACCGTATGACTGACAACCTGAGCGACAATGCGCCGTCTCACACCGCGCTTGTCGTGTCGAACTTCTTGGCCAAGCACGGCGTGGCAACGCTGCCGCACCCGCCCTACAGCCCGGACTTGGCACCACCGGACTTCTTTCTGTTCCCGAAGATAAAGAGGAGTTTGAAAGGAACGCCATACGGGACTTTGGACGCCGTCAAAGAGGCCGTGACGACGTGTCTTCGAGAGGTTCCCGATGATGCCTTCGCGGGAGCGTTCCAGGAATGGGAACGCCGCTGGAACAAGTGTATCGACTCACAAGGGTCCTATTTTGAGGAATATTAGCTTAAGATATGTAAAAGTGTAATAATTTTTTTTTCCTGAGCTCAGTACACTTATTTTCCGGACGAACCCTGTATGTGCGATAAAAAGGTTGTAGGAAATTGTTATATTTCGCTGGTTGAGCCTCGTTCAGAAAATGCTTCCTGTGTATAGGATCCTCACGAAGTCGGAATGATTGCCGAATTAGATTTCGTTCATCATGGAGGAGTTAGAGTTATAAAATGTCATGATAAACTTAGTATTCAAATAATAATATACGTTTTTAGAGGAGCTAGGCTGAGAACAACTCACGGAGCGAAGGTTAAGTTGCAGATTAAATCTCTTGCATATATTGAAAATATGTCTTTTCAGCAGTGATATTGAGATATGTATTATTAGTCCCATCGAACTATGGTACGAGAGATCATGTCAATAAAATTAGAAAGATAAAGTCTAGAGCAGGTAGATCGAGATGTAATTTTCCCCACGAATGATAAGGAATCAGAATAACGTTGTCCGACCACGCTAGAGGAAAATATATTCTGGTCAAAATTAGTCTGATGTATATTTACCTCCTGCCACACACCCTAGCGGTGGCTCGCAGGGCACTAAAATACTAAACAATACTAATGTCGTTCATAAAGGCATATGATTTGGTGGATTGGATAACTATTGCTGTTAGCAAATATCACTATGTGTGCTTGGCTGAAAAACGTGATGAGCTCTAACCTTTAGGACTTGAAATTTAGGAATCAGGTTAGAACTTTATATCTTCAAAAGATAGTGGAAGAGTCGAAGTTGCCTCAGGACTTGGATGAATAAGTGTAAGTCAGGAGAGGTGTTCTTTAAAGGCAGAAGTGTATTGAAGTCTGAGATCAAGCTGAGGCATTTAAATAAACCTTAAAACATGGACAGTCATTTTCGACGACGTGATGAGAATTTGGAATGATGAGGGACCAAAGAAATAATTGATGAAGGATGAAAAAGGTAAGACGATGCTCGTATGTTGAACCAAATGACAAGAATAACTTCGATGTCAGTAAGCGATCTTTTTAGCTTTCAGGTAGAGTAAAAACATACGCTTACCTGATAGATATTGTGTAATACTCGGGTAAAACTCGTGCGTGATGTATTAGATTATATGATGAGTATCATTTGGTGTATTCCGTGTATGGTGATCTCTGGAAAACCATACCACAAGAGCCAGTGAAAGTGCGAAACGGTGTGGTTGGCCAGTCTTTGAGCGCCCAAACAGCCTTTGCAACGCAGTTAATCTTCAAACTACAGAAGTGTTTATACTCCTTCAGTTCCCGGTAAGTAAGTCAATTAATTGAATTTTTATTTTTCCCTCAGTGTTAATGAGAGCAAAATGAAAATAGGCTCGCGATGGGAGGCGAATGGATGCGTTGGGAACACACCCAAGCGCCTCTCTTGCCCGTTCTCATCTGAATGTATCGTTCGAAAGAATAGCGTACCGGGATCGAGGCGGTGATTGACAAGAGAAGCACGCAGGAGCGAGGGATGCAGGAGGTTTACGGAAAGAGGGGGTTGGGGCGAGCTAGGGACGCTCAGTTGGAAGGCTGACTGACATTCTGTCGAAAGGAAAGCTTGCGGACGGATGACCCAAGGCATTTGGGGCCTGAGGAAATATTGGAAATGATGTGCCGATGCTTCATGCCTAGGACCATGGAATTATGAGTTCGCGGGTCAGTAGTTCGGAAAAAAATTTGAGATTTGGACCGTACACACTGTAAAAACTATTTTTTATCCTATCGTAAGCGTTTAAAATGGAAAACAAATTCTTTAAGCTCTTATTTCAGAGGATGGGGCAGAAAATTGAACTGGCTGACAAGCTGAATAATAAAATGCATTTGAAATATATAAATAAATTATTTTGAGACGAAAAGTTAAATAATGCATCATATTATCATCATAGCTATATATGCATCATATTGCGGGTGTGGAGAAGGATGGAGAAGATGAAATGGACAGAAATGGAAAAAATTGAGTTGCTAGGCATGGTGAGGGAGGAGAGGGGATTGTTGGGAGAACTCATGAGGAGACATAAAAGATGGATGCAAAGCATATGGATCGGCAACGGGATGTTGAAGACTGTGATAGAGGGGAGAATGTTAGGCAAACCAGGAAGGGCAGGGATAGGGATGTTGGAGGGAATGAAGGGAGGGAGGAAGTATACGGAGATGAAGAGGAGCTTGCTGTAGAGTAGGAAATTGAGTTGTATTTTGTTAGGAGAGGAAACATTTTGGTTGATAAATCCATCCAAAACCTAACTTAACCGTTAGATTAACTATCATAATTTGAGAAAATGTGATCGTGCAAGGTGATGATGTGAAGGTGATGTTTGATGGGGGCCTTAAACTGGTGGGTAATGGGTTCTCATGTTAAATATTTTTTATTTTAAAGTTACTTGCTGTCATAAATCCATAACAAATCACGTATTAAAGAATGCATGTTAAAAATATTTCAAAATATAATCTAGCGTTGGGACTAACTGCAGTGCACCATTTTTTCCGTCTAAGTTTCTCCTTGACACACGTGCAAGTGAGTAACTTTAAAAAAAATAACCTTATCAGCATGAAAGGCGCACCTCATATCACGATTTACTCTTTTGCCCATCAATAAGCAGTCTTTCTTGCTTTGAAGATGACTTACTACTTCAACTGCATGTGTTTTCTGCCGAAATATTTTGGGAATTGGAGTACTTGTAGCCGGGACGTAGGTTAATGTACATCGCAGTCGGTTATCGATATGCATATCATCGTTGAAGTTTAGGACCATCGTGTAACTAGGTAACTAACAGGGTATAAAACATTGTACTCTTTTGTGAATTGTCCTTGTATTGTTAATGTTATAGATTTTACTGGTGAGACATTTAGAGTTATATATCCGATTGAAACGAAGGATGGATCACAGAAAAATGCCAGTTAAAAAAAACAACTCTGGTGATAAAAATTTCGTATTGAGTAAATTTATGTTTGCAGCAGGGCAGAATTTTAATCAACTAATATTTATTTCTTCTGTTTCACATTTTAATTAGCTAAAATGTTGAATGATTTGGAGAAAGTAGCTTACGGTAGTGATTTTATTGCAGTAAATGAGTTATGTGTGCTTTCCTGGACAAGAAAACAATTCCGATGTACATTCGACTTTGGAATTTCTTAACTTATTCAAGGTATAAAATGTACCTGACCATTATTATCTAGTGAATAATAATTTTTGAAATATCATACTTCAAGTAATCGTGCGCATTGCGCAACGAAATACGCATTAAAAGTTCATCGATTTGACGATCGACAAATTTGACGCGGCTGGCGAAGTAGTCCTTCGGATGTTGATCGGAGTTTGATTTTGGAATTTGATGGGAGGTGGTTTTCCGGAGTGGGGTTGGGCGGAGTAAGAATTTAGACGAAGAGCGAGGTTTGGGGTTTCGGCGTGAGGTGAGGGTATGGCTCCCACGAGAGCTAGGGTATGGCTCCCTTAGGATTGTAAGGGAGGATTCAAGGTGGGTGGAAGTTTTTGAGGGGCCAAGGAGAGGGCAAAAGGGAAGGTGAAGCAGGGGGAAGGGAGTAGTTGCGCAGAGAGGCGAGGGTGTGGCTCGGGGCGAGGTGGAAAGCGTGTGGAGGGAGGCTTTGGAAGATCCAATGGGAAAAATAGCTTTTCGGTCAATGACTCTGCGAGGCCCGAGCCATCAGTGCGAGGGTTTGAACGAGGATATATAGGGGAACTCATTACTCAAGGTTTATGTCCAGCCATTTATTTTGGCAGCGTTTTAATTAAGAGAGGGCCTCTGGTGTTGGTGGATTTCTTCCTCCTCGACCGTTCCTCGTTTCTCTTTCCCCGCGAACGGCCCGGAGTTATGTATTTTTTTACTTCGATCTCTCCTCCCTCCCTCGGCCTCTTCTTTCCCGGGACATGTGAATGCGGGTGTCTGGGATGGCGTCGCGGGCAGACCCCGCGAGTGGAGGATCCGCGGGGGGTGGGAAAGGAGGGGGGGTGTTCCCTGCCATTCAGACTCGCGAAAAAAGTAACCCCCGGGGAATTAAAAAAAGGTATTTAATTAATTAGCCATTCATTTATTTGGCACCCCACCCATGGCAATGCGTCTCTTTAATTACATTGAAAATTGTCTCATTCCGTTGGCTGGTTGAGTTCTTTTTTATCCTCTCCGAAGTGGGTGATTCGAATCACGTTCCGGCGTTTCCATCACAAAATGCGCCCGCACTCCTGTGAGAGTTTAATCAAACATAACTCATGAGCTAACGATTTTCGATGGGTTGATCCGACGCTCAAAAGTATCCGACGCAGCGTGGCAGTGGCCGAGAGAGGCTATTCAGAATCATAGTGTCACCATCGAGCTCGGGAATTCTCTTTTATGTAAAGGCACTATGATCGTTCTCATAAAAGAATTGCGGGGTAAAACTGAGAACCTTGGGGTTTTAATGTGATTACGGAGGAGGGTAGTTGGACAAGGAAAGGTAGGCTAGCAATATAGTGTTAGATTTTGGAACTTAAGAGAGTTAGTTATTGGTGGAAATTCGAGAAAGGCAGACGAATTGAATGGGGAAGATTCTGAGAGGCAGCGTGATGTTGCAGGGTGTGATAAAAGCTTGAGCGTTTGGTAACCCGGGATTAGTGGGGCGATGAATGGGACTCCGTAAGACGTGAATTGTGTAGAATGTATTAAGAACTGAAAAAGGAAATTTTCAAGTTCAAAGTGGAATACGGTCTTTAGTTCTTCTTGGAATGGGAGCACGTTTATGTCAGTTCAAACTTCTCTCCTCCTATACACCCATGTCGACTGTACCATAAGTGGGTGATCGTTAAGGGAGGTCGATGCCATCACCTGGTTTCTCCCCATCCATCCTCCTCTTTCCGATACCTCCTTTTCCGAAACCTCGTTTTCTTTGATAACTAAACATTTAAGTAGTTTCTGTGGACTACTCCAAAGAATATTTTTAGAAAATTCAAATTTAGCCAGGCGAGTGTTTTCTTAATCCTAAAATTTCCGATTTCATTACTCAAGTAATATATTCTTAACGAAAAGGTCTTCTCATCATGAAAGTCACATCCAGAATAGGAAAATGCATGAAGGTATTTACGTGCGCTATAGGGGAATAAATCTAATTACTTAATTCACTGCGTATTTCAATGGATGCATTGTCAATTATTTGAAAACTAGATTATCTGCTGACATTTATAAAAAAAGAATTCATTACATCTTGGATTACAGTATATGTATTCATCGTAAGATTGTCCAATAGGAGTAATAATTATATCCCCCCAATATACTACAACGGCTGCTCCTTTTCATCGTATAAAACATAAACAACTTGTACATATATGCTCCATGACTGTTGTTTACCAGATATTTTCAATTCCAGATTGTCACCTTTTTAGTTACATGAATTTGTGATTTATAGCATGGTTATGAGATGCATTTTTCTTTGGCAAAACACTAACTTGAAAATTGGTACAATACTCTGCGACTGCAACAATTCGAGTAAGCAGACATGCCAACTCTCCCGATTTAAGCGGGAGACTCCCGATTTTTCCTTCTTACGTTCTTGATGAACTGTTCAAATTGTGTACTTAGCTTAACATGTTAATAAAGTGTGACATTCATTAAAAATTGGCAAAGTGTCATAAAGGGATTAAGGTGCCATGCAAATATTGTGGTAATTAAAAGTGATTACTTCGTGATACACTTCTAAAAATCTCCCGATTTTTCATTTTTGAAAGTTGGCATGTCCTCCCGATTTTTCATTTTTGAAAGTTGGCATGTCTGAGTAAGGAATACTGAATGACAGCAAGAAACCGGATCTTGCGAAATATATCCCCTGCAGGCATTAAATTTTTGGTTATGTTTTCGCAATCACCCCTGACATTGATATCAATAATAAGAACAAATGATGAAATATCCGAGTTATCATAGAATGACCGGAGAATTCAAAACGTTTGAATTTCCCTTGAATTACGACCATATATAGTATTCTGTGAAAAAAAAAGGTTATGCAATTTTCCAGAAAGAAAAAGGCTAAACTAAACATTAAAATAGGAGGGGAAAACATAAAGCAAGTAGAACAGTTTACATATCTCGGAAGTGCTTTCGACCAATACGCTCAAAGTAGTAGGGACGTAAGGAGAAGAATTGTGCTAGGCAAAGAGGCTTTCTCAAGGAGGAGGGAGTTGATAACGGGGACGTTGAGTAGAGATGTTCAGACAAGACTCGTAAAAACTCTTATATGGAGCGTAGCTATGTACGGCGCGGAAACGTGGTCACTGAAGCAGGAGGATAGACGTAGATTGGAGGCTTTTGAAATGTGGGTGTGGAGAAGAATGGAGAAGGTGAAATGGACCGAAAGGAAAACAAATGAGGAAGTACTGGAGATGGTGGGTGAAGCGAGGGGTTTGTTGAGAGAAATCGTATGGAGGCAGGAAAAATGGATGAAAGGCGTATTGAGTGGTAGTGGAATGTTGAAGAAAGTAATAGAGGGGAAAATGTTGGGCAAACGAGGAAAGGGCAGAAACAGGATAGGGATGTTGGACGGATGAAGGGGGGAAGGAAGTACACAGAGATGAAGAGGGACATGATGTAGAGTAGGTTTTCTTAGGAGTCACTAAATATTTATTTGGTAGTTGTGTCCATCCAAAAACCTACCTTAACCGGTATATTACCTAATTAAATAACTCCTGTGAAAATATGAGAAGAGCCGATCGTGTAAGCAGGGAAATCATGGAATCTTGCAGTATCAGAATCTTAACTATCGCAAGGGTATCATATTCAACAAACATGGACAGAAATATAAACAACAGTTTGCGAATTTTGTTCACTTTTTTCCTAAAACGTCATGAAATGATTAATACTTCGGAACTCGGTGCGTCTGGAATGAGTTTAAATTCATACCTGCTGATGACATCTTTTACTTGACTATAACAAATCCCTACTCTGGCTTAAAAGATATGCCAGATTAATCTCTTCGTTCAGTAGCCTGGCAGAGTGCTCGGTCATGAGAGAGAGAAATTTATAAATTTGAACTGTGAAAAAAATTTTCTCATTAGAAATACTTTCTAGGAACTGATTGGTAGGATCCAGCCAGAGAATGAAGTTTATATTCGAAGTAGAAAATATTGTTATTAAAACGAGAAATTTTGTAAGCTAAGGTAGGATGGAGAATATTTGATAGTTTCTAATGAAAGATGGAGAGAATTCTTGATGGTATAAAGAGAGCTAAAGAACATTGAAGGGTGGAATATTATAGTACCGAAGGTTTTAGTAATGTTCAGAAGTATTTCAGAAAGCACGTCACTTTTTAGGGTTCGTTTGAAATATACTTCGATGCCTGCGCATATGCATCTTCCATCAGGAAACATCAGTTAGAAATACAGTCCCCTTACTCTTGTGTCCAAGAGAATGTGTTACATATTGTACATGTGAACCTCCGTTGGCAGAAATTCATTGCAAGGGAATTTTTTTGCATTTTTGCATTGCATTTTTATTAGGAAAACGCACGTAGAATGAGCTTTCCACTTTCTTTTTGGTACTTCAAAATTAAATTAAGTTCATTTGATATAATGTGTAAAAAATGGAAAACAGAAAAATCAACTTATTCGCGATCGCTCATGCTACAATTTTACTGTAACATTTTCTATTTTTTTAGCAATAGCATGTTTAAATCAACATTATTCCTACCTTTGCTCTCGATTTTGATCAAATGTCACCTTCAGACTGACAAATCAGTAAGCTCCATCTGTTTGCCCGAATGAATATTCTCACGAAAGGCTTTCCCCTTGCAAGAACGGAGTGTGTGTGAATGAGAGTGGCGTGGCTTCCTCTGGGAGCGAGTTGGCCTTGTCGCCAGAGCACCCACCGGTCCATGCGGGAGAGAGCGACGGGGGATGGGGAATGAGAGGCGCCTTCCAAAATCTCCTTCTTCTGCGATATCTCCATTCTTGTCGGACATTAAACGGATGCGATGACCTTAATCGCCGACGGCCCGCTCCGGGCCGCGGAACCGCGAGGTGGCAGCACACGTGCATCATTCATCTCCGCAAACACTTGGGATTAGTCCTTTCTCGCACTCCTTTGGTGTGGCAGTGGGAGGGGGGTGCAGAGGGTGGCCGGGGGAGCCATTTTTTCGCCGTAGATCCCGCTAAGGCGAAATCCGTGCCTGGGCGCTTCCGGGCTCTCCCTCTCCCTCACCCGCTTAAGAGGATTAATTACCACGCCGAGGGCTCCAGTCTCCCCATCCCTCCTCATCTCCACCTTCCAACCCCGCATTCTTCCTTGCCCCTCTCCGCCGACGCCTTTCGCCCCATTTCGGGAGAAAGGGAATGCTCACAATGCCCTCCCCCACGTTGCATAATGTCTTCGGACGGTAAACCCCACGCCTGGTGCATTGCAGTGTACTTTGCTTGATTTCTCCGGACAGAGTCCGCGGGGGGGGAAAGTTTGCAGAGATTTCAACGTGGTCGCCGCGCAGCTAGAGACGTATAATCCACCGGTATAGTTGTTATTTGTATAGTTCAAACGACAAGATTTGAAGACATTTTCTTTATTCTCCCACGCTGGCAGTCTTCTCCTGACGACTGATTTGTATCAAGCCTTTGATTAAGTCCGTCGATGGAGAAATTTTGTCGCTATCCAGACCGATTGCCAAAGATATATTCTTTCAGTGATTGATGAACCATAGATTTTTGATACTGTGTTATCCATTTTCTTCGAAACGTAATGCTGTCCTTATGTTGACATTATTTGGTCGCTTTGCTGTATCGAATACTATCATGAATCTTGGGAAGAATCAAGATCAACTGGTTATTAATGTGTTAACTACAGAGTGAGGTTTAGAATAACTGACATCCTAAAGCTTCTAAAGCTTGGAGAGAACTGAAACTGCTTGCGTGGCAAAGCTTAGCGTCTTTCTACCTATTTTAATTGATTCGATCCCACTCTGACCAATAGGAGCGGCGCAAAAAATTTAATTGCATTACTTTCGGAACGCACTCTGTATAGTTGGGTTTTTCCTATCACATTGACTGAGTGAAGAATTATTTCAACATGAAGGGGTAATGCAAGTCAAACGTTTATGTTCTGAAAACTGTTTCGAAGTTTCTACAGAATCAGCATTTAAAGCGTTGGTTTCCGGTTTTTTCAACGCGGTTTGAGATCCCAGAACTCTTCTCTCCCTGAGGATACAATTCGCGTTTAGCCCGCTTGTTGCAGTTTCGACCACAGAAGCTCCTTTTCTGTTTAAATCAGATGCTTTTCCATCACTTTTGTCCTGTTTCTTTAACCTTAAACTTTCATTTCCTTTCTATTCTAAGTGGCGTTTCGAGCAAGTACGTTTTATGCTATGCATTCCCACGAACATACTGTCGAGAATTCGGTCCTAGGCTCTTGGATAGCGCCCAGAGCATCATAAGGTGTGGTAGATATGCATGCGTTGAAGACCCTACAACTACATGCCTGATATTCATCGACATAAATAACCCGCGATCAACCGATAGGTGTGTGGCAGACGGTGCAAGCACCAAGTGGGAAGGGGGTAGTAAGGGAGGAAATAGGAGAGAAAAGAGAAAGGGGAAAATAATCAGTAAAACAATTAAATAGCGTGCAAATTTGTATACATGCTGGAGGAAGAATTAATTCAAAACAAGGGTAGTTCCTGTAATGAATTAGTTAATTGGTATGCAAAAAAGATAATAAAATTGACGAAAACCATAGATGTGACTGGCCTCCACCATAAAAAGAGAGATCAAACAGACTTGAAAAGTAAGAACGGGAAATTGTACTATCCTATGGACATGCAACTCATAGCCTCCCCCCCTAAAGTCGCAGATGGGGACGTGACACGCCGTTGTAGACAGCAGGCGGCGTGAGGTGTCCTTCCCACAGAGAGAGACGAGGGATGAAAGGAGAAGCTTGAAAACAACAAAGCACAGTATACAATATTATAATGAGCACTGCATTTATTAAATGACAATCCCATTGGGGTCATCCGGGACGGGATTATGACAACAAAACAGACGAGATTAGTGAAATTGATGCATTTGGGTAAAACTAATTATTACCTAAACGCTTTGGGTGTCAAGTGAGTTCTACTTATAACCCTGCAGTTGCTATCCCGTATTGTCCGTTGGAAGAAGGAGTCCATGAATCAGCTAGTTCTGACATCTGTTTCCCTAATTTTATTTCTGGCATCTATTTATTTCCTGATTGTAGAGTCTCTCGCGAAACGGTGTCACCTGAAAACTATCGACGCGTAGATTAGCCGAAATAATATACGACTCATCATGAATCGGGGTGGTAGTATTTGAGAAAAATATTTTTGAAATGCCTTTCCTATCGACCTTTACGAGCTTGAGGAGCCATGAAACCGTATTCTTTATTAGCACGAGGGTAGTCTCTCAAAAGAGAGATGGAATTTGGACATTGTCAAATATGCTGTTCACAGGAATTTCCCAAACACCGACCCGAGTGGTAGAGGCGTTTACGGGGAATGTCTTATATACATATTAGACCATAATGCTATATCCACCTTTAAAGAAATGTTGCTGTCCTAGCACGCATGCGATCTCGAATAGAACGTGACGAATGCGAGCGTCTGTACCTTTCCCTGTTCCTCTCAATCTTTTGTGTTTGGTTTTTGCTTAGCAGCTTCATCATTACTCATTTTCGAATAATAACATCGGTTCTGACGAATTGAATGACTATTCACTTAATTTTTATCGACTTATTGCCCGAAATTCTTTTTCATTCCTAAGTATTTGACTTTTCCTTGAGTATTGACATTTCCTAAGTATTTCCTAAGTATTCCTTATTTTTCCTCGTGAATATATTTTCCCTTCTAGTCTTCCCATCGAGGTGAACCCTATAAATGTGGTTGTTTTTTAGTATGGTTCTCTAGTTATACTTTTACTCTTCTGAATGCTTCATCATTCTCCACCCTTTTTGCACATTTAATATTCACGATGCAATTTCCCTCAAACTTTTCTCTTCTTTAATCTGAAATCGCAAATATATCTCAATGGGCGGGGTCAGCACAATGTGTAAAATAACGACGGTCACCCAATTCAAAGAAACTGCACCACGGCAGTAGCTCTTAACGGAGTCATCCCCTAATACGAATTACAGAGCAAAAATTTAAGTGTCACCTTAGAAATTGTTGCATTGTAATGATTATCATCGTACATATATCCTGGTCAAGGTGAATGATTTTAATTTTTTTAAATTGTTGCACGGTTACCCAACACGTAATTCCATAGGCACCCATGTTTGATACCCATGCCTTATATTATGTGCTGGTTATTTATTAATACGTTAGAACTAAGAATTCATAGTATTTCAGGAGAAAAGGTGGAAAACCAATGTAAAATATCAGACCTGTTGAATGAATGCTATTTTAAAGACCTGATATTTCTTTGGTTTAATGATAATTTGAAAAGCTCTTTTCGTTGACCGTCTAGATGCGAAATAATAGCAATGCAAATACTAGTAACATTGGGTGATGACGACTAAATAATAAAGGGGGCCGATAAAGTCGTGGGAAGTTACGGTGAGTGGAGAGATTCTAAGAATAAACAGAATAGCGGCTATCCCATGATTGAATGTTCTTCTTTTGGGTTTATCTTGGCGTTAATGACCTCCTCGGCCGGGTTCTTGTTTAGTGGGCCACAAAGGAGGTGCGCAAATGGACCACTTCAGCGGGGAATCTCTATAATTTAGCTTTAAAGGATTAAGTGTAACATTTTCTCGGTGATTGTGGCTATTTTCCGGGAATATGGCTAATTCCTTCAGGTGTTCAACAAATACGGCGATATACAAGATAGCCAATGGGGTTTAATGTAATGGGAAGTTAAAGTGGAAAAGGTTTTCCCGCGTCATGGAATGACATAAATGCTCTTTGAAGACGTGCTGTACTTTAAGTGCCTAGGATCACTGGAAGGGGTCCAGCATTTTAAGGCAATGGGATAGCGTATTTAATGAAACAATATCACCTTTTCCGGTAACTGCTTTTAGGAGATCAGTTCGGCCATTCTAAAGGGTCGTAGGCATTTGAACTGCCCTTTATAGCAAGGAAATGTTGAAACCGTTGACCTCGGTTGGATACGTTTAACGTATCCTATTAAAATTCATATTCCTAAAATGTTTTAACCTCATTTTAAGGTTGATATTGGTTATGACTCTTTTAACTGTTTGAAAAGTTGTAATTTAGCAGCTTATTTAAATATTTTTGGCAATATTTCTCAGCCGAAATGATACGGTTTACATATGAAGGTAGACATCACTTCGAATATATCATATGCGGAGTGTAACATTTACACGCGTTATGGGAGAAGCGGCAGCTGCCGTTCCCTGTGCAACCATTCAGTTTCCCATTAAATTTTATTAAACAAATAAATTGAACCGCTTAAATTTAAAAGAATCTTGTCGAAGGACATCGCTTGGGACTAAAATTCAGAAGATTTCTGTCAATGTTCAGATATACTATATTCTTCAAAGACTTCTGTTTCTGCAGGTAATGAAAAAACAATTGAATAGTTCATATCGCAACATTAGTGAAATGAATGTTAATAATCAAGTACAACGCTTGTACGATTTTCTGTCACATTCCTAAGCATCTGATTATAAAAGAAAAACACAAGATGAAGAGAGGTCATAATAAGAAGATGTTTGATGAGCTACTAGTATGTGCGAGTACACTAATTTCTAACATATTTCATTAAATGTGTTCTAGTTCGGAGTTTCTCCGCAAGGGTTAACATTCCTAACAACAGTTTTGCCGCTGGCCTTGGAGGCATTTTCAGGTGGAAGGCCTCTAGGGCCGGTGGCCAAACTTATCGAAAATATTAACTCACGCGGAGCTAATTGGAAGAAGAAGAATGCCTTCATCTGCCTAACGCCAAGGATACATGAAAAACGGCTTAATTGAAAATGTAAGAGTCATATTTGTGAGTGCATTCACCATTTCGGAATTAATAAAATCTATTACTGTTAACGTCTAATTTATAAATCAATCTTGAATTAAATTAAAACGTAACCTTTAAAACAATAACAACGCTTACCGATTAAAAATGAAATATTTTAACTCGCTAATTATCATGTGCATAGATTTGGACTGGGTCGTAGTTGGCCATGTTTTAGTGTATCCTAAAACGAAGGTGAAATTATTTTTTTATACAGGGGAAGACAGAATGGACTATCTTGTTTTAAAAAATCACTGAAGAGCGCACAGGTAAATTATCGGAGGGGGAAACCTGGCGTTAGATAGGGGAAACAATACAATTTTTAGTGGTTACCATTCAGTGGTCTGGTGGGCTTTGTCGAAAAAAACGTTCTTTAAAAACAATGATCTTGGGTGGCGACGCAGAAGGATTTTCGTAGCCGGTTTGATTTAACTCGTCATGACATGATTTATGATGCTAAAACCATTAAGAAATGAATTACTAGTGTACGGGCGACAAGATCTGCACTTCCTAGAAAACCAACCAGGCGACCTAAAAGGGTGCGGACATCTGAAAGCATCGCTGCGTCCATTGAACAACCTCCATCGCGCTCTGCACGGAAACATGCTGCTGTTCTTTGAATATAGCTCAGAATGGTCAGGCGAAATTTACACTCTGACCTTCATTTACCGCCCTACAAGTGGATGCTGGTTCTAGAATTGAGTTCAGAAGACCGGGTTAAACGCACAGACGCGTGAAATGCAATCTTTTCCTCTGTGCAACCGTACACTATTCTGTGGTCCAGCGATGAAACATTTTCACCTCTCCGGCTCGGTAAATAAGTAAAACTTTCGTTACTGGGCGACTGAAAAACCTCGCAAACTTCACCCAAGATATCTTCATAGTACCAAAGTGACAGTTTGGTGCGCTGTGTCCTACATAGGCATTATTGGCCTTACTTTTGGAATCTCGAAGGTCAACTGTTTCTGTGAACTATGTGCGCTATTGTGGGATGCTGAAGGACTTTCTACTCCCCAAAAAAGAAAAGCATGGTTAGGAATATGACACAGATGCCTTTTGGTTTCAACAGAATGGTGCCACGGCTCATACCGTACCTTGTTCACGCAAAATCCTGCAAGAAAAATTTCCTGGCTGCTTGATCTCCTTGCAAGGGGATGTTTTATTATCCCCTCGCTCTGCGGATTTTGGATCATGGGACTTTTTTTCTTAGAGTATATCTCATTTCTCGGGTTTACAAAGTTCGACCTTTGAAGGTCTTCAGGAGGGAATTACAGATTTTATTGCTGAAATAACGCAATATATTCTGAGAAGAGTTTTCGAAAACTTTTTTCAACGATCCATCATGTACATTGCTCTCCGAGGTCATCACCTGGATGAAATAATTTTTTAAAAATAATGAAAAATGCTGAAATAAAATGTAGATTTCAGAAATAAAAATCTTATTTAACCATTATGGTTCCTTTTTTTACAATTTATCCGTCAAATCAGGGAGTTCAATCTGCTTCACCTAGAAGTACATAATATTATATATATATATATATATATATATATATATATATATATATATATATATATATATATATATATATATATATATATATATTCGCATATATATCGCTTCAAATCTTCTCTTCCTTGCCATATATATATATATATATATATATATATATATATATATATATATATATATATATGGCAAGGAAGAGAAGATTTGAAGCGATGAAGATACAAGAATGTGATGTTGCAGAATAATTTTCAAAATGAAAAGGATAGAAAAGGTAACAAATGAAGTACTTCGAAGTGTGAGTGAAGAGAGCAGCCTATGGAGTTCATCTATGAGAAGGAGAGGAACATTGATTGGAAATATCTTGCATAATCCAGGAATACCCTGCACTCATGAGAGATAGTAAATATTGGTAGATTGGAATAGGTTTTGAATTGGTAGTTCACTTCATTGATAACTATCGATGATTCTAAATCGGAGGTAACCATTAGTGAATTAATTTAGGAATTTCAACTGCCAATTAGCCCAAAGAGGTGGTGAGCTGCTCATTAACGAATCGTTCACCACGAACAACTCATCCAAATGAGTGATGCACCAATGAACTGACCTTTTAATTGAACTGACCGTTCTGACCGGTAATGGCTTCCATGAAACCACAAATGCGTATGACGTTGGTCCGTTTGAATCCCTTTGATCCTTACCGACTGCAGCCATCCTCTTGAGCCGACGACGATCTCTAATCCATTGATCGTGGCTGGCCATATTCCTGGCTATCTTGAACTACCGACTTCTTGAGAGGGCTCAATGTTTTTGGCGCTCCTGCGTCACTGATCGAACTCGTTCCATTTCGACTTATCGAAAGACCTCGGTGCTTTTTATGGATCCTAATTCCTAAGTACTAGGATTCCACAAAGTTGGTAAGGATGCTTTTGGTTTTTTGATGAGCTCTTCTGATGATTGGGATAATCATCCGTAAGGACGGTTCACAAAAATGGGAATAGATTGAAAAGGGTCAAAGATGGCTGTGAAAGGGTTGGAGAAAATATGAGAAGTGATTACCGTCATTTTATTGAAAAATCTGAGAAGAGTGTTCGGCTCGTATTTGCAATCAACATTCTCAAGAATTTTTAGCAGATGCTGCAACCACTGGCATCATAATTTATAAAGAGTTGCGAAAAAAACTAATTTAGTATTTTTGATTTGTTGATTGCTTTTGCTATTTTCTGTAAGGAGAAAAAATGTTAATTTAAATGTAATATTGAAAAAAAATGTGAGGTTGTGCCTTTGAAATAACTGTAGGTTTAAACCAATTGCGTTATCTTTTTACGCACTGCGTGTAATTGTTTAATAAAACAGTTTCTGGCGTAACTTGGTGGAAAATCTTCATACTGACTTTTAATAATCCAACCACTTTACTTTTCCACATAAAATTTTTTACCTGATGATGTTATGCTATAACGAAACCTGGGTAATAAAAATTAAAAAGTTTATGTGGAAAAGTAAAGTGGTTTGATTATTAAAAGCGTGTACTTGTGTTTGGTAAGACTTGCGCTTATACGGGATGTGTATGTAGTCATTAGAGTTCTTCTTTGTTGTTAACCCAAGCGTGCAATATTGATCTGTTTCTAAGACGTATGTGGCCTTCCGTTTTCAAATAAGCGTACCTATTTATTTCATTCTACAAGAACCATTTGGAAAAAAGAAAAATGTCGGTTTTACGATTAGCCAATAAAAATATTTGATATGAAACTCATTATTTGGTATGTGTGAGCAACTTTGAAATTAATCCTTCCTTGCCACTGAAATACTTTTCCCACCTTGCATGGGATATTCAATCAATTAGCATTTTCAAATCTAATTCGTCACGATAGGAATCATAAATTGTATTTCATTTGTTAAATTAAAAACAATTCATAAATAATCGTGATACCATACTATCAACATAAGCATGATAATTAGTGAAGGTGAGATGATGTTTCCAAATACGTCGGGAAGGCCTTGTAGGGGCATCGATATCTTAGACGTTATTTCCTGGGGAGGTAAATGACAAAGGGAGGATCCTCAGTTGGGTATACATAATCAATAGCCTCTCAGGTAGACGATGGGGACTCGGTCCACTCATTATTAATGTAATGTAATGAAATTTGCAAGTTATTTGGCAATATCATGTTTAATTATAGTTTAATATAATGTTGAAATTAACTGTGATGCAATTTGTCAATTTTTATATGCTTATGCTCATTTATAAATGCCATCTTTAACATGATTTTAAGCATCTAGTTAGGAATAATTACATCAAAATTTGACTGTGCACATAATATTCCAAACCTTAAGGTCCTGAATACCTGGTCAGGGAAGTACTCTTCAAGAACTGTTATTTAACCCGATTACTGCCTCGGTGATGTATTCTTAAAAGTTCTATTTTTATCAAAATTTGGAATAAAGATCAAACTTTGCAGTGTGATTTTGAATGTAATGTCAATAACTACGAACTAAAGACGTGTATTCCGTTTAATATGGCAAATAAGTATCATATTTCGACACCTCGACGCAGAAGCCGAATGGAAAAATTCAATATCTTCAAGCATGAAACAACTTTTTCCTATCGAACGAATCAGTTACCAAAAAGTAAACTTTACACAGTAATGCTGTAATTATGAAAAATATGGGGCATGTTTGTCTTTTTTTTATACGTACAATGTAAACTCACAAGCGGCATTCAGGTACCACCACATTCTAAGTTCCCCTCTCGTGGCCTTTGCCACGGTCACCTCGAGCCGCCATTAAGTGGTGTGAGCGGAGGCACCCAAGGGAAAGAGGCCATCCCCCAAGGCCAGCGCTCGAAGGCAAATGTTATTTGATATCGGAGGCATTTCAACGGGCGATATAGATGGACTCGAGGTGGTTTGGAGATGCGAAAGGGTGCTGCCTCGCTCTAGCTGAATGCCCGGAAGGACAGCGTAAAAGGTCCCTCAATCTGCTTCGAGAATGTTGGCGTGCAAATGATTTTTTAACCTGATGGCTTACGTTTTTCACATGTGTTTCTAATGTGTTGCTCACTTTCATAAGTTATATTTTTTACCATAATAACTTTTTATGGCATTTTTCTTTATATAATCTAAACATACACACACACACACACATATACATATATATAAATTCAAACTTGAAAATCCCGCCATACGGCGCACACATATTCATTCAAAGAGAAATGGGTATAAGGAAAAGGGGATAGGAAAACACATAAAAGGCGAACACAGGACATGTGGGGAAGGCGGTTTTTGAGCAGATCACGAAATTAAAAATATTTCCTTATCCGAGATATATATATATATATATATATATATATATATATATATATATATATATATATATATATATATATATATATATATATATATATATATATATATATATATATATATACACTTTTTTGGAAAACCCACAAACGTGTAATGTAAATTCACTGATAGTCATAACAAACACAGAAACCAAAACACAAAAGAGGAAAAACTCACTGGTTCTCGAATTTTCGGTGGTCCAACCACCTTTCTCAAGAGGAATTAGGAACAGAACTGAGGCAGAGGAGGGCCCGAAAGCAGTGGTAGGAAGGAGAAGGGGAAATGGGGGAAAAGAGGGGAAAAGAGGGGAAAAGAGGGGAAAAGAGGGGAAAAGAAAGGAAAAGGGGGGAAGGCATTCGAGGTGAGGAGTTTGGAGGGGTAGTGTATGGCGCAGGAATTTTAAAAAAGGTGGGGATGATATGGAAGTTGTTGGGGGCGGAGGGGGATGAAATAATATGCATAAAGGGGGCAATTAATGTCTAATATTAATACCTGGGCGATTCCAGGAATCCAAGAGCCAGATGAAAGCTAGCTCTAATGTTTTGAGTTTCAGTGGAGGGTCTGAGTGTGGGAGGGATGCTAAGACGGATACTTTAAAACATTGGTCAAAGGCAGCGTTGTGTTCGGAGGCATGTTTGGGGATTGGGAGCATACCAATAAGGGAGGAATTGTTGCATGAGGCTCTATGATTATTGATTCTAATATTGAGGGGTGTGGTACATATATATATATATATATATCGATGATGTGGAAGTACTCACGAGAGCAATATAACTTTTGGACGGCACAATATATGTCAGTCTGACCTGAAGAAGGCCTCGGAGAAGGCCGAAAGCTCAAATCATCTACAGTGTAAGTGTCCTTTTACATGTTATCTGTTTTATTCTGTGTTATATATATATATACATGTATGTATGTATATGTATATATATATATATATGTTGAAGGGTTGTGGGCATGGAGAGGTAAGGGACTGATTGTGGATGGACATGAGGGTGAGAGGGGATGCCGGTTATTGATAGATGACGGTGGAGCTCACCTTATACTAATGCTCAACGGCTTGTGAAATTCACGCATTAATAGGGTGGATGAGGGGCAGTTCCTTTGCCCGTACCGCCAGTGGTTTCTCCTGAAGATCTGGCATCCGAAAAATCACACAGCTTGGGGAACCTGAGGTTGCCAAGAGGCGTCACTGGGAAATAACCCCGGGCTCTAAGGGCAGTAGTCTAACGTTCCAACTTATAAACTACCAAATTCCCTTTTTTACTACCTAATTACCTAAAATTCAAAATGTTATTATATTATTCTCCGTTCCACTGGTAGCAAATCTTAACTTCCGTCCACTTTAGATCACGTAAGATTAAATTGGAATTACGAGTGCATCAGATAATATTGAATTCGCAGTTGGCTACTAACTAGGTAAACTTGTAGTATTCTTGCGACACATCTATATTTTAAAATTATTTTTCACCGTAAATTTAATTTGATATATTTTCAAATGTTTGTTGTGTATTCGTGAACTTACTACTGAGTTTGTTTTTGCTTAAAATCTTGACATATCTTAAGGTCAACTTCAGGCTTAAGTATTGATAAATTTTCTGTTTGTGCACTGACCTCAACTGCATGAAATTGAGATTTTACGTTAAATTAAAATTAATTAAATACTATTATGCTGAGAAAAAAAGCAAAGATATAATTTTTCTCCTAAGTTAATAATGGAATTCTACAAAGTTAAGGCCTCAACCATTCAGTGCATATTATGCTGAGATTAGAGACCAATGCAGAGTTCGAGATTTTGTCGACACCACTGCAAGATATTAATATTAAACATTATGACCACGTAGTTAAATTTAGCGCTATAGTTTAATCGTCATAGATATACTATATTAAGAATCCTGCTAGCTTAAAAAATGGAAAATCTAAAATAACGATGAAATACATCACCATATCTTTTAAAGTGCCATATTAGGTTGAATGGCCACCGATATGAGAGTTTTAAATAAACACTTTACGTTTGAAGTCGTTTAAGTTCGTAAACTACTCAAAGTTTGCAATATTTATATCAGTTAAAATGTTGCTTTGTGATTTATTGCTTGCGCATTTAGACATTGCACATATGGTGAAACTTTGTGACAATTGAGATTAAGATCGTAAACAGAATTGTAATCAAAGCGGTTACTCAATGGCATTCTTCTAGATGACATGCAAAGTTCACTGTTATGGAACTAGAAATAGTCAGGGAAACTCATGCATCCGGGGCTGTTGCTTTTCGGCCCACAAACCACGCGGGCGGGACATCCTTTCACGAGAGAGCAGTGGGCTCATTCTTCTTCCTCCAGTCCGAGAGATAACAAAGTCGGCTCTTCATAAACAGCGGGCGTTGCCACGCAGGATGTCGACAATGAAAGACGCTGCCCTTTCGCGGAGAAGGACGGACAACAAAAGGCGACCTCACTCGCGTGAGTCCCGTGATATTCTGGGTCAGGATAAGGACAAGAATGGTGGCCTTCCCTTTGGTGCGTCACGCCTCGGGAGATCACCCGGCGAGTCATCCGCTCTCGAAACAATAATCGCGGACCCCATTCCGGGGGCGGTGCGGACTCCCTTCGCAAGGGCGCAGGTATTGGTGGTGAGGGTGGCGAGGAGAGGGATAATGGCGAGTCGGGGACGAAGAGGCCACAGGCAAGTCGTTCGGTATTGATGGACGCGGTAGCAGGATCTGAGGGGCAGTCGGTTTGGGGGGTCGAGGGGGAACGATGCGACCGAGGGAGGGTTATCGAGAATTGGGAAGGCGATCTGTCGAGAGACCCTGCTTCCCCTCTCCCCTGGCGCCGCGGACGGGATCTCCAAGGGGGAGGTGCGGACATATCGAATCGTTGCGAGGAAGCAAGTACATCAAAACTCGAGTCACGTGCGGGCGCGAGATGCACCGCAATGGCGGGTTAGTATGGCAGAAAGCGTGCACACATATGTACCCATTCGTGAATATGTGTGTATGTATGTGAGTGTGTACGTGTGTCGTATATGTATATATATGTATACGATATATTATATACATACATACAAGTACTATGGATGGTGGTCGAGGAGAGGGGTTTTTGGGAGAAATCCTATGGAGGCAGGAAAAATTGATGAAAGGCGTATTGAGCGGCAGTGAGATGTTGAAGACGGTAATAGAGGGGAGAATATTAGGCAAACGAGGAAAAGGCAGAAATAGGATAAGGATATTGGATGGCATGAAAGGAGGAAAGAAATACACAGAGATGAAGAGGGACCTGATGTAGAGTAGTTGCTGGATTGGATTTTGTTTAAACTCACAAAATATTTACTTGATAGTTGTGTCCATCCCAAAATCTACCTTAACCGGTAAATTGCAATGTAATAATAATACATACATATGTATATGGAAAACAAATAAAGGACAATTATAAATATGTTTGAAGCTTCGATGGTAAAGTCATTATATTCAGAGTTTAAAGATGACGACATCAATTAATTAATCAACAAATTTATAATCATAGACATTTTAAAAACATTCATTAAATATTGATGTCGACGCTTAAGTTTGTTTCGACGTTTTCGAATATAAACCCACGCGCACCCACACACACACACACATATGCACACAAGCATGGATATATGCGCACACACACACACACATATATACACACAAACATGGATATATGCGCACACACATATGGATGACCCTAACAGGAGCAATCATTATTACTTCCGCCAGCACAGCCCTAGGGATCAGCGGAACGCACAAGCCTTTCCAACACGCCAAGGTTATAGTCAATGGGAGGCTGTGGCAGAGCGTGGTTTCGATCTGAGGACCTTTGCGTAATGAGCTTGTATGGGATTTTATATAACACAATCAGAACGTATTTGCCTGTTTCGTAGATATCGAAAAAGTGTTTGAAAGCGCGATGCCATTGCTATAAAAGATCGAGATGAATGCACAGGATAATATACAACAGAATATATGGTTGTAGAATTTAATCGAGATATATTTGACTGTTTTATAGATTTCGAAAAAGCCTTCGACTGAATGACTTGGGAAAACTAATGAGTATATTGCATAAAATAGGAATAGATTGCAGGGACAGGAGGCTTATGCGCAACCTGTACATGCATCAGACTGCTCAGATGCGAGTGGGGAACGGAAGGCGAGTGGGCAGGGTTTGGAAGTGGTGTAGGGAAGGCCATTATGAACAGCGCTGTTCAACGTATATGTGGAAGAAATGGTTATAGTGGCACGGAAAGAGCTGGAGGTGGGGGGGAAAGTCCTAAGGGAGTTAGTAAAATCAGTTAGGTTTGCTGATGACCAAGCATTAGTTGCTCAGTCTGCCAAAGGGTTGCAAGCATTGCTGAGTGAATGGGAAATGCAGTGCGATATGGGATGACAATCAATAATAATAAAACAAAGGATAAGCCATTTTCCAAAAAGAAAAAGGCTAAGCTAAACATTAAAATAGGAGGGGAAAAATAGAGCAGGTAGAACAATTTACATATCTCGGGAGAGTTTTGGACCAATACGGTCAAAGTGGTAGGGACGTAAGGAGAAGAATTGCTCTAGACAAGGAGGCTTTCTCAAGGAGGAGGGAGTTGATGACGGGGACGTTGAGTAGGGAGGTTAAGAAAAGACTTAAAAACTCTGATATGGGCGCGGCCACGTGGTAGCTGAAGCAGGAGGATAGATGCAGATTGGAGGATTTTGAAATGTGGGTGTGGAGAAGGTGAAATTGACCGAAAGAAAAACAAATGAAGAAGCACTAGGGATGCTGGGCAAGGATAGGGGTTTGTTTTGAGAAATCCACTGGATGCAGGAAAAATGGATGAAGGGAGGAAGGAAGTGCACACATATGAAGAGGGACCTGATGTAGAGTAGGTTGCTGGATTGGGTTTGTTCGTATTCACAAAATATTTAAATGGAAGTTGTGTCCATCCATAAAAATTCCTTATCAAGTAGATTACCTTATATTAAGAAATGAATACATAGATGCACACACACACACACATACACTCATGGTTTGACGGAAATGTAGGATGGGGACGGAGAGATGGGTATGGTGAAATAGCGTACGTGAGGAAAGCGTTCGCCAGGTCACAAGATCGCTTAGGAGGGCAGCAAGAAAGTGACGGAGGGGAGAAGAGAGATTGAGGAACTGAGTTCATTCCGTCTTACACCGTGGTCGCTGGGGTCTGTGCGCCTGGAGGAGGTTATCGGTATAGAATTCATGGAAAACGCTACAGCTATCGGATATCGAACGTAATTTGATTTAAACTTTTGAAAAAGGGAGGTACCATGCGTATCGAAGAGCGAACGGTTCTGAAATAGGCCCTGTATATTGTCGAGTTCATTCCTCACATGATTAGAAAACTTGGTAATGGAATTGCAACCCAATTTAGCATCTTGTGGGATGAAGGCGTTCTTTTTCTCATTTCCTAATATGTAAGCACTACTGTAACGAAGTCTCGGACTCGAGGAGCTAGGTTGGGAATCACGAACGGAGCGAAGGTAAAATAAGAGATTAAATCTCTTGCATAAATTGGAAAGGGCGTCTCTTTAGTTTTTGTAAATGTATTATTATCCCCATTTTAAAACGGTAGGAGAGATCATGTCAAAAAAATTAGAGAGATTAAGTGCAGAGCAAAGAGATGTGAAGATGTCGTTGTTTCTACAAATGATAAGCGGTCAGAATAACATTTCCCGACCGCGGTTGCGTTATATTCTGGTCAAAATCAGTGCTGTGTGCATGCAACCCCTGCCACATACCAAAACGGTGGGTTGTGGGATACTAAATAATCTCAAATATTTAACCCCATGAGCAAACTTGATATAAACTTTGATAATATTAACTGTTATAAAATAAGGTAATCGTTTGTACAGAAATTTAATATGATGTAAACATAGGAGCAGCAAGAAAACTTAGAAAATGTTTTTTTTTTTAATTTTGCTACTTTAGATTGGGAACATGATAGTACCGCAAATAACTAGAACCAATTTGACACTCGGAAAATGTTTGCATTGAAAAAGGGATCGTGTCTTACACTGGATGCCATTTTGTGGCAATGAGAAACTGACTTCCCTAAATCCCAAATAACTTCTCTCCAACGTGACGGAATGACACGTTGTACTTTTTCGTACCTAATTTTTAAGAGCTTCCGTTTCTTCCGAGACATGGCGTCTCGGAAGCGATTTTCCACCGATTTCACACCTTCCAAAACACTTCCGTAGCGCGTACTTACACCTGCCAACTGAGAGAGGCTATTGGCGTTAGAATTGCGGAAAGGAGGCAAAACATTTCGAACACGAATTTTCGGCACTGGGCACGCACGCACGCAGGGGGGGGGCAGGGGGCGGTGGATTCTCTTTACGAATGCCTGTCTCTCCTCTCCCCCCCGCCCCATATTCCCCCCCAGCTCCCACCCCCGCCACCCCGTCGCGTCGGTCGTCCCTCGTGGCGGGTACGGAGACGGCTTGGTATTTCAGGGATGTCGGCCACCAGGGGGGCTCGGCTGGAGCCAAAAGAGGGAAGGGAACGGTGCTGGCCCTGGGAGAAGAATAGGAGAGAGAGAGAGACGCGAAAGAGGGCGAACGCCCCTGACGTGTCTCGAATTTTTCCCGAGGTTCCCTGGAATTTCGGTCAGCGAAGCCGAGTGGGGAGTATAGGGTTCAGGGAATAGTGCGTGGAAGGAGGAAGGGTGTGGGCGCGTACGGGGTTCGGGGGGGGGGGGAGGTGAAGGTGAAGGCGGTTGGCCGGGGGAGCGGTGGAGGGAGGGCAGGGCTGTTAGACGGTTACGGAGGCCAACCCAGGGCACCCGGTCTGTTGCGCGCCGCTTGTTCGGGAGGAGGTTGTGTAAGGAGCTTAACGGCGCTCGCCGACAGTGATGTATAAATTCCTGGAAATTTATATTTCCCCACGGGGTTAATCTTGCAGAATATCCGGGGGGAGGGGGGTGTAGAATAATTTTTGGTGGGAGGGGTTTGATTAATACGTCGATGGTGCTGAATCGAAAAATTGTTTTCGTGAAAAATGTGCTTATCAGAACGAATAAATGACCCCGTTATATATATGTATGAATTTATTCTTTATTTTTTCGGTTGTTGTCACGTAGCGAGTTGAAATAGGAAAGGTTGACTATCGAGTATTAAAATAAAGACATGATTCGATTTATGTGAAAACTTGGAGCCTTCGGGCTTTCTTAAGGTCTAATTACTAATCACTGCTATGAGAAAATTTAAAAAATCCGAAAGAGCATGAACAAGACTCGCAAATGGCTAGAGTTATGGAATTGCGTGTCTCACTCTTATCGGCACCATTGAGTATTCCAAGATTGGTGTTAAAATGAAATGAAAAAAAATGGTGCTATTTGATACAGATACTGTTCGCAGTTTGGTGGGAAGAAAACTTGGTATACAAAACATTTAAGTAGCTTTATATGTTGCATTATTATGTACCCGTCGCTTTTTCGACCAAAAATGACCTAGTTGTATTTTCTCCCCGCTACGCTTATCGTGAATTGGCCAAAATTACCAAATAAAGTTATGTTTGCAAATTTTCAAAATTATTAAGTGTCCATTAACTTTGAGTGACATAAATAAACCCTCTGGTCTATAAAATCCACATCTAGGTCCACGAATCAGATTGAGTTGAGCTAAAAATATTCACAAATGTTCTGGGGAAAATGAGGGAAAGCAACTAGATTGTCATATTAAGAAAACAAATTGAACGACTACTTCAGAATAGTTATCCAGGAAGAATAGAGTTTTAGCAATGCGGAAGTAGGGAATCCATTCACGGCATGCATTTTCTTTTATATAATAAAAAAAATGCTATGAATGAATTTTAATCGGAAATGGTTTCCAAAAACATAATTATTAGTTAGTAAGGATGGTAAGGAATAAAGTGAGTGCATTCATAAATATATATTTATTCATATTTATATTAATTATGTATGTGTATTTATAATATGTATATTTACACACACCCACACGATACACGAGATCTCGTATAGATGATGTAGAAGCACTCTCGAGGGCAACATACCATTTGGACGGCACAATAGTGCACAAAAATATGAATACAGAACATTTGAAAAGAACGCTCACTTTTCAGATAGTTAAAGCCTTCTTCAAGGGTGGACTGGGTGGTTTCGGGCGGAAGAAATGCTAGGGCTGGGGAAAAAAGGAGCAGGGTACGCTGGGAAGGGATCTAGTGGTGAAGGTTGAGCCCTGGAATTACAAAAGACCTGAATGCTAATATATACGCGGATTCGCGAGTTCTCACCACTCTATTGATATCTTTATGGGAAAGGTTGTGACAGAGAAGAGAATGAGGCAGAATTACATGAGCAATGGTGATATATATGCCCAAAATTGTAAATATAACCATATAAGTAGACTTCACATCCCTCGTAAGGCCTAAAAAAGACATTTCCTACTACCGAATATTTTCTTAATACTCTTGAAGAAAGCAACGAACAGTAGCAATTTTGGGCTAGCATATGCTGGAAGAATGCATGTATCATTTTTACCGTTATATCTGTGCTGGTAGGAAAAACTATGTTTGCTTCTATAAGGGTTTCTCATTCTAGCATAAATAGGCCAGAGGGTTGGGGCTAGACGAATGGTAATACATTTTGTCTTAAGTGAGGTCACTGGAAAGAAGTCTAACCCTACCAATAAAACCATCTGAGTAACACTGTCACCATGAAAGACTATTGAGAAATAATTATGACACTACTTTTATCTCTCTCACGATTATATGATAGTGAAATACTTGATAATATGTCCTAGCAACTAAGGGACGTCGTAGGGTAGTGTGACATGTCAGGCAGTGAAAGAGAAAATGTTTCGCGGTCGCCATCACGCGAAAGTTTTGGACAGAAGCAGGAGAGCAGAAGACATAGAGCAGGAATGAACCAACTATAATAAGGAAAGTTATTATAGTAGTTTAATTCCTGGAATATTAGGGTGATGTTGATGGCAGAGAAATAAAAATGCTTGAGACGGGAGATTAATGGAGAAAATATAGAGATTGGGGCCATTTCAGGTGAGATGAAAGGATAGTCGGGATTACTGGAGACATGGGGAGTAATACATAGGATGGTGCAGAAAGCTAGTGAAAATGGTGGTAATATTGGGAAAAAAGGTAGGAATAAGTGTAGTAAACAAATAGCAGTTCAATGACTAATACTATTGGTAGAAGTTGTTGCAGGCTGAGCCAAATATTTCAGTCATTATTCAGTTCTACATGCCGAAGAGTAATCATAGGAAGGAAGACATTGACTGTATAGACAATCTTATGAGAAATTTAGCGGAACTAATATACTGCGTACGCATAGCCGACCCCTCCGAGTCTAACGTTGGAAAATTGAATATTTTTTTCTCAGAAGTGAATTACGCCGTACTTATACACTTGTACTTACATATCCCACCCCTGTTGGCATATATTTATTTTCTGAGATCCCTAGAAAATCCATTACTGTTTGTTGCATATTATTATATCGACGGATATCTTTATATGCAACGATCGTTATCAATTCATGTGAGTAGGGGTGTGTCGATTAATGATTTTACTGATTTGATGTAGATTATCTTTTGGCTCTTTAATATATTATCATTTTTTGGAATAATTTTTTATAGTAAAGTTTTAAATATCGGCGGATTTGCATCACATACTGTTAAAAATTATGGCTGCACTTTGAGGCATCAGGTCCGTCCACCTACGAGGCGTGTTCATAAAGTAAGACCCGTTTGGTCACAGGAAAAAATATTCTCATATGAAACACATTTTATTGGCACTTTTAGTTAGCTACAAACCTACTTCACTAATCTACATAATCGCCGTTCACTTCTAATCATTTTTCGTAACGCTGCACCAGCTTCTTTAACCCCTCTGCATAGAAACTCGCCGCCTGAGGGTTGAACCAATCGACAACGCCATTCTTGAGTTCCTCTTCGGTTTCGAAACGTTGTCCACCGAACCACTGTTTTAAGTGCAAGAAGAGGAAGTAGTCGCTGGGTTTAAGGTCAGGACTGTACGGTGGGTGGTTTAAAGAGTTCCCAACGACCCAAAAACTCTCGTCCACTGGACATTCTTTGCTCTTTGTGGTGGTCGGTGAGCATTTTCGGTACCCACCTTGCACGCAATGTGTGGCATCCGAGGTTTTCCGTAACAATATTGTAGACAGTAGTGCGTCCAAGTTGGGGAAATTGTTCAGCCAGGCCATTAATTGTCAATCGACGATCACATCGCAGTTTTTGTTCCACTTGCGAAACAATTTCATCGGTCAGAATACTGGGCCTACCACTTCGCTCTTCGTCATGGACATTTGTTCGTCCATTTTTAAAATCACAGCACCATTGTCTAACCTTTCCTTCACTCATAACTGTAGGTTTATAAACTAGGCATAATTCCCGATGAATTTCAGCAGCCGACAATCCTTTTGCATACAAGAATCGTATGACAGAACGCACTTCACAGCTGGCGGGATCAACGATTGTCGCGGACATTGTTGTTTGCATGCACGGACAAGCAAACGACTTCTGAAACAAAACAAATGCTGCTATAGCTTATCAATAAATCAATAGATGGCGCTGCAGGAGCAAAACTGTGTTCTGAAGCGGCAATATTTAAATATAAGCAAACGGTACTTAATTTAAGAATACGCGTCGTCTTTGCGGATGGTGAGTGGATTCCTGATTATGGGAAAGGTACAAAAGGAAAACTTGTGATTTTCATTCTAACTTTATTTTCAGGATCGTGGTATCCACTCCTTAAGTAACCTGTAGATGAAAAGTTATAGATTATTTGTAATTTTTGGCTTATTTTGAAAAATAAGGAAATGTTCACTATTCCCACGGTTGAATGGTGTCATTGCGTATAATTATACTGTGAAATGTGCATCAGATAAAAGGGTGGATCAGTTTTGCACAATCAGTGGTGATATATTGAAGATATAAGGTACCATGCTATGTTAAGGTGACCATAAAAATGCTAGGAAATCATATGAAAATATGACGGCGTGTGTTTTCCACCAAACGGTAGAGCGCCAATTACCCGAAGAATAGAGCAACAGTCAACTTATATGACTGAACTTGGTGGGCATGTCGGTACAGTAACTTAAACCTCGCTGCAGGCACTGTAAAAACTGGAGATGGACGAAAAGGAGGAATTTTATGGCGATATCACCGAAGTAATAAAAATGTAAAGGGAAATGAAAATCCATCATACTTGGGTTTACCTGAAATTCAATCTTTGGAGAAGGCCAAGGAGGAAATACCCTCTGAAGATATGCATTTTAGGAAATCAATGCGACAAAAAATGTCTCAGACAATTTGGAAAAGGTGCATATATATATATATATATATATATATATATATATATATATATATATATATATATATACAATACAAGTACTATGGATGGTAGTCGAGGAGAGGGGTTTTTGGGAGAAATCATATGGCGGCAGGAAAAATGGATGAAGGGCATTGGTGGACAGGGGGATGTTGGAGACTGTAATAGGGGGTAAAAATGTTAGGCAGACGAGGAAAGGGCAGGGACAGGATAGGGATGTTGGATAGGATGAAGGGAGGAAGGAAGTACACAGAGATGAAGAGAGGCCTGGTGTAGAGTAGGTTGCTGGATCGTGTTTTGTTAAGAGTCCAAAACCTACCTTAACCGTTAGATTTCTTAACAATAATAAAATGTCCCGCGGACTCATGAAGCAGAGCATTAGAAATAAAATAAAAGACTCTAAAAGCCAGCCGGCGTCAGATATTGATAGTGACCAAATAATAATAGGGAAAAAAGTAGTGCTAATGAAATGCCATCTCAAATTTAAGAAGCTGATGAAGGGAATGAAGGGTTAGATTTCCAAGAGAAATAGGAGATGGAATGCCAATATTTAACAACACAGGTTAGTTTGAATACAAATGTGAAGAAATGAAGTCAGTTTTATTAGAAGCATTGAGGAAAAATACGAGAGGTCATGCGATATCCATGGAGAGGAAGCCATGGATAACAGAAAAAGTAGTCGACATTAATGAAGGGAGAATATAATACAAAAATTAACATAATTGTAATAGCATAAAATAATATAAATAAATAAATATACGAATAAATTGTAATAGCAGAAATCTAATGAAAGATGCGAATTAAAAATATGGACGAAATGCAATAATGGCCAGAGTAACAAGAAACGAAGATCGTTTGCGAAGAAGTGCGGTATGACCTCAATAGGGAAATAATGAAGTAGATTACAGGACAATGATACGCTTCTGATTCCTCTTATATAATTTAAATGTCGCAGAAAACAAATTATTTCCTTTTAGGACAGAAACTCGGAAATTATTACTGAAGTTGATGGCGAATATTGTCATGGTATTATTTTTTGGGGAAACATTGTGGTAGAAAAGAAAACAATATTAGAATTTTAAAGAGAACAACAGGGTTTGAAATGATGATAAAGGAGACTGTATTCTTCAGATTTGAATTTAACGCTGAAGTCAACGAAGGGCAAAATAAAAGCTTCATTGTTGGATTGTGTACCATCGGAACTAAAAAAACTAGAGAGAAAAAGAATATGGCACAGTTATGAAAGCCAGTATTTGATATTTATGTGAGAAAAAAGTACAATTGAGCCTAGGAAAAACGTAATCTTTCCTATGGAAAAAAAGAATAAGTCAGAGAAATGTGAAAATTTAAGTACAATCAGTTAAAAAATCCATGTGTCAAAAATCCTGGAAATAATGATATACGATTCAATGGAGGAAGAAGCTATAGGCTAATTAAATCTGCTCTTTATTGCGCTTGATATGTTTGATGTATATGGTATATTGATAGCGGAAGCAGTCGACATGATGAAGGAAAACGAAGAAAGTTGGCGAGAAATGAACGGAAAAAGAATTATCATACTATGATTTTCGGACTACATTACCGAACCCGTATAGAAGGGCGATGAAAATAAAAAGACAGTAACCCCTATAGGGTAGAGAAAGAACTATTTGAACCTCAAGCCAAAAACATTAAAACTAAGTTAGTTGTTTTCAATCGATATAGAAGGAATACCCTGAAAAAAAGGCATGGGGAAGAGCGGCGTAGCAATTGGAATATATTTGTTACTTAGGAAGCAAGATTTGTAGAAAGAGAACAGGGTGACATGATTTAGATTTGGAATGCTAAAGAAAGATATCTCCAGTGATAAATGTTTGCTAACTGTAAACGACACTAGCATGGACATATAAAAGCGAATCATTATGGACGATAATGGGGGTAGAGAAAAGAATTTTGGAGGGAAGGAAAATTTGGTATGATCGAAGAATGATGAAAATATAAGACGAAAGAGCTACAAAAGAAAAAGTACTTTTAAGAGTTGTGTAGATAGAATTTCGTGAAATACAAGTTATTGTACGCATCCGGAGGAATAATTGTGTGCTGAAGGCAATAACTGAAGGAAAAGTAGAATATAAAAATTACTCTGGAAGCCCCAGAGCTAACTACATATAAACTATAGGGGAAAATATTTTGTTCAAGGAGCTGTAAGGGAACAGGATGAACAGGATGGCAGGAAATCGAATGGTTTGAAGGGTGACTTCAAACCAATTTTCAGAGTGATGACTCATGAAACAATAAAATGTTTAAAAACTCGTTGACCTAAAACCATACTTTTTAAGCAGTTATTTCAGTTCAGGGGTGGCACTTTAACACATATTACAGATATTTTATCCACTTTTTTCTTGGCTTTAATGCTCATAAATAATCGTTCGCTCAATTAATTTCAATCTATTTATTAGCATTTTAAAATTGATAATTCTGGAACATAAATATTTCATAGATGCTATCATATATTTGGTATGTCAAACGATATTTTGAAGGAGGAACATTATTAAGGGTACCTATCGCTCTAATTCATTATCCCCACCAAAGTTCGAACTTTTTAAATGATACAAATACACGAAATCCAAATGTCTGCTTCACATTAAGGAAATGGCACTCGTGTTACGGCTTTTGAATTGTGAAGAATTTTGTCATTTCCTGGCCTTGTTCATGCACTCTCCGCTCCTAATTTACGAAGTTCGCGGAGGGTGGCGGGATAAGGATATATTTTCGGCTTGCTCACTGAAGCGCAACAAATCACATTTCCCCTTGTTATCCGGAAAGCTGCCCTCGTTCCTTTGTAGCTAAAATGTTATTATGGCCGAAATAACGTGCATTTCGAAGGGGGAAAAGGACACGACATTCCTAATGTATTTTACGGTAATGGGTATGGAGCGTATATAACGAACATACTTGCCTTGTGTTCGTTTCCAAGGATTGGACTCGCATACGAACACACTCGCACAAACAAACATGCACGTTTGCGTGTGTGTATGTATATGCATATATTTATTTATTTAAAAGAATACACCTTTTGTATAATATAAATTGATAATTCTGGAACATAAATATTACATAGATGCTATCATATAATTGATATGCCAAACGATATTTTGAAGGAGGAACATTTTTAAGGGTACCTATCGCTCTAATTCATTCATTATAGTATATATATATATATATATATATATATATATATATATATATATATACCCACGAACGTGCACAATAATGGAAATGGACTAACTAGTCCGACTGTCAATTTTGTCGACTAGTTAGTCCATTTACATATATATATGTATATATTTTTTTTTAGGAAATCTACCGTTTAAGGTAGGTTTTTGGATGGACACAACTATCAAATACACATTTTGTAACTCCAAACACATCCCAATTTAGCAACCTAATCTGCGATAAATCAGGTCCCCCTTCATCTCGGTGTACTTCTTTCCTCCCTTCATCCCGTCCAACATCCCTATCCTGTTCCTGCTCTTTCTTCGCTTGCCCAACATTCTCCCCTCTATTACCCTCCTCCACATTCCACTACCGCTCAATACGCCTTTCATCCATTTTTCCTGCCTCCATAGGATTTCTCTCAGCAAACCCCTCTCCTCACCCACCATCTCCAGTACTTCCTCATTTTTTTTCCTTTATTGCTATTATTATCTTTAGAAAAATATTTCGAGAATTTTGCAAAAATTTGACAGCACCTCGAATGAAGACTGTTGATGCATACCTTTGGCACAGGGACAATTTACTGGTTTGTTTCCATTACTGAGGAGAATCGGCAGCCGATAATCCTCAACGACTATATAACGAACGAATATATATATATATATGTGTGTGTCTGTGTGTGTGTGTGTGTGTATGTGTGTGCATCGAACATTGGTGTGTATATATATATATATATATATATATATGTGTGTGTGTGTGTATATATATTTATATTTCACACAATCACACTCAGCTCAGTGGTCTCAGCCACCTTCAATGGGTTACGAGGAGTATCCCTCCATACTCTGATGAAGGAGGCTGAGACTACCGAAATATTGAAATGAGTTCTCTTAATTTTCATGAATATTTTTTTATTTTTTCACCCAACTTTCTACAAACACACACACTCATACATATGCATATATATATATATATATATATATATATATATATATATATATATATATATATACTCATACACATACATTAATTCATTTATATATTCTTCGGATTCGATTTTTCTCAAGGGTAGCCTCCGTCCCCTTACAATTCTCCCGCGCTCACCAAACACACAATATTGCACCTAAAACTCCATGGAGGGCAGGGGGCGGAAGAAGGGATGAATAGTAGTGTTTAAGATCTGGGAAATGGATTCTGGGGGCAGAGGAGATGCCAAGAGGGCGAAAACTCCTAAAGGGGTCGGGGTACCACCGCTCCATCTGCGCTCTGGAGAGCGTTGGAGGTGGGAGGGTGTGAGGGAGAGGGAGGGTGGAAAAAGGTCGCGGTGACATGAATGTATATATGGGGTGCTCAGTTCCAATTCGGGGATGGCCCGCCACGCCGGCGCGCGCGCCTCCCCGCGACAGGTGAGTGCAGATTCATGGTCCCCCCGCTCTAAATAGAGTGGCTTGATGTGTTGCCGCGATCATCGGTCGTCCCTTCCTCCCCGTCACTCTCCTTCCTTCGCTTCTTTGCCGCGCGTTGTACTCCAGCTTGAATGGCCCAGAATCCCTCTCCTCCCCCGCTGTCTCACCCTCTCTCTCCCCGACTCTTCCGGCACCCTCCCCAGAAAATCCATTCCGCGTATTTTCATATTTGATGCGGAGAATGCCAATGTTTTTTTTTATGTGGGTTATCATTAAAAATGTTCAGAGGAGGCTTTTATTCCTTCCCGCGGCCGGGAGCTGGTTCCGTTGTACAGTTGCAGAGCGACGCGCATTGGACGAGGGGTGGGAGTGAAGGGATGGGAGAAGTGCGTGTCTTGGTGTGGAGGGAATGAGCAAGGGTGATTAATGTACGAAGCCACTCCTCACGCGAACCTTGACGTAATGAATTCAGTACATTCCAATGCTGTGGTTTGGATATTTATGTCGACCGAACCTCGAAGCCTTTTTTTTACTTTCCTCTAGGGTCGAAGATAAATAAGTCACTTTTACGTCTCAGGGATGCTTAAAATGTATTCATTTCGTTCCAGTAAAAACTGTCGCGCCTTTTCCAACGATCCAGTGGCGGAAGGGAGATTTCTGCGCTACGTATCGGAGTCAAGAAATGTCGCGATTGGAACATGATATCTCGTTAGCTGTGAACGAGTGTTTCGTGTTCCTCCAACCCATCCAGCAGGCTACAAGCGAACTAAATTTCTCTACACTCACCGAATACCAGTATACTAAGTGGATAATATGCCTAGGAGACCTTATGAATAATTAATCGATATTCTCAGTTTATAACCTTGAAGGAATTTTGATACATAGATTACATCGATTTTTGACTGTATAGTCGTGTATGGTCAATGCTGACCTTTAAATACTGCAAAATCATATCGTATGCCAATCAGAAACCTATTGTTTACAATCCACTCTAAATTATTTGGTGAAAATTTATACCATAATAACCGTTAAAAACGATGGATTTGTAATGGTTTTTTTTTCATCGCTGCGTTTTATATGAGCCATTTTCTCCCTATTCCTTCATTTTGACTTATCCATCGCTTAGTAGATATACAGGTAGGAAGATGTGGTCTTAACAAATTCGGATTGAAGTCGATCCAAGAATTTGACTACGCATCATGTTGAAACAGAATGTAGGAAGATGCATTTGAAACCTCTCCCATTCCTACCGTTAATATAAGTGCATGTATTTATTTGGCCAATTTCTTTCGAAGATATTTTTGATTGCGATATAAAGGCAAACAGTTTTTCATTCTAGGTACAGTATTTACTTTATTGATGTTATTAGCGCGGGTTTAGGCGTGAGCAACCTCCCTCACGCTTGTTGCATGGACCCTGTTAACATTAAATTTCTGGTAATTTTAATAGTTAATAACAATGATCTATCGTGGAGGGAACCCAAAAGCTGTGGCTATATGCATCGTAGAGGGTAACTGAGTAATTAGAGCAGGGTGAAATTTACGGGGAGAATGAAGGATGGAATTAAGCTCAGTTTCCGCTTAGTGCACCACAGGGGATCAGTAGCTCAAGGGTCCATGAAACGGATTATGCCCTGCTTTTGAAATCCTCTCCACATGACAGCTAGGTAGGTACTGGATATCTTTACCGAAAAACTTGATTTTTCTGCGGGTAAGTCATTACACTTTACCTCACTACAAATTCTGGGTTAATGTTTACCACGTTTTCCGGTTCACCTTGGTCGTCGTCACTGTCCGAGACATACTAGGCTTAAAGTCTACACATTAAATGCGCGTTCCGCTCGAGAACAAAGTCAGAACATTTCAGAGCATTCTACGATTACATTGGTATTGGCAACTACGATACTTAACCGTTGCTCAAAATGAGGTTTGAAAAAACGATCTGAAAAATTGTTTTTCATTTATATTTCATTTCCCGTGTGTGTTTCAACCTTGAAGTTGTTGCATTCAGAAAATGGAAAAATTGAGACAAGAAATTGAATAAAGTGAGGAAAATGATGGATAGGAAAATAAGTAGGGAAAAGTGAAGATTCATAGGAGAAATTTGGAGGAAAAGGGAAGAGTGGATCTCGAAGACGTTGAGGGGCAATGAGATTTTTAAAGAGTGTGCTTGGAGTAACGAAGCAAATGGATCTTTGCAAAAGCGTAGTATGCTTCGCAAAGGATAAGTGGAATTTTTGGTGGCATGAAGAGGCTCCACAATTGTTAGTGAAATTAAAAGATGCTATGTGTGGAGCTGAATAATCTTACAGTGGGAAATTTTCATCGTAAGGGAGCCAAAATTAATGCAAAATATAAACAATTCTTT